>JAAGEH010000393.1:59822114-60035469 GCA_011751065.1 Lasiurus cinereus
CCCCCAGTACATGCCCTCACATGACCCCGCGCCCCCCCCCACCCCTTCCAGTGTCTTGTATCTATTGGTTATGCTTATAATACATGCATACAAGTCCTTCGGCTGATCTCCTACAGCCCCCTCCCCCCCAACCTCCCCTGCCTTCCCGCTATAGTATGACAGTCTATTCTTTGCTTCTTTGCCTCTGTATCTGTCTTTCCCCGTCCCCAACCCCACCCTGATTCTTTTCTTTAAAAACATCTTGCCTCTGCAGGCTAGAAATAAACCTATAAGAACAAAAAATGTTTGAGTCCCAATTTCAATGTCCAATAGTTCTAAAAATATGGAATAATTCACGAATTTGCATGCCATCCTTGCGCAAGGGTCATGTTAATCTTCTCTGTATTGTTCCAATTTTAGTATATGTGCTCCCAAAGTGAGCACAGTATCTTATTTTTTAAGTTTGGATTTTCTTGGTTAATAATGTTGAGGTTGAACATCATTTTAATGAATATTTTCATTGCCTATCACCTTTTAGAGCTTATTTCTTCGTATCTTGCCCATTTGTTTTTCTTTTGGGTTTATCTTGATTTGTGATAATTCTTCAACAAACTGCATGTTAATCCCTTCACAAATTTTTTGTTTTTTTAGTATACTGTTTGTTTCTGTCTAGTATTCAGTTCTTTCACTTTAAATCTTTAGTTCATCTGAAATTTATGTTCATGTAATTTGCTTATATATTTTTATAAAAAGAACTTATTTATGGGATTGGTTTTTATAGTTTTAAAGAAATAATTATTGAAATTCTAAATTTGGAAGAAGCTGAGTTTATCCCAAGCAGGTTAATTCTGTATAGTGAGTCTTTATTTTCAAGGTGTAGAAGTGAAAGTCACAAAACTTGTTTTATAATTCACTTGTTTTCTAGAAACCTCAAAGTTGTAGTACATTTTGAATATTTTTTCCTTAAAAAATGTTTTTATTATGGAAAAGTTCAACATATACCAAAGTAGTCAGAAAAATATAATAAAGCACATGTACCTATCATCCAGCTTAAAAAGGTATTGGCCAGTTATCTGGTCAATTTGTTTAATCTCCATTTCCACTTCCTTGTATTTATTATTATTATTATTATTATTATTATTACTATTACTAGAGGCCCATTGCAGGAAGATTCCTGCAAGAATAGGGCTTCCTGAAGGGTCTCTGCTGCCCCATCCTTGCTTCCCTCCCTTCTCCGCCCGCCCTGCCTGCTTCCCACCCAGCCTGCTTCCCTCCGTTCTTCTTCAGTGCACCTCTTGCTTCTTTCTCCCCAGCTTCCCTCCCTTCTGCAGGGCTTTCTTCCTTCTACACTGTCTTCAGTCTTTGCTCTGCACTGGGATATGCAAAGTAACCTCCATCTTGGGTGGGTTAATTTGCATACTCACTCCTGATTGGCTTGTGGGCATAGCAGAAGTATGGGCAATGTGCATGTTTCTCTTTTATTAGATAGGATTTATATATAATTTGCTTTTATATTTTTATAAAAAGAACTTATTTGTGGGATTGGTTTTTATAGTTCTAAATACATAATTGTTGAAATTCTAAATTTAGAAGAAGCTGAGTTTCTCCCTAGCAGATTAATTCTGTATAGTGAGTCTTTATTTTCAAGGTGTGGAAGTGAAAGTCACAAAACTTGTTTTATAATTCACTTGTTTTCTAGAAACCTCAAGTTCTTTTTTCCCTCCATAGCTCCCCTTCACCTGGTTCTCACCCCACCCTCTTCCCTTACCTCCCTCACTGTCCTCATCCATAGGTGTATGACTTTTTGTGCAGTCTCTTTCCACACCCCCATATCCTCCCCCCCCCCCCCCCCAAGAACTGTCAGTCCACTCCCTTTCTATGCCCCTGATTCTATTGTATTCACCAGTTTATTCTGTTCATCAGATTTTTTATTCACTTGACTTTTAGATTCACTTGTTCATAGATATGTATTTGTTGTTCATAATTTTTATCTTTACCTTTTTCTTCTTCTTTCTCTTCTTAAAGAATATCTTTCAGCATTTCATATAATACTGGTTTGGCAGTGATGAACTTTAGCTTTTTCTTATCTGTGAAGCTCTTTATCTGACCTTCAATTCTGAATGATAGCTTTGCTGGGTAGAGTAATCTTGGTTGTAGGTTCTTGCTATTCATCACGTTGAATATTTCTTGCCACTCCCTTTTGGTCTGCGTAGTTTCTGTTGAGAAATCAGCTGACAGTCGTATGGGTGCTCCCTTGTAGGTAATGAACTGTTTTTCTCTTGCTGCTTTTAATATTCTCTTTGTCTTTTGCTCTTGGTATTTTAATTATGATGCATCTTGGAGTGGTCCTTTTGGGATTCCTTTTGTTTGGGGTTCTGTGCGCCTCCTGGACTTGTAAGTCTATTTCTTGTATTATTTTATGCAAAACTAGATCTCATATAATTCCTTCTATAAAAATATCAATAGTATCTTTTTTAAAAAATATATATTTTATTGATTTTTTACAGAGAGGAAGGGAGAGGGATAGACAGCCAGAAACATCGATGAGAGAGAGACATCGATCAGCTGCCTCCTGCACACCCCCTACTGGGGATGTGCCTACAACCAGGATACATGCCCTTGACCGGAATCAAACCTGGGACCCTTCAGTCCGCAGGCTGACGCTCTATTCACTGAGCCAAACCGGCTTCGGCTATCAATAGTATCTTAAATATAATCATTCAAGTTATTCTAAAAATTTTTTAAAGTATTTTTATCTAATGGGAATATGGAACAAGATATGTCAATACAATTGTTTCATATTAAATGATCTACTAAACAATGGTTTTGTGCCATAAAAATCACAGAAAATGTATCCGTATCTTTTTCACATTTTCCTGATGAGGGTATGACTTTGAAATAACATTTTTAGTAATTAAAAAGTTAATACCTGAATCCAAATCAAAACATTGTGTTTAAGTTATGTCTTTGCTGTGTATAGTGTTCTCATTAACATTAAAGAGGACACATTTTTGGAGGTTAACAAAAACAGATAAAGTCTTTTAAAAACATTTTTGATACTATTTTATCTAAAAAAAAATGGCAGTAACTCTTTTTTAAAAAAATATATATTTTATTGCTTTCAGAAAGGAAAGGGAGAGAGAGATAGAACAATCAATGATGAGAGAGAATCATTGATTGGCTGCCTCCTGCACACCCCACACTGGGAATTGAACCCCAACCCAGGCATGTGCCCTTGACCAGAATCGAACCTCGGACCCTTTAGTCGGCAGGCAGATAATCCATCCACTGAGCCGAACAGCTAAAACAAGTAATTCTTTAGTTATCTATCATAAACAACCAGTCAGTGGTCAAATATGTGTATACTAGTGTAGGATTTATATCCTTGGGAAGTTCAAATAACAACTGTCATGGCTTTGCCATTTTGCATAATTACATAGGAGTATGCCTACTTGTAAAAGGATATAATCCTCAATTTATAGCTATTGAATTACTTTTACTATGTTATTTCAACTTTTATATTTATCATGTTTACAAATGCATCTAGTTTAAAGCATCAACTGGTTATGCAAGATTTGTGTGGATCTTAAAATTATTTTATTTAGAGTGTGTAGAAGTTAAAACAATACTGTAGTAGAGTTCCCATATAAGTGTCATCTAGCTTTCCCCAATGATAACATCAAACAACTAAAAAAATAGATTTTAATTAGGAGTTAAAATAGGTCCACACATTGTGATTGTTTGATATGTATTTTAAGTCTCTTTTTATCTATACCTTTGCATCTCTTTATTTCCTCTCTTGCTATTTGTTGAATATGTTGAATTAATTTTCTTGAAAAATAAATTCATCCCAAATGCTTTGTTTGCATTTAGCGTTTTTTTTTTAACCTGTGCTCTTTTTTTATTTTTTATTAAATCTTTATTATTCAGATTATTACATGGGTTTCTCTTTTTTCCCCTCCATAGCTCCCCTCCACCCGGCTCCCAACCCTCCCTCTACCCTTACCTCCCTCTCGTTGACCTCATCCATGGGTATATGATTTTTGTACAGTCTCTCCCTGTACACCCCTCACCCCTTTCCCCCTGAGAATTATCAGTCCATTCCCTTTCTGTGCTCCTAATTCTATTATATTCACCAGTTTATTCTGTTGATCAAATTTTTATTTTCCTTAATTTTTAGATTCACTTGTTGATAGATACGTATTTCTTGTTCATAATTTTTTATCTTTTACCTTTTTCTTCTTCCTCTTCTAAAAGAGTACCTTTCAGCATTTCATATAATACTGGTTTGGAGTTGATGAACTCCTTTAGCTTTTTCTTATCTGTGAAGCTCTTTATCTGCCCTTAAATTCTGAATGATAGCTTTGCTGGATAGAATATTCTTGGTTGTAGGTTCTTGCTATTCATCACGTTGAATATTTCTTGCCACTCCTGTCTGGCCTGCATCGTTTCTGTTGAGAA
Organism: Lasiurus cinereus; assembly: GCA_011751065.1. NCBI lineage: Eukaryota > Metazoa > Chordata > Mammalia > Chiroptera > Vespertilionidae > Lasiurus > Lasiurus cinereus. Next base: position 59,826,555 of record JAAGEH010000393.1, read on the forward strand.
ATCGGCTGACAGTCATATGGGTGCTCCCTTGTAGGTAATGAACTATTTTTCTCTTGCTGCTTTTAATATTCTCTCTTTGTCTTTTGCTCTTGGTATTTTAATTATGATGTGTCTTGCTGTGGTCCTCTTTGGATTCCTTTTATATGGGGTTCTGTGTGCTTCCTGGATTTTTTTTACTAGATGTGGGAAGTTTTCAGTCATTATTTCTTTAAGTAGGTTTTCAGTATCTTGTTCTCTCTCTTCTTCTGGCACCCCCACAATTCTGATGTTGGTATGCTTGAAACTGTCCCAGAGGCTCCTTACATTATCTTCACATTTTTAAATTCTTTTTTCTTTTTGCTTTTCCAGTTGAGTGTTTTCTGATTCTTTATATTTCAAATTTTTGACTTGATTCTTGCCTTCCTCTAGTCTGCTGTTAGGACTTTGTATAATATTTTTTATTTCAGTCAGTGTATGTTTAATTTCTAGTTGGACTTTTTCCATCTCTAGTTGGTTCTTTTTCATCTCCTCTTGGGTCTTGCTAACTTTATCCAACTTTTCTAGGATATTCTTGGAAAACCTTACAAGTGTGGTTTTTGAACTCTATATCCAGTTGTTTGTTTTTCTCCATTTCTTTTGTTTTTGATCCCTTCCCTTGTCTTGACATTTTCACTATGCTGGGAGAACTTCTGTGTTGGATTCAGCCTTATGATACCAGACTTGCAAAACTGCAAAAGCCTCTCTGTTGAGCTTGGGGTGGGTGGAGTCTCAGGGCTTAAGGGACTGCCTTGCCTTCCAGTCGGCCTCGCACTCCATGGCCCCCAAGTCTCACATGACTTGGGTAATCGCTGGAATGGGCCCTGTGCACGTGTGCGCGCTCTCGCAGTGCCTGTAGACTGCTGCCTTTCTGGCTCCCCTGCGCTTTGGGATCATATGAATCTGGGTCCCCAGGACTTCGCCCAAATCTGGGGCTTAGTGGGGTTAGAAATGGTGCAGTTGGGATGCTTTGTCTCCCGCCCTCTCCTGAAAGCCAGCGGCACAATCAGCATTCGGTCTTCTGCGCGCAATGCTGTGCATGCCGCCCAACTTCTGCCCTTCTGCAACTGCCCCAAATTTCTGTGCACTTCTCCCTTTTCACAGTCCAAGCAACCCCCCTATGAGTTTCGGCTGGACCTGGGTTTTAGTGTCATAGGATAAGGGGTTCAATGCCGTTGGGAGTCTCCCGCCAGAGAAAGCCAGCCAGGTACTCTGGCACCCGCTTTCTCCACGCGCGCGTCTCCGCACCTCAGCTTTTTGCAGCTCCTCTGGGTCTCCATGAGCCCCTCTCTTTCCTTCTAGTTGTAGAATTTCCACTCATCCAGCTTTCCTGTGGTTCTGGATGATGTCCGTTCTGTCCTTTAGTTGTAGTTTCGAAATTGTTGTGCGAGGCAGCAGTGTAGGTGTTTACCTATGGCACCATCTTGGTTCCAGCCCCCCTCAGCCTACCTGTGCTCTTTGACAATTTATTTCTAAAATGAGTGTTTTACATCAATGATGCTATAATGTAGTCGAAAGAGAGACCAAAATTTGGATTCAGAAAATCAGTATTTGAGCCATATCTTCATTAATTACTAATGGTCTTGGCCACCTGGCCAGCATGGTTGAGCTTCGATGTAAGAACCAGGTGGTCACCGTTTGATTCCCGGTTAGAGCACATGCCCAGTTTGTGGGCTTTATCCACAGTGTGGGGCATGTAGGAGGCAGCTGGTCAGTAATTCTCTCTCATTATTGATGTTTCTATCTCTCCCTTTCCCTTTCTGGGATCAAAAAATATATACTTAAAAAATAATAAATAATGGACTTTGCCAATGGTTTAATTTCTCTGATCCTTAGTTTATTCATGGCAATAAGATAGCACTTTAGGGAGTTTTTCTGAAGACCAAGTGAGATTATCTTCTATAATAAGGAGGTAATAATCAAATTGACCATCACTCCAGCACATACGATAGTCGCCCCATGTGGTCAAAGATGGCTGCCCCCATGTGGACACAAGATGGCCAACAAGGGAGGGCAGTTGTGGGCAATTAGGCCAGCAGGGAGGGCAGTTGGGGGCAACTAGGCCAGCAGGGGAGGGCTCTTCGGGAAGACCAGGCCTGTAGGGAAGCGCAGTTGGGGGTGATCAGGCTGGCAGGGGAGGGCTGTTAGGTGCAACCAGGCTGGCAAGGAAGGGCAGTTAGGGATGACTACACTAGCAGGGAAGGACAGTTAGGGGCAATTGGGTGAGCAGTGGAGCAGTTAAGCATTGATCAGGCTGGCAGGGGAGTGGTTAGGGGGTGATCAGGCTGGCAGGCAGAAATGGTTTGGGATAATCAGGCATGCAGGCAGGCGAGTGGTTGGGAGCCAGCAGTCCTGGATTGTGAGAGGGGTGTTCCAGGTTGGAGAGGGTGCAGGCTAGGCTGAGGGACATACCCTGTGCATGAATTCATGCAGCGGGCCTCTAGTCCTATATAATAAAGAGCTGATACGCCAATTAGACTGGATGGTGGAATGACTTTCTGGATGACCTTCTGGAACAACCAGTGGGCGTGGGGGTGGGGCCAGTGAGCCTGTGCCATCAGGCCAACCATGGCGGTCCTAGCACTGCCCCTTACGCAGAGGCAGGGGAGAAGGGGTGGCACAGTCCAAGAGCCTCTGCAGAGGCAGAAGAGGGCATGCCCATGGTGCCTCACCCTCCCCATAACCCCTCTCATGGCCAGTCTGGTTCCAGATCATCCCCCGCACCAGTGGGTGGGGGTGGGACCAACGCTAAGGAGCAGTGAGCCTGGTTTCTGGTTGAGTGGCACTAAGCCCCTCCCCGGCTTAGCCCTAAATCGGGTTCACAGCTGGTGAGTGCAGCAGCGGTGGTGGGAGGCACCTCTTCTATCTCTGTGACAGGTAGGTAGGAAGGAGCAAGGAGTCCTGTACTGTGAGAGCCCAGACTGTTAGAGGGATGTCTGTGTGCCAGCTTAGGTGAGATCCTCAGGGGTCTCTGGCCTAAGCCAGCAGGTGGACATCCCCTGAGAGGTCCTGGACTGCAAGAGGGCACAGGCCAGGCAGTGGAATTACCCTCTCCCCACAGTGCCAAATTTTGTGCACTGGGCCTCTAGTTTACTAGACATTTGTTGTACTTGGTAATGAAATGTGCCAGGTGGCTCTCTATTCAAAGTAGGAATTATTTCATCAAGGAGCTTTTACAGTAAAGGAGATAAACAGATGAATCATTAAAATCTGATTAGTGAAGCAGTAAAATATTTTCCAGGTTTAGAACTAACTGTTTCTCTGGAGAGATGTAGGTTGAGTTGTTGAGTTAATAGGAATAAGGAGCAATTCTCTGATAGAAGTCTAGGATAACAAGTATGACCTTTCATAGGCAGCTGAAAAGAGACTGGTGCAAAAGGAGCAGTGCCTGAAAAAAAACACCTGGAGAGATAGAGACTAGAGCCAGATATTATTTATGGATGCTTAGTAAACTTGAAAGCTATCTAAAATTTTAGTTATTTCCTTAGGATCTAAGCAGATGTATGTACAAATAACAAGTACCATGGATTTTCCAATTTACCTAATTATGTAGGACAGTGGTCGGCAAACTCATTAGTCAACAGAGCAGCAAACCGAGGCTCCCGAGCCGCATGTGGCTTGCGAGCCGCAGTTTGCCAACCACTGATGTAGGAATATCCATGTGATATGTGTATGATGCTAACTTTTAATTTATAGACATTTTTTTTCCTTTTCATAATCCTCACCCAAGTATACTCTGGCTATTGACTTTTAGAGAGAGTTGCAGGGAATGAGGGGTTCGGGGCGAGAGAGAGAGACTGACAGACAGACATGGATGTGAAAAAGTCACATCAATTGCCTCCTGCACACTACTACAGCTGGGGAACCTGCACTGAGGTATGTGCTATTGACAGGAAATCTTCAGTCTGTGGGTGAATGCTCCAACCACTGAGCATACCACCAGGGCAATATGTGCTTTTTTAAAATATAATAGTATTTACTTAAAGTTAGCTTTTGTTTTTGTCAAGTTTATAAATGTTATCTAGTTGAGTCATCAAATGGAATGACTTCTTTTGAAAATCAGCCCTCCTCAAGACAACACGCTCCTCAAGACAACAATTATCACATTACACTAATAAAAGAGAAAAATGCAAATTGACCATCCCTTTGTGATGCTCACCAGCCAATCAGGATCGATCATACAAATTAACCCAACAAAGATGACAGGTTGACTTGTATATGCAGGCACCAACCGCTCCAGCCGCTCCGGACCTCTGGACGGCGTGGGAAGGCAGAAAGGTGGCTTTAGGCTGGAGCAAAGGTAGCCAGGGAAAGGAAGGCCCATTTTTGCACAAATCTTTATGCATCGGGTCTCTAGTTTTTAATAACATGCTGTTATTACTGCTTCTTGATTTTTAGTTTTAGGAATTATCTGTTGAATTCCTACTAGAAAAGATGAATTAGCTCTCTGTTCACACCTAGCTCTGCTATACCCTTCATTCATTTAAGGTTAGGTCATTATTTAGTATTTTTAGTATTACTAGAAGCCCAGTGCATGAAATTGGTGCACAGGGGGGCGAGGAGGGGAGGGTGTCTCTTGGCCCAACCTGCATCCTCTCCAATCTGGGACCCCTCAGGGGATGTCCGACTGCCGGTCTTAGACTCTACAGCAGCAGTTCTCAATCTGTTGTGACCCACACGTTGAGATCTGCTAGCAGGGTCGCCTAAGACCATAGGAAAACACAGATATTTACATTATGATTCATTAACAGTAGCAAAATAACAGTTATGAAATAGCAACGAACAAAATTTTGTGGTTGGGGGTCACCACAACACGAGGAACTGTATTAAAGGGTCATGGCATTAGAAAGGTTGAGAACCACTGCCTTAGAGTATGGCAAACAGGTCAAACTCCAAGGCTAACATGGGCCAGATAAACAAGGTTTATGTGGGCTGCAAAAATACAAAAGCTTCAATTTTCATAGAAACAAAGATTTATTTTGGTAGAGACATGCTGAATACAAATGCTGAATTAAATGAATAATCATTAACATAAAATAATAGAACATTTTAATAAAAATCAATATTTTTTCATGGACATTAACTTACAAGACACTGAATAAGTGCATAAATTAATAAGTGTAAACACAAATAAACCTATTTTTCTTGTTCTCCAAAACCTAAATATTTCCTGTTGCCCAAACCAAACAAGTCAGTACAAGACTAATTTTGGGGCAATCAGCTGCTAAAATATTCACTGCTAATATTAGTGGAGAAAAATGGTCTGCCTTTGTGTAAGTTATGTAAGGGCAATGAATGCAACATGATTATAGTAATTATTAGCAAAAGTTATAGTTTATTATTAATAACTAGAGGCCAGGTGCATTATTTTGTGTATGGGTAGGGTCCCTTGGCCTGGCTAGCAATCAGGGCCAATTGGGGTGCAGGAGGTTGGCCAATGTCCTGATTGGGCCGATTTGGGCTGTGGGAGGTTGGCTGGCCATGGGGCGGGGGGTGGTGCAGGAGATTGCCCACCCTGATCAGGGCTATTGAGTCAGATGGGTGTTTGGGGAGGGGCTGCAGGAGATTGGCTGTGGGAGCACACTGACCACCGGAGGCCTGGTGGTCATTGTGCGTCATAGTGATCAGTCGACTGGTCCTTCGGTTGTTAGGTCATTCAGGTGCTTAAGCTTTTATATATATAGACTAGAGGTCTGATACATGGGTTTGTGCACCAGTGGGGTCCGTTGGCCTGCCTTGCTCCCCCTCACCATCTGGGACCCCTTGGGGAATGTCGACTGCCGATTTTGATCTGATCCCCACAGGCCAGGCCAAGGGACACCACCAGTGCACGATCAGGGCTGGGGTGAGATCACGGGAAGGCTCCAGAGTGAATCTGTCTATTTCACCCAGTCCCGATAAGGGCCAATCAAGGCCGTGTCACCCAGTCTCAATTTTGGCCAATTGGGGCTGGCCGGTTGGGGAGGGATCACAGGAGGTTGGCTGGCCAGGGAAGGACCATGAGAGGGCTCCAGGGCATGTACAGCCCATCTCGCCTCGTCCCAATTGGCCGGACCCCAGCAGCAAGCTAACCTACTGGTTAGAGTCTGCCCCCTGGTGGTCAGTGCATGTCATAGCAACTGGTCGAATGAATGGTCAGACACTTACCATATTAGACTTTTATTATATAGGATTATGTATAACAGGATATTATAAAAATTAAGTAACAAGATTTTTATTAGAACACTAGAGGCCCAGTGCACAAAATTCATGCACGGGTGGCGGGTGGGGGTGGTCCCTCAGCCCAACCTGCACCCTCTCCAATATGGAACATCCCTCTCACAATCCAGGACTGCTGGCTCCCAACTGCTCACCAGCCTCCCTTCCTGATTGCCCCTAACTGCTTCTGCTTGCCAGCCTGATCACACCCTAACCACTCCCCTGCCAGCCTGTTTGCCCCTACCTGCCCTCCCCTTCAGGCCTGGTCACATCTAACTGCCCTACCCTGCAGGCCTGGGTCCCCCCAACTACTCTCCCTTGCAGGCCTGGGCCCCCCAACGCCCTTCCCTACAGGCCTGGGCCCTCCCAGCTGCCCTCCCCTGCTGGCCATCTTGTGGTGGCCATCCTGTGTTCATATGGGGGCATGATCTTTGACCACATGGGGTCAGTCATCTTATGTGTTGGAATGGTGGTCAATCTGCATATTACTTTTTTATTAGGTAGGATTGAGGCCTGGTGGATGGGTGGGGGCTAGCTGGTTTGCCCTGAAGGGTGTCCCGGATCAGGGTGAGGGTTCCCTTGGGGCATGAGGTGGCCTGGGCGAGGGGCCTGTGGTGGTTTGCAGGCTGACCATGCCACCCAGTGACCCAAGCAGAGGCCCTGGTATCTGGGATTTATTTATCTTCTAGAATTGAAACTTTGTAGCTTGGAGCAGAGCCAAGTCTCCTGCTCACTCATAATTGAAACTTTGTAGCTTTCAGTGGAGGCCAAGGCAGGCTAGGGCTGTGGAAAGCTTGGCTTCCTCCATCACGGGAGGCAACCCTAGCCTTCTGCTGTCTCCAGCTTTGTGACTGCCACCATTTTTGTTGGAATTTATTTACCTTCTATAATTGAAACTTTGTAGCATTGAATGGAGGCCTGGGCCGGCCAGGGAGTGTGGAAAGCTTGGGTTCCTCCATTGTTGGGGAAACTCAAGCTTCCTTCCTGCTCTCTCTGTGGCCACAGCCATCTTGGTTGGAGTTAATTTGCATACTTCTGATTGGTTGGTTGGTGTGGCTGGTGGGCATGGCTTATGGTATAGCAGAGATGCAGTCAGTTTGCATATTGCTCTTTTATTAGATAGGATTAGAGGCCTGGTGCACAAAATTAGTACACGGGGTTGGGGCGGGGGTCTCCTCAGCCCAGCCTGCACCCTCTCCAATCTGGGACCCCCTCGGGGAATGTCTGCTTGCTGGTTTAGGTCTGATCCGCAGGCCTAGTCACCCCCAATTATCCCCCTTGCCAACCTAGTCGCCCCTCACCATCCCCCGCCCCCCACCTCTGCCAGTCTGGTCACCCCACACAGCCTGCTTGTTCAGTCACTTGGTCATTCCTTAGGATTGGCCTAAATCAGCAGTGGGATATCCCTCTCACAATCTGGGACCACTGGCTCCTAATTGCTCATCTGCCTGCCTACCTCGTTGCCCCTAACTCTCTTCCCGCAGCCCCCCACGCTGGACTGATTTCCCTTCACTGCCTCTGCGTGCCAGCCTGATAGCTTCTAACTACCGCCCCCCCTCCCACCACCCGGCCTGGTCACCTCTTACTGCCCCCCTGCTGCCAGCCTGGTTGACCCCAACTGTCACTCTCGCCAGCCTAGTTGCCCCTCACTGCCCTCCATGCCAGCCTAATTATCCCCAAAGGTCCCCCTCCCATCGGTCTGATTGCCCCCAACTTCTCCCAGAGTGGCCTGGTTGCCCCTCTCAGCTCCCTTGCCAGCCTTGTCATCTCATGCAGTCTGCTGTTCAGTTGTTTGGTTGTCCCTCATTAACATCCCTGCTGGCCTGGTTGCCCGATGCAGCCTGTTTATTCAATCATTTGGTCATCCCTTACTAATCCCCTTGCTGGCTTGGTCACCCCATGCAGCCTACTTGTTCAGTCGTTTGGTCATCTCACTAATCCCCCAGCCGACCTGGTTGTAGGCAGCTGTCATCTGAGGGCATGATGGTCAACTTGCATATTATCTCATTATTATATAGGATTTCTTACATATTGTTAACATTGGCTGGGCCACAAGTTTGACATGCATGGTGTATTGCATTGCTGCATTGCTTTCTAATGTTTGTGGGGATATGGCTATAATTTAGTGATCTAAAAGACCTGATAAATGTTTACCCTCTTCTACCATATCAGCTCCTTATCAAATAGTGCACTATGTTTAGAAATGCTATAAGCCATAATTCTATTTTATATAAAGTCTTTAAAAACTTTGAAGTGGCCAATTTTAATTAGTTTTTCAAATTTACTTGACCAGAAGCCCTTTTGAATAACATTTATGAATGGCCACGGAACTTTACTAAATAATACCATTTTTCTAACTGCAAATTCAAGAGCCTTCTGATATCTTTTTCTCTCCTGTTTTATAGTGGGAAAAAAATGCTGAGATTCTTCCGTAGAACGCTGGGGCGTCGGTCAATGCGTAAACATGCTGAGAAGGAAAGACTCCGAGAAGCTCAACGAGCTGCCACACACATTCCTGCAGCTGGAGATTCTAAGTCCATCATCACATGTCGGGTGTCCCTTTTGGATGGTACTGATGTTAGTGTGGACTTGCCGGTATGTAGGTCTCACTGACCTGCAAATTCTATACGAGGTCACTTTCTTCAGTTGAGCTTTCTACTTGATAACTTCCTGGGGGAAAAGGTAATAAGGGTTAGTGTGGATCAGGCACTGTAACATACAGATACATATATCAGGTAACCTTAGGAACTTGGCCTGATAGTATTTATCTGGAATTAGTGGCCGTTACTTAAACGTTAAAATGATAGGGCAGTTATTGGTGTGAGTCATATATATGTATGTGTTCTTTACAGTGGTAGTATATAATGTATTCCAGTGGATTTTTCACAATGCTTGTTGAGCAATTGTTAAAGCAATGAGAATCTTTGGGCACCAGAACAATATTTATATGTATACTAGAGGCCTGGTGCACAAAATTTGTGCAAGGCAGGGGGGTGTCCTTCAGCCCAGCCTGCTCTCTCTCCAATTTGGGATCCCTTGAGGGATGTCCGACTGCCCGTTTAGGCCTGATATTTGTATCGGGCCTAAACGGGTAGTCGGACATCCCTCTCACAATCCAGGACTGCTGGTTCCCAACTGCTCACCTGCCTGCCTTTTTGATTGCCCATAACCGCTTCTGCCTGCCAGCCTGATCACCCCCTCACCATTCCCCTGCCAGCCTGATTGATGCCTAACTGCTCCCCTGCCAGCCTGTTTGCCCCTAACTGCCCTCCCCTATGGGCCTGGTCATCCCTAACTGCCCTCCCCTGCAAGCCCAGTCACCCCTAACTGCCTTCCCCTGCCAGCATGTTCACCCCTAAGTGCCCTCACCTGCAGGCCTGAGTGCCCCCTCACTGCCCTTCCCTGCAGGCCCAGTCACCCCCAGCTTCCCTCCTCTGCCAGCCTGGTCACCCATAACTGCCTTCCCCTGCAGGCCCAGTCATTCCCAACTTCCCTCCTCTGCCAGCCTGGTCACCCCTAACTGCCTTCCCCTGCAGGCTTGATCACCCCCAACTGCCCTCCCCTGCTGGCCTGGTCCCTCCCAACTGCCTTCCCCTGCTGGCCTGATTGCCCACAAATGCCATCCCTTGCAGGCCTTGTCCTTCTCAAATGCCCTCCCCTGCTGGCCATCTTGTAGTGGCCATCTTGTGTCCACATGGGGGCAGGATCTTTTGACCACATGGGGGCAATCATTTTGTGTATTGGAATGATGGTCAATCTGCATATTACTCTTTTATTAGATAGGATAGAGGCCTGCTGCATGGGTGGAGGCCAGCTGGTTTGCCTTGAAGGGTGTTCCCTTGGGACGTGGGGTGGCCTGGGCGAGGGTCCTATTGTGGTTTGGAGGCTGGCTATGCCCCTCAGCGACCCAAGTTGAGGCCCTGGTATATGGGATTTATTTATCTTCTACAGTTGAAACTTTGTAGCCTGGAATGGATCCAAGCCTTCTGCTCGCACAGCCATTGAAACTTTCTTCCCTTAAGTGGAAGGCTGGCTAGCCATGGTTTGTGGAAAGTTTGGCTTCCTCCATCGCCAGGACAACCCAAGCCCCGCTTGGAGGCAACAGCCATTGAAACTTTATTGCCTTAAGCAAAGGTCAACCCAAGCCTTCCTCCTGCTCTCTCTGTGGTTGTAGCCATCTTGGCTGGATTAATTTGCATACTTGCTCTGATTGGCTGATGGGCATGGCTTGTTAGTGTAGCAGAGGTACAGTCAATGTGCATATTACTCTTTTATTAGATAGGATTGTAAAGTTTTTATTTCTCCATACTTTTCTGCAGTTTTTAAAACATTCCTCACCTTCCTCAAGACAAATACTTCTCCCATGGTATGCTTACAGAAATTGTATTGAAATGAAATGAGAAAAAGGATTTTCTTTATATTCCTCAGTTCTGACAATCTTTTTGCTCCTGAAGATTTTTGCTGGGGAGGTTTTTCATACACTGTGATCTTTATTTCAAGACAGGTTATTGTAATAATATTCAAATTTTGAGTAGAGTTTTTTTTTTTTAATCCTCACCTGAGGAGATTTTTCCTTTTTTTTTTTTTTTTTTTTTTAAGAGAGAGGGAAAGACAGAAATCAATGTGAGAGAAATACATCTATTGGTTGCCTTCTGCACAAACTCTGTGCAGGGGCCCAGCTAGGCGGAGCCCCTGACCAGAATGGAACCCAAGACCCTTCAGTCCACAAGCTGACGCTTTATCCACTGACCCAAACTAGCTAGGGCTGGGTAGATTTTCTTTACAGTTATGAATAATCCTAACTCACAGTGTAAAACAGTCCAAAATATTTGAAAAGGGTTAACTTATTCCTTACAGGCGGTTTTTTACTAATGGCAAATCTCTTTCTTCACTTTATTCTTCATTACAAGAATAGCTACACTGTAAAGTGTGTGATATGAGGAGAGAGCACATCTTGGATTGGATGTTCCACAATGTCTTCCCTCCCCACAAACTCTTTTAGTACACATTTATTTACTCAAAATAAAAAATTTTAAAGTCTTTTTGTGAGAGATGATAGCCTTGTTGCTGCAACAATATATTAATTGAATAAGCTCGGATAGTCCATAAACTCAGAGTGAGAGATTAAGAATTGATAATTTGTTTAAATGAATATTGTGATTATTGAATAATTTAGAACGTACTAAGTATGTATCTTAATACATTTTTAAAATATTGGAATATAAAAATAAAGACACAGGATTTTTTTTTATTGTCTAAAGTTTTACATATGGCTTCTTTTTCCCCAGTTAACCACCCCCTTCAGCTATTTCCACCCCAGGCAAGCCCCCACTGACCCAGTGTCTGTGTCCATTGGTTATGCTAATATGCAAGTCTTTTGGTTGCTCTCCTACCATATGTCTCTGTATCTATTCTTGTTCATCAAATTACGTTGACCACTAGTGACCTGGTGCATGAAATTCATGCACATTAAAAGGAGATTAATTAGAGGAAATAATTTAATATTGCTATTTGCTCTTTCTCTATAATAGAAGTTTCAGAGATGAAAGAAAATTAGTAAAATGTATATGAAAACCTTCTTCCTGTCAGGGTATGAGGCACACCGTGGGACCCAAAGTTAAGTCTCCATCCACCCACCTGTATCTCATAATTGCTTGAGACTCAGACCCGGCTACCCTCCCCCATTGGGCTAGATCCAGACCAAACCAGTGTCACCCTTGTCAATCCCTGCCAGGCACAGGGTGTAGCCCTAGATCCCCTGACCCAGCGCCAGGACAGAGAGCATGGTCTGAGGTCCCCCAGCTGAGACTGGGGTGGGGTTGTGCCTTGAGATCCTCCATCAAGCCCTGCCAGGTTGGGGACATGGCCTGAGATCCCTTATCAAGCCCTGCTGGGTGGGGGACATGGCCTGAGATCCCCCATCAAGCCCTTCTAGGTGGAGGGATGCAGCCTCAGGTCCCCCGTCAAGTCCTTCTGGGTGGTGGTGGTGGGGGGGGTCGTGGCCTGAGGTCCCCTGTCAAGCCCTGCCAGGCGGGGGGAGTGTGTGTGTGTGTGTGTGTGTGTGTGTGTATGTGTATGTGTATGTCTGTGTGTGTATGCAGCCTTAGGTCCCCTGTCAAGCCCTGCTGGGTGGAGGGTATGGCCTGAGGTCTTCTGTCAAGCCCTGCCGGGTGGGGGATGCAGCTTGAGGTCCCCTGTCAAGCCCCATGAGGGCAGGGGAGGGCATAACCTCAGGTCCCTGCTGATTGCTTGATAAGGCTCTTTATGAGAACTTGGCCTGAGCTGTGGGTGTAGCCATCTTTGTAACAGAGTGATGATCAATTAGCATATTCCCTCTTCATTAGGATAGGATTATATCCCGCATATGAGTGAGATCATGTGATATTTAGCTTTCTCCAACTGACTTATTTTGCTTAGCATAATGCTCTCCAATTCTATCCATGCTGATGCAAATGGTAAAAATTCTTTCTTTTTTATAGCGGCATAGTAGTCCATTGTGTAGATGTACCACAGTTTGTTAATCCATTCATCTGCTGATGGGCACTTGGCTGTTTCAAATAAGCTATTGTAAATTGTGCTGCTATGAACATAGAGGTGCATATATCCTTTCCGATTAGTGTTTCTGGTTTCATTGTTATAAATAATAACTTTTCCATTAGATTGGACATTATTAGATTTTTGATTTTAGAAGACTTTAACACATTTAAATTTTCTTTTTGTAAGGGCTCCTTGAAGGTTTGTCAGACACTGTAATATGTGATACTTTAAAAAAAATTTTTTTTAAATACATTTTATTGATTTTTTACAGAGAGGAAGGGAGAGGGATAGAGAGTTAGAAATATCAATGAGAGAGAAACATCAATCAGCTGCCTCCTGCACACCTCCTCCTGGGGATGTGCCCGCAACCAAGGTACATGCCCTTGACCAGAATCGAACCTGGGACCTTTCAGTCTGCAGGCCGACGCTCTATTCACTGAGCCAAACTGGTTTTGGCACAATATATGGTACTTTATGAGGATAGTTTTCATATTTATTTTTTATTGATAAACATCTTAAGATTTTTGTATTATTCTTTTAAAATATCATTAGGTATGTGGTGAAAAGTTTGAGATTGCTATGTAAGAGATGGAAAGAAGTTTCTTATTACCTAATGTTTGAAGTATGAAGTCTCATGGTTATTAATGGAGAGGCTGGTACTGTACTAGGAAAGTAGAATTTGTAGGAGCTTTTAAAAAAGGCAGTGTATTGTGGAGGAAAAACAGCACTAGGTTTTAAAGCAGTGTAACAAATGGCTAGTGATTGGTATAGAGTGGTTTCCTATCCTTGGCATGCTCAGTGGGGTGTATGTGATGCTTGACCAAGGCCACAAATGCAAGCTGGCCTCACATGCAGGCAATTGCAATCAGAAAGCCAAGAGTTTTAGATTTGACTCTTTGTGGAACTAGAACAATTACCTTTTCAGCTCTGCAGGTGAAATTTGAGTCAGTAAAACTGTAGATGCTTGCATGGGTATAAAATGGGCATTGGGCTGCCAGCTAAACTGCTTCACTGAGGGGAAAAATAGGCCAGAGGAATATTAATTTCTGAGGAGAAAGATCTTCCCTTTTTCTGATATAGCTTCTCAACCAGTCTAGTATGATTCTGAAAGAAGATTTAGAATTGGTTTTGGAAATTGAAGGAAGCACTTACTTATTCCAATTAGTATTAGGGTCACTAGTGATTGTTACAGCCAGAATGGAATTAAGATAATTTACTGGACAATATTTAAGAGATCATAATGTGATTAAAATAGGTTAATTTAAGTCTATGGACTTCAAATGAATATGTAGAAATAATAATGGTCATTTTCTTCTTTCTGTTCTTCTATTGTCTCAAAACTGGGGTTGGGACCTTATATACCTTCTGCTTCCTTTTTCTTTCTTTTTTTTTAAAATATATTTTACTGATTTTTTACAGAGAGGAAGGGAGTGAGAGAGAAAGTCAGAAACATCGATGAGAGAGAGACATCGATCAGCTGCCTCCTGCACGCCCCATAGTGGAGATGTGCCCGCCAGCAAGATACATGCCCCGACCAGAATCGAACCTGGGACCCTTCAGTCTGCAAGCTGACGCTCTATCCACTGAGCCAAACCGGTCTCGGCTCCTTTTTCTTTTTAAAGAACTAATACAGTGTTAATGCCTTTCAGTGAATGATAAAAACATCTGATAGAAATTTCTATTTGATTTTAAAAATTTGGAAATGCCAGTAACTCCTTTGATTTATGATTTTAGTACTGCTCAGTAGATAGCCTGTCTTTTAAAACTCTGTATTTCCTAAATTTTAAATTAATAGGAAATATTTGATTAACTGTTAATTTTATATGCCTATTTTGCTGACATAGATGTTTAAGTCTGTAAATTGTATAGACCAGGTATTATTATACCTTAGAGACCTGGTGCATGAAAATTCATGTACTGGAGGGGTGGTCCCTCAGCCCCACCTGCCCACTATCACAGTATGGGAGCCCTCAGTGGTGGGAGGTGATCCAGTGATCAGGGGAAGGCGATGCCTCCATTATACCTCTGCTGCTGCCACTGCTGTCAGCGCAAGCGTTGGCTGGCCCTGGTTACCTGAGCCTCGGGTGGCCCTGAGTGGCTGGGGGGCATTGTGTTGAAAGGACTGGGGGACTGTAGTGGGGACTGGGCTATGGGAGTTGCCATATTTGTGTTGGCATGATGGTCAATTTGCATATTCTGTCTTTATTAGATGGGATAAGTGAGAATACATCTTATGTGCACAAATTGAAAGACTTAACATTGTTAAGATGGCAGTATACCCTTATATATCCCAAATTGATCTATGGATTCTACATAATTTCAGCTGACTTATTGGTAAAATTTTTAAAGTTGATTTTAAAATTCATAAGCATTTGCAAGGGACCCAGAGTAGCCAAAACAATATTGAAAAACAACAAAGTAGTAGCATTCATATTTCCCAGTTTTAAGACTTACTGTAAAACAATGGGAATCATGGTGGTGTGCTACTGGTACAAGGAGAGACACACACAGATCAGTGGAACAGACTAGAGAACCCAGAAATAAATCCATAAAACTATGATTATTTGCTATATGACAGGATTGCCAGAACCATTCAGTGACAGCAAGGATAGTTTTTTTCCACAAGTGGTGCTGTTAGATTAAGCATTATTAATTTTTTAAAATATGTTTTTATTTACTTTCTACAGAAGAAGGGTGAGGGAGAAAAATATGGATGTAAAAGAGAAACATTGATCAGCTGCCTCTTGCTGGGTGGCATGTACCCTTATGCAGAATCAATCAGAGATCTCTTGGTGCATGGGCTGATGCTCAACCAAATGAACCACACCAGCCAGGTCAGATTGAGTAGTATTATTAACATTAGGAACCTGCAAATGCCTTGTGTTCACTATTGGTTTCAATCAGCCTCTATTAAAGGGTCAATACATACCCTTGAGAAGTTTTTTTTTTTTTTTTTAATTCTTACCTGAGGATTTTTTTTTTTATTTATTTTTTTTTTTTTGGCGGGGGAGGGAGGCCAGGAGAGTAGAAAAGAAAGAGAAAGAGAGAGAGAAACGTCAGTGTTAGAGAAACACATTGATTGGTTGCCTCCTGCACTAGCCCTGACCATGGCCTGGGCTAGAGAGGAGCCTGCAATCAGGGTACATGCCCTGGACCAGAATCGAATCCAGGCTGACGCTTTGTCCACTGAGCCAAACCTATTCCCTGAACCAAGCCACTAGGCCACCCTTAAGAAGTATTTTGTTCTGAGGAACAGCTATCAGAAGTCAATTCTTTGTTTCTTCAGAACACACTATCATGTTTCAAGAAACTGGCGATTGATACTTTGGTAGAATAAGGATGAGAGTATATATTTTTTAAGTTGTGTTTCCTTTTAGTCTTTATAGTAAATAAAGAATGCTAATGAAGCCTGTCCAGTGTGGCTCAGTGGTTGAGCATTGACTAGGAGGTCACTGTTCTTTTCTTGGTCAGGGCACATGTCTGGGTTTTGGGCTCAATCCCCAGTGAGGGGCATGCAGGAGGCAACTGATCAATGATTCTCTCTCCTCATTGATGTTTTTCTCTCTCCCTCTCCTTTCCTCTTTGAAATCAATAAAATACATATTTTTTAAAAAGAATGTTGATGGAATTTGAAGTTGATTCTAGAACTGTACCTTAGAATTAAGGTCAGGGAAGCATTTAAGTTTGATACCAGTAAATGAAACTACAGATAATTTCTGTGGTTTCCTGCTTAATTTAGAAACATTTTGTGTTCCATTAGGGCATTGATCAGCAAACTCATTAGTCAACAGAGCCAAATATCAACGTACAACGATTGTAATTTCTTTTGAAAGCCAAATTAAAAAAAAAAAAATATAAATATATATATATATATATATTATTGATTTTTTTCACAGAGAGGAAGGGAGAGGGATAGAGAGCCAGGAATATCAATGAGAAACATCGATAAGCTGCCTCCTGCACACACCCTACTGGGGAGGTGCCCTTGACCAGAATTGAACCTGGGACCCTTCAGTCCGCAGGCTGACGCTCTATCCACTGAGCCAGACCAGTCAGAGCGAGAGTCAAAATTTTTTAACTTAAATTTCTTCTAATGCCACTTCTTCAAAATAGACTCGCCCAGGCCGTGGTATTTTGTGGAAGAGCCACACTCAAGGGGCAAAAGAGCCACATGTGGCTCGTGAGCCACAGTTTGCTGACCACGGCTTTAGGGTCATTGCCATTTGCAAAGTTGTGCATATTTGTATTTGTAGTTTAAGTTGAGTCCTTTGTGTTATAAATATGATTTAAAATCATAAGTTTTCTTTGTCATTTCTAGTAACGACGATCTGTCTCTTCCCTTCCTAAATCCATAATTATCTTTTTCATCATATTAATGGAACAAATATGTTCAAATATTGAATTAGTTTTTCTTATTGCCCATATGGGTTTAAGATTTCATGGTCTTTTGCTGTTTTCTGTCATATTTTTTACCATTTTTCTCTTGTTCACTTTGCTTTAGCCACTGAACTTGCTCCTCCTTATAATAAGCCAGATGCTGGCTTTATCCCCCAAAATTAATCCTTGAAAGAAAGATAAACTCTAATAAAAAGGATAATTCGAAAGCCCCAGCGAGAGGGTATTGGTACTGGTGTGTGTGTGTGTGTATTTCCCACGTGCGGGAGGCGTGTTCATGGTGGTGGTGGTATGTTAGTGGGGCTGTGGAAGTAGAACTGCTTGGTGGGGGTTGGAGGAAGAATTGCCATCTGATCGGGTCTTGGTCTTGATCCTTACCTACCATTGTTGTCTTGATAATTGTATCTGCCTCTGACTGAGTGATGTGATAAAGTGACTCATAAAAGGGGTACAAGTGCCCTCAAAGATAAATCATGATAACGCTACCTCTAAAATTCCTCACCCCTAAACTTTCCTTACTCAAATTTCCTAACCCTCTTTCACCAAACTCTGAGAAAGTGGTGAATTATAATGAAAGGAATGGGAAAACTAGAGGACATTGAAAAAAAAGAGATAGGAGAAGATATAAACAAGTGGAAGAATATACTATGTTCATGGATTGGTAGAATCAGCATCATTAAAATGTACATACTACCCAAGGCAATCTACAGATTCATTGCAATCCCTATTAAAATGCCAATGGCATATTCCATAGAGCTAGAACAAATACTCCAAAAAGATATGGAATAAAAAAGACCCCAAATAGCTGAAGCAATTTTGAGAAAGAAAAACAAAGGTGTAGGAATCACAATATCATATTTTAAGTTATACTACCAAACCACCATAATCAAAACAACCTGGTACTGGCACAAGAAATGGAACAGAATAGAGAACACAGAAATGGACTGAAGCTGATATGCTCAATTAATATTTGACAAAGGATGCAAGAGCATACAATGGAGTCAAGACAATATCTTCAGTAAATGGTATAGGGAAAATTGGATAGATACATGCAAAATAATGAAACTAGACTACCAATTTACACCATACACAAGAATAAACTCAAAATAGATAAAAGACTTAAATGTAAATTGTAAAACCATAAAAATCCTAGAAGAAAACATAGGCAGCAAAATCTCAGACATCTCTCATAGCAAATGTTAAAGATACATTTCCTAGGACAATGGAAACTAAGGAGAAAATAAACAAATGGGACTACATTAAAATTAAATGCCTCTGCAGTGCAAAAGAAACCATCAACAAAATAATAGGAGAGCCCACTACATAGGAGAACATATTTGGCAATGATACATCTGCTAAGGGGTTAATCTCCAAAATATATAGGGAACTCGTACAACTTAACAAAAGGAAGACAATTCCATTACAAAATGGGCAGAGGACTTAAATAGACACTTCCCCAAAGTGTGGACATACAAATGGCTAAGAGACATATTAAAAAATGCTCAAAGTCACCAATCATCCGAGAGATGCAAGTCAAAAAGACAGGTACTATCTCACACCTCTCAGAATGGCTACCATCATCAAATCAACAAATGACAAATGCTGGCAAGGATGTGGAGAAAAGGGAACCCTAGGATACTGCTGGTAGGAATACAGACTGTTGCAGCCACTGTGGAAAGCAGTATGGAGTTTCCTCAAAAAATTAAAAATGGAAGTGCCATTTGACCCTGTGATCACACATCTAGGATTATATCTTAGGAAACCCAAAGCACCAATCAGAAAGAATATATGCATCCCTATGTTCATAGCAGCACAATTTACAATAGCTGAGATCTGGAAACAGCCTCAAATGCTCATCAGTAGATGAGTGAATTAAAAAAAAAAAAAGCCATGAATGGAAATATTGTGCAGCAGTAAAAAATAAATAAATAAATAAATAAATAAATAAATAAATAAATAATCTCTTTGAGAAAGCATAGAGGTGCCTGGAGAGTATCATGCTAAGTGAAATAAATCAGAGAGAGATAAGTATCACATGATCACACTCATATGTGGAATCTAATGAACAAAATAAACTGATGAAAGGAATGGATCCAGAGATATGGAAGCATGGAACAGGGTTTGGAATCTCAGAAGGAAGGCTGGAATCTCAGAACGAAGGTAGGGGAGGGTGGGTGGGTGGGAGGAAATTGACCAAAGAGCTTAAATAAATATATGTATAACCCATGGACACAGACAGTAGGGTGCTGAAGGCATGGGGTGGGGGGTGGGAGGGTCTACAAGGGGTCAATGGAAGATAAAGAGGGGACATAAGTAATTCAGTGATAAAGAATTATTTTAAAAAAAGAAAGTAAGAGAATTAATGAAAGGAATGTATTCTTCCCAGTGTTACTTTACTTTTCTTTTGGGAATGAGAGTTGTTGGGTGAATGTGAAATGATAAACTGTGTTCTTTTGGTTCTTGGGGATTTCCTCCCTAGGACCTGCTTTTATTCCCACTGATTTCTCAGAGCCAAATGAAGCCGATACAGAGTTGGACTGAGCTCTTTCTTTTGTTACATGAGATCCACAGAAAGTAATTCATTCCCATTGATTATGGCCAAAATAAGGAGATAAATGAGAACAAGCATTTCAAAAATCAAATAACAAACTACATCAAACTGTATTACTGATAGTACTATATGCAAAGGCAGATGGGGAAAAAAAAAGTCTAATACATTTGTTAAAAGATAGGAAAAATATTGGATATATGAAACAAGAATGAAAACATACTTAAAAGGACCAACTTGAAAAATTAGGTGTGAAAAGTATAAAGAACACAGTCTATGGGACAAAATTAATATGAATTAAGATAAAGGACAAATTAGTGAGTTTAAAGATCATATATAGAGACTTGTAGGAAAAAAAAACTACAAAATTGGAAGCATAAAAGATAAATATGGAAGATAAGAGTAGAAGTTCCTTTCCCTCTAAAACAGTGGTTCTCAATCTTTCTAATGCCGCAACCCTTTAATACAGTTCGTCATGTTGTGGTGACCCTCAACCATAAAATTATTTTCATTGCTACTTTATCATTGTAATTTTGCTACTGTTATGAATCGTAATGTAAATATCTGTTTTCCGGTGGTTTTAGGCGACCCTGTTAGGGGTTCTCAACCTGCATGAAGTAGCAATGAAAATAATTTTATGGTTGGGGAGTCACCACAACATGAGGAACTGTATTAAAGGGTTATGGCATTAGAAGGGTTGAGAACTACTGCTCTAAAAGAAGGAATAAGAAAAGGATGCAGGCTTTCACCATTTCTATTCAGCATAATGTTGGAAGTTCTAGCCAGAGAAAAATAGGTAGAAAAAGAAATAATTGGCATTCAAATTCTAAGGAAAGAAGTAAAATTATGTCTATTGGAGATGAGATAATCTTATAAGTAGAAAACTCTAAAGATTCCCCATACAAAAAAAAAAAAAACGATTAGGGCTGATAAATCTAGCAACATGGCAGAATACAAAATCATAAAAAATCAGTTGTATTGAGAGAAACCAAGATGGTGGCATAGGTAAACACCTAAGCTGCTGCCTCACACAACAATTTGAAAATTACAACTAAAAGACAGAACGCACACCATCCAGAACCACAGGAAAGCTGGCTGAATGAAAATTCTACAATTAGAAGTAAAGAGAGGGACTCATGAAGACTCGGAGGAGCTATAAAAAGCTGAGGTACAGAGACACACTCGTGGAGAGGACAGGCAGAGGAGGGTCTGGCTGGCTTCATCTGGTGGGAGGGAGACAGAAAATCCTGACTGCATTGAACCCCACTTCTTCTTGCACTGAACCCTAGTTCCAGGCATAATCATATGGGGGAGCCTTAACTGTTGTGAAAAGGAAGGAGTGCAGGGAAACTTAGGGGAGCTGTGAAAGGCAGAGGTCTGGAAACAAGGCTGACTGAATGGAAATTCTACTAGAAGGAAGGAGAAAAGCACACTGAGACTCAGGAGGTGCAGAGGGCAGAGGTGTGCACGTGTGGAGAGGGCTGGCAACTGAGTGTGCGGCTGGCTTTCTCAATCGGGAGGAAGACGCAAGCTCCCAACTGCTCTGAACTCCCGTTTGGGTGAGACTCTGTGGAAGCAGACTTATTCAGGGAGAAACTGGACTGTCTGGCAGCGGGTGAGGCTTGAGGACAACTTTCTCTCTGAGTTGCTTGCAGCAATTCCTGCGGGATGCTGAGAACCAGGGGACTCTTGAGGCAGGGCTGTCGGGAAGTCATCGCTGTTTGCTCCGCTCTGAGATGTCGCCCCATCCAAGCTGAGTGCAGAGGCTTTTGCAAGTCTTGTCCCATAATGGTGTCTCCAGGACAGAAGTTCTTCCATCGTAGACACAGCTGATCCACACAGCCAGTTGGCCTGGAGGTTAGTTCCTCCCAATGATACCAACAACAATCAAGGCTTAACGACAACAACACTGTGCACACAGCACACAAAGGGGTGCACCAAGAATGTCCACCTCAGGTAATTGGGGAGGCTGGCCACTGGGCCCTATAGGGTACCTAGCACACAAAACCCCTCTATCAACACAGGGAAGTAGCCAAAATGAAGAGACAAAGAAATATCACAAATGAAAGAAATGGAGGAAAGCAAACAACTGGATATTGGGTTCAAAACCATGGTTAAAAGGTTTTTCAAGAATTTTCTAGGAAAGATGGATACATTTAGTGAGACCCTTGAGAATATGAAAAAGGACCAACCAGGAATTAATCATATACTGACTGAAATAAAGAATAATACAGTGGTACCTCGAGATACGAGTTTAATTTGTTCCGTAACCTTGAGGCGTGGGAAACTATGAGACGCTCAAGTCCCGGTAAACTGGTGGGTCGTGTGCAGCCGGCCGATCCGTGCGATTACTCCTATCTCAAATGTTGCTCGTATTTCAAAGCAAAATCACTCCCTCAACGGCTCGTATCTCAAAAATCTCGTATGTTAGGGCACTCGTATCTCGAGGTACCACTGTATATAGAGATACAACAGCAGACTAGAGGAACGCAAGAATGAAGTCATTTGAAATATGAAGAAGCAAAAAACACCCAATCAGAAAAGCAAAAAGAAAAAGAATCCAAAAATATGAAGTTGATGGAAGGAGCCTCTGAGACAACTTCAAGCGTACCAATATCAGAATTTTGGGGGTGTCAGAAGAAGAGAGAGAGCAAGATATTGAAAACCTATTTGAAGAAATAATGACTGAAAACTTCCCCTACCTGGTGAAAGAAATAGACTTACAAGTCCAGGAAGCGTACAGAACCCCAAACAAAAGGAATCCAAAGAGGACCACACCAAGACACATCATAATTAAAATGCCAAGAGCAAAAGACAAAGAATATTAAGAGCAGCAAGAGTAGAACAGTTAGTTACTTATAAGGGAGTACTCACATGACTGTATGCTGATTTCTCAACAGAAACTATGCAGGCCAGAAGGGAGTAGCAAGAAATATTCCAAGTGATGAATAACAAGAACCTACAACCAAGATTACTCTACCCAGCAAAGCTATCATTCAGAATTGAAGGTCAGATAAAGAGCTTCACAGATAAGGAAAAGCTAAAGGAGTTCATCAACACCAAACCAGTATTATATGTAATCCTGAAAGGTATTCTTTAAGAAGAGGAAGAAGCCGAAACCGGTTTGGCACATTGGATAGTGTGTTGGCCTGAGGACTCAAGGGTCCCAGGTTTAATTCTGGTCAAGGACATGTACCTTGGGTGCTGGCACATCCCCAGTAGCGGGTGTGCAGGAGTCAGCTGATCGATGTCTCTCATGGATGTTTCTAACTTTCTTTCCCTCTCCCTTCCTCTCTGTAAAACTATATTTAAAAAAAAATAAATAAAATATACTCCTAACTGGCCCTACCTTTAAAAAAAAAAAAAAGAGGAAAGAAGAAGAAGAGGAAGAAGAAAAAAGTAAAGATAAGATTATGAACAAAAAATTCATATCTACAAGTGAATCTAATAATCAAGTGAATCAAAAAATCTGATGAACAGAATAAAGTGGTAAATATAATCATGGGTATAGAAAGGAAGTGGACTGACAGTTCTCATGGGGAAAGGGGTTTAGGGGGGGTGCAGGAAGAGACAGGACAAAAATCATACATCTATGGATGAGGACAGTTGGGGGTGGGTGAGGGCAGAGGGTGGGGTGGGAACCAGGTGAAGGGGAGCTATAGGTGGAAAAAAGGAACAATTTAATGATCCGAACAATAAAGATTTATTAAAAAATAACTTCAGATCCTGAATTTAACCAACTGTTGTTCAATTAAAAGAGCATGATTAAATTATTTTCCAACGTATTGAATATTAAAATATTCTCAATATATTGAACATCAGCCATACAGAGTCCAACATGGGGACCATTTCTGAGCAAGAACACAGATGAATAGAGAAATCTGCAAATGCTATTAGATGTGTAATGTTCACATGTAAGATGTGTAAAGAATGATCAAGTACCAATGTAAAGATTGTTGCCTAAAAAATTAGCCAGGTTAAAGTAAAGAAATAGAGGAAGTATATCCATATCACATGATGAAGATTGGGTAGAAGTGAGATCAGGGACATGAGAGCATGGTAAAGTTCTTGGCTTATCAAAAGGTAGAACATTTTAGTAATCAATAAGAAAGATGTAAAAAATTCAGAAACAAGCAGTGGACAAATGGAAATAATAAAGTCAGTTAAAAGGCAGAGATTGATGACTCAAAAAGAATCTACTATATGTTTGTTTATAAGAAATACCCTAAATGATAATATGAAGTCATACTGGGAAGTGGCTTGCCTTAGATGGATATGAAAATATCTGAAAATTGAGCATACTAACAGCATTTGCTTATGAGGGTGCTATATTGATAGTTACCATATTAGAAATTAAAACTGAAAATTAAAGTTATTTTTTAAAAATAGTTATGTTAATATAAGTAATATTTAAAAAAATATATTTTTATTGATTTTTTGAGAGGACGGGAGAGGGATAGATAGAAACATCAATGATGAAAATCATTGATCGGCTGCTTCCTGCAAACCCTCTACGGAGGATTGAGCCTGCAACTGGAATCGAACCTGGAACCTTTCAGTCCACAGGCTGATGCTCTAACTGGCTAGGGCATAAGTAACATTTTAAAGGAAAATAACTATTGTACTAAACAGCAAAGGAATTTAGTGTGAAGAGTAACAGTATCTTATGCATTTTCATAAATTTCTTTAAACATCTGATTTAATAAAACATAACTTAGAGTCTGTTAATCTGCTTTTGCATTCACACTGTTGCAATATGTCATTTTGATTGAGGTACATGAGGAGAATCCTAGACCTTGTAGATCTTTTGAAACAATCTGGGGAATGCTCAGGGGTCACACTTTTTAATTGCTTTTTCTATACAAATTTCTTTGATATTGCCCCTCTTCCTTCAGTTTGGTGTCTTCTGCATTGATTATATTTTTCTCATTTTCTGTATTCCTTCCCACCTTCCATTTTTGTTTTTTATTTCCTACCTTACTTGTTATTCTTTTTCAGTTTCAGGTTGGTCTTCAAGTCTTCACTGATAATTCTCGTCTCTGTGACTATCTCTTCTCCAAAATTCATTGGCAAATATAATTGGTTAATTGGAGGATATTTAAGTGTTCTAAGTTTTCTTATGTGTTTTCTCTGTCCAGTTATATCATGAAACTCTGTTTTTTAAAGCAAGGACTCTAAACATTGACAAGAGAAGAATGTCTCCTAACAAAGTGTTAGGTACAAAGTAATATTGGTTGGTTGATAGGAAGTAACATTCTCCAGGAGAGTACACAGAGATCACAAATTCTTTTGGCCTTAAATGATTTATTAGAAAACTATGGTATCTGCTACATGTTAATACTTTTCGTATTACAACTAATTTCTTTTTTCTTTTTCTTTTAAGAAATCTATATAACTAAAATCATCTTTATTTTGGCTTGTTGATACTGCAAGTCATTTTTTTTGTCATTATTACAGATACTAGAGATCTGGTGCATGAAATTCATGCTTGGGAGGGGGTAGGGGTGTCCCTCAGACCAGTCTGCACCCTCTCCAATCTGGGATCCCTCTCATAATCCAGGACTGCTGGCTCCCAACTGCTTGCCGGCCTGCCTTTCTCATCGCCCCTAACCGCTTCTGCCTGTCAGCCTGATCACCCCTAACCACTCCCCTGCCAGCCTGATTGATGCCTAACTGCTCCCCTGCCAGCCTGTTTACCCCTAACTGCCTTCCTCTTTAGGCCTGGTCCCTCCCAACTGCCCTCCCCTGCTGGCCTGATCACCCACAACTGTCCTCCCTTGCAGACCTGGTCCCTCCCAACTGCCCGCCCCTGCTGGCCATCTTGTGGTGGCCATCTTGTGTCCATATGGGGTCAGTCATCTTTGACCACATGGGGGGCAGCCATCTTGTGTGTTGGAGTGACAGTTAATTTGTATATTACTCTTTTATTAGATAGGAAGAAAGGAGGATTAGATATGATAGAGGCCTGGTGCATGGATGGGGGCCAGCTGGTTTGCCCTGAATGGTATCCCAGATCAGGGTGAGGGTTTCCTTGGGGCATGGAGTGGCTAGGGTGAGGGGCCTGAAGTGGTTTGGAGGCTAGCTATGCCCTCCAGCAACCCAAGGGGAGGACTTGAGATCTGGGATTTATTTATCTTCTATAATTGAAACTTTGTAGCCTTGAAACTCTACAGCCAAGCTTCCTCCTTGCTCTGTGGCCACAGCTATTTTTGTTGGGGTTTATTTTTCTTCTATAACTGAAATGTTGTAGCCTTAAAGGAGGCCAAGGCAGGCCAGGGCAGGCAGAAAGCTTGGCTTCCTTCATTGCCAGAGAAACCCAAGCCTCCTGCTTCCTCTGTTGCTGCAGCCATCTTTGTTGGTTAATTTGCCTACTTTCTCCTGATTAGCTGGTGGGTGGGGCTGTAGCGGAAGCATGGTCAATTTGCATATTACTCTTTTATTAGATAGGATTCCCCATTTTCTCTCCTTTGTCCTCATCCACCCACACCCTATCTTCCCTGCAAGCCACTTAACTGATTTATTTATTTTCTTGCCATTTCAGAGAAAAGCCAAAGGTCAAGAGCTGTTTGATCAGATTACATACCACTTGGACCTTATTGAAAGTGACTATTTCGGACTGAGATTTATGGATTCAGCACAAGTAGCAGTGAGTAGCTGTTTTTTGGAGGTTACAATATGGGGACAGAAATGGAAAATTTCAGATAATGTACTAAGTGCTACAGTCTACTTTTTTTTAAGGCTAATAGTATATGTTCTTAATGTGCTCTTTTTCCCTTTGATTTCCTTCTTATTATGAGGTGCTTATTAAGAAAGAAAAGTGAGTTCTAACTCTAACCCAAATTATTAGAGTATGATTTTTGTGGATGAGGATGGAAATGTGTTTTTAATAACCAATGAAGTTTGTTTTTGGGCATAATAGAATTGTGGAAGCACTGTGTAATGGAAAGAATGCCAGTTTTGTACATAAGTAAGTGGCAGAAGTTTCCAGCTTGCAGATTAAGGCGAGTGGAGTAAGATCCCTTCCAGATACATGATTATGGATCTATAAATAGATGTTCTTTGATGTGTGCATTTCAAATGAGAGAACAGTAGATGTAGTAGGGTAGGAAGTTGAAGGCTTTTCAAAGAACTGAGTATTGTACTAGGATTTAACTGGAGGATATTTGAAAGGAAATACTAGGTAAGATTAAAAAGTGAATTAGTAGTGATCTCTTCCAAACTGAATACCATTAGTGTTAAATATGGTAATGTACCACATAACAATGTGTCAGTGATAGACCACATATATCACAGTGATTCCAAAAGATTGGAGCTAAAAATTTCTATTGCCTAGTGATGTAATAGTGCAGTGCTATACTATTTTAAATAAATTTCGTGTAGCCTAAGTATTCAGAGTTTACAAAGTCTACGGTAGTGTACAGGCATATCCTGTGTCTTCCCATTCATTCATTTACTGACTCACCTATAGCAATTTTCAGTCCTGCAAGTTCCATTAATGGTAAGTGCCCTACACAGCTATACCATTTTTAATTTTTTATGCTGTGCTTTACTGTGCTTTTTCTATGTAGAGATATGTTTAGGCACACAAAATGTTTATTGAATTCAGTTCTGGTCTGCTAACAAGTCAGATGAAGGCTTGCTTGACTATTTAGTTTAATATCATTCAACTCTCATCTCTATGATAAGGTATTAGGGTCTTGCAATGAGATGAAAAAAAATAAATGCTTTTAGGGACATAACAGTTTATAGTTCACTGTTTTTTTGAGGTAGAAGTATGCCAATGTTAGGTTTCTGATACTTAAAATGTTTAAGTGCTTGTGGAAAGAAATTCAGTCATTGCTAAGTTGTATTATTCACTCTTTGCCAATATCAGCAATTATTGAATTCTAAATCCTCAAGTGATTATTTTCTTTTATTTGATACATGTTAAAGGGGAAATGCCTTTCTTGCCTTTTCATTCTCTATTCTTTAGTTCTAGTTTATCCCTTCCAATACCCAGAAATCTAGGCATTAAAATTAAATTTATATAGGCTTACTTATTTTCTGTTTTTATGTCACTAAAATACTCCACACCAGCGATTTTTAACCCTTTTCATTTTATGACACACTAATTACTAAAATTTTGCAGCACACCAAAAAATATATTTTTTACTATTCTGCAAAAATAGGTTAATTTTGATTCATTCACACTATTGTTGTATTGGCTATTGTCATTTTTTAAATTTGACAATCTCAGGAAAAAGAGGTCAGTGTTTATTAAAGAGGGCTAGAGTTTATTTACTAGAGGTCCAGTGCACAAAATTCAATGTGTCTCTCACATTGATGTTTCTCTTCCCCTCTCTCTCTGTCTTGCACCCTCTCTTCTACTCTCTCTTAAAATCAATGGAAAAATATCCTCCAGTGAGGATTAACAAAAAACAAAAAACCCTCTAGATGACACTTTAAGTATTCTTTTTTAAAAAATATATATATTTTATTGATTTTTTTACAGAGAGGAAGGGAGAGAGAAAGTCAGAAACATCGATGAGAGAGAGACATCGATCAGCCGCCTCCATCCCGCTGTGGAGATGTGCCCACAAGCAAGGTACATGTCCCTAACCGGAATCGAACCCGGGACCCTTCAGTCTGCAAGCCGAAGCTCTATCCACTGAGCCAAACCGGTCTCAGCCATTTTAAGTATTCTCACTCACTTGGTTCTACGGCAGTCTTAATGACATTAAGTACACATTTAGAAGACTATTATTTATTGTGTAGCCAGATTTAACTCCAGAGTGAAACAAAATTGAAATTTATAAAACACTTCTATTTTTTGGTGAAAATAGAGAACATGATGATAGCTCAAGTGGATTTTTTAGCCAGGATCATTTATGTAAACACAATGATTTTCATATTTCTTTCTCAGATTTACTGTGTTGACAAAACGGTAGAAACAAAAAGGAGCTAGGCAGTTGTAAATTACACTACTATGAACATACGGGTGCATATATTCTTTCTGATGGTATTTTGGGTCTCTTAGGTTATATTCCTACAAGTGGGGTCACTGGGTCAAATGGCACTTCCATTTTTAATATTTTTCTTTTTAATTTTTTTATTAATGTATTACATGTATATATATATTCCCATTTCTCCCTCCCTCACTCTCATGCATACCCTAACCCCCCCCCCCCAGGTTGGTCTCTTATCTACATCACCTCTCCCTAACCTTCCCGCTGTAATTTGACAGTCTGTTTGATGCTTTACTGTGTCTGTATCTATCTTTTTGTTCATCAGTTTATAATGTTATTTATTATCCATAAATGAGTGGTAACATGTGGTATTTTTCTTTCATTGACTGTCTTATTTCACTTAGCATAATGCTCTCCAGTTCCATCCAGGTTGCTATAAATGGTAAGAATTCTTTCTTTTTATGGCAGCATAGTATTCCATTGTGTAGATGTACCACAGTTTTCTGATCCACTCATCTGCTGACGGGCACCTAGGCTATTTCCAAATCTCAGCTATTGTAAATTGTGCTGCTATGAACATAAGAGTGCATAAATACTTTCTGATTGGTGTTTCTAGTTTCTTAAGATATATACCTGAGTGGGATTGCTGGGTCAAATGGGAGTTCCATTTTTACTTTTTTGAGGAACCTCCATAATGTTCTCCAAAGTGGCTCACCAGTCTGCATTCCCACCAGCAGTGCATGAGGGTTCTTTTTTCTCCACATCTTCACCAACACTTGTCGTTTGTTGATTTGTTGATGATTGCTATTCTGACAGGTGTGAGATGGTATCGCATTGTTGTTTTGATTTGCATTTCTCGGATAATAAGTGACTTTGAGCATGTTTTCATGTGTCTCTTGGCCTTCCTTCTGTTGTCTTTCGAAAAGATTCCATTTAGGTCTGTTGCCCATTTTCTAATTGGATCATTTATCTTCCTTTTATTAAGTTGTATAAGTTGCCTGTAGATGTTGGAGATTAAACCTTTATCAGTGATAACATTTGCAAATATGTTCTCACATACAGTGGTCTTTCTTGCTGTTTTGTTGATGGTTTCTTTTGCTGTGCAAAAGCTTTTTATTTTGATGTAGTTCCATTTGTTTATTTTTTCTTTAGCTTCCATTGCCCTTGGAGAAGTATCAATGAACAAGTTCCTTTGGCATATGTCTGAGATTGTCCTGCCTGTGGATTCCTCTAGTATTTTTATGGTTTCACGTCTTATGTTTAAGTCTTGTATCCATTTTGAGTTTAATTTTGTGTGTGGTATAAGTTGGTGGTCTAGTTTCATTTTTTTTGCATGTATCTGTCCAATTTTCGCAATGCCATTTATTGAAGAGACTGTCTTGACTCCTTTGTATGTTCATGCCTCCTTTGTCAAATATTAATTAAGCATAGTGGTTGGGGGCAATAACTGAATTCTCTATTCTATTCCATTGGTCGATGTATCTGTTCTTGTGCCAGTACCAGGCTGTTTTTAGAACAGTGGCTTTGTAATACAGCTTGAAATCTGGTATTGAGATCCCACCTACTTTATTCTTCTTTTTTAGGATTGCTGTGGTTATTCGGGGTCTTTTTTCTTTTTAATTACATCTTTATTATTGAGATTATTACATTTGTTTCTCTTTTTTCCCATCCATAGCTCCCTTCCACCCGGCTCCCACCCTTCCCTCTAACCTTACCTCCCTCCCGTTGACCTCATCCATAGGTGTATGATTTTTGTCCAGTCTCTCCCTGTACACCCCTCACCCCTTTCCCCCTGAGAATTATCAGTCCACTCCCTTTCTGTGCTCCTGATTCTAGTATATTCACCAGTTTATTCTGTTGATCAAATTTTTATTTCCCTTAATTTTTAGATTTATTTGTTGATAGATACGTATTGGTTGTTCATAATTTTTTATCTTTTACCTTTTTCTTCTTCCTCTTCTAAAAGAGTACCTTTCAGCATTTCATATAATACTGGTTTGGAGTTGATTAACTCCTTTAGCTTTTTCTTATCTGTGAACCTCTTTATCTGCCCTTCAATTCTGAATAATAGCTTTGCTGGATAGCATATTCTTGGTTGTAGATTCTTGCTATTAATCACGTTGAATATTTGTTGCCATCCCGTCTGGCCTGCATCGTTTTTATTGATAAATCAGCTGACAGTCGTATGGGTGCTCCCTTGTAGGTAATGAACTGTTTTTTTCTTGCTGCTTTTAATATTCTCTCTTTGTCTTTTGCTTTTGGTATTTTAATTATGATGTGTCTTGGTGTCGTCCACTTTGGATTCTTTTTGTTTGGGGTTCTCTGTGCTTCCTGGACTTGTAAGTCTATTTCTTTTACCAGTTGGGGGAAGTTTTCAGTCATTATTTCTTTAAATAGGTTTTCAGTGTCTTGCTCTCTCTCTTCCTCTGGCACCCCACCATTCTGATGTTGGCATGCTTGAAGCTGTCCAAAAGGTCCTTACATTATCTTCACATTTTTGGATTCTTTTTTCTTCTTGGTTTTCCACTTGAGTGTTTTCTGGTTCTTTATATTTCAAATTTTTGACTTGATTCTTGCCTTCCTCTAGTCTGCTGTTAGGTCTCCGAATAATATTTTTTATTTCAGTCAGTGTATGTTTAAATTCTAGGAGGTCTTTTTCCATCTCTAGTTGGATCTTTTTCATCTCGGGACTTGCTAACTTTATCCAACTTTTCTAGGATATTCTTGAAAAACCTTACAAGCGTGGTTTTGAACTCTATATCCAGTTGTTTGTTTTCCTCCATTTCTTTTGTTTGTTATCCCTTCCCTTGTCTCGACATTTTCACTATGCTGGGAGAACTTCTGTGTTGGATTCAGCCTTATGATACCAGACTTGCAAAACCGAAAAAGCCTCTCTGTTGAGCTTGGAATGGGTGGAATCTCAGGGCTTAAGGGACCGCCTTGCCTTCCAGTTGGCCCCGCCCTCCACAGCCCCTGAGTCTCATGTGACTGTGTAATCGCTGGAGTGGTCCCTGCACGGGCAATCTTGCAGTGCCTCTAGACTGCTGCCCCTTCGGTTCCCCTGCGCTCTGGGGCCATATGAGTCTGGGTCCCCAGGGTTTCGCCCAAAACCGGGGTTTAGTGGAGTTAGAAATGGCACAATTGGGAGGGTCTGTCTCCCGCCCACTAGTGAAAACCAGCGGCACATTCAGCAGTCGGTTCTCTGCACGCAGTGCCGTGCGTGCCACACGTGCCACCAAACTTCTGATATTTTGCGACTCCCCTAAATTTCTGTGCACTTCTCCCTTTTCACAATCCAAACTTCCCCCATATGAGTTTCTGCTGGATCTGGGGTTTAGTGTCATAGGATAAGGGTTTCAGTGCAGTTGGGAGTCTCTGTTTCGCTCCCGCCAGAGAAAGCCAGCCAGGTACTCCGGCACCCGCTCTCTGCTCGCCCACGTCTCTGTACCTCATCTTTTTGCAGCTCCTCTGGGTCTCTGTGAGCCCCTCTCTTTCCTTCTAGTTGTAGAATTTCCACTCACCCAGCTTTCCTGTGGTTTTGGATGATGTCCGTTCTGTCTTTTATCTGTAGTTTTGAAATTGTTGTGCAAGGCGGTAGTGTAGGTGTTTACCTATGCTGCCATCTTGTTGGGGTCTTTTTTTATTCCAGATGAATCTTTGGACAACTCTTTCTAGGTCTGTGAAATATATTGTTGGTATTTAAATGGGAAGTGCATTGAATCTATAGATTGCCTTGGATAGGGTGGGCATTTTAATGATGTTTATTTTCCCAATCGATGAGCATGATATGCTCTTCCATCTGTTTATGTCATCCTCTATCTCTTTTTCAGTGTCCTATAGTTTTCTGTGTATGGGTCTTTTACCTCCTTAGTTAAGTTTATTCCTAGGTATCTTAATTTTGTTAGTGCAATGGTAAATAGGATTGCTTTTTTGTCTCTTTCTGTAAGTTCACTATTAGTGTATAGAAATGCCATAGGTTTCTTGGCATTAATTTTGTATCCTGCTACATTGCTGAATTTATTTATTAAGTCTATTAGTTTTTTGGATGGAGTCTTTCGGATTTTTTATGTACAGTATTATGTCATCTGCAAATAAGGACAGCTTTACTTCTTCTTTTCCAATTTGGATGCCTTTTATTTCTTCTTGTCTCGTTGTAATGGCTAATACTTCCAGTACTTTGTTGAACAGGAGTGGTGAGAGTGGGCATCCCTGTCTTGTTACTGTTCTCAGAGGAAATGGTTTTAGTTTTTGTCCATTGAGTATGATGTTAACTGTGGGTTTATCATATGTGGCTCTTACGATGTTGAGGGATGATCCTCTTCTGTTCCCCCTTTACTGAGAGTTTTTATCAAGAAAGAGTGTTTGATTTTGTCATATGCTTTTTTGCCTCAATTGATAAAAAAAGTGATTTTTATCTCTCAATTTGTTTATGTGATGTATCACATTTATTGATTTGCAGATATTGTACCATCCTTGCATTCCTGGGATACATCCTACTTGGTCATGGTGTATGATCTTTCTGATATACTGCTGGATCCAATTTGCTAAGATTTTATTGCGGGTTTTGGAATATATGTTCATGAGGGATATTGGCCTGTTATTCTCTTGCATTGTATTGTCTTTATCTGTTTTTGGTATTAGGGTGATGCTGGCTTCATACAAGGTACTTGGAAATGTTCCTTCTTGAAGTTTTTGGAATAGTCTGAGGAGGAGAGGTTTTAATTCTTCCTTGATTGTTTGGTAAAACTCTCCCATGTAGCAGTCTGGTCCCAGGCTTTTGTTTGCTGGAAGCTTTTTTTTTTTTTTAATATATTTTATTGAATTTTTACAGAGAGGAAGGTAAAGGGATAGAGAATTAGAAACATCGATGAGAGAGAAACATCGATCAGCCGCCTCCTGCATACCACCCACTGGGGGTGTGCCCGCACCCAGGATACACGCCCTTGACCGGAATAGAACCTGGGACCTTTCAGTCCGCAGGCTGACACTCTATCCAGTCAGCCAAACCGGTTTCGGCTGCTGGAAGCTTTTTGATGACTGCTTCAATTTCTTCCATAGTTATTGGCCTATTGAGATGTTTAGATTCTTCCTGATTTGAGTTTTGGAAGGTTATATTTTTCTAGGAATATGTTCATTTCCTGCAGATTGTCTAGTTTGTTGGAATAGAGTTGTTCATAGTATTTTGTTTTTAACAATCCTCTGTATTTTGGTAGTTTCTGTTGTTATTTCTCCTCTTTCATTTCTGATTTTGTTTATTTGTGTCTTCTCTCTTTGCTTCTTGGTGAGCCTAGCTAGAAGTTCATCAATCTTATTTATTCTTTCAAAGAACCAGCTCTTGGTTTTGTTGGTCTTTTGAATTGTTTCTTTGGTCTCTATGTTGTTTATCTCGGCTCTGATCTTTTTTTGAATAATTTATTATTATAAATTATTCCGTCTGCTTACACTGGGCTTTTCTTCTTGTTCTCTTTCTAACTCTTTGAGTTCTAGGGTTAGGTAATTTATTACCATTCTTCCTTGTTTTTTGCAGTACGCTTGTAGAGCTATGAACTTCCCTCTCAAGCCTGCTTTCACTTTGTTCCATAGATTTGGGATTGTTGTGTTTTCATTGTCATTTGTTGCCATGATGTTTTTTATTTTGTCCTTGATCTCTCTGGTTACCCAGTAATTGTTTAATAGCATGCTGTTTAGTCTCCATATGTTTGATTTCTTTGGATTGTTTTTTATTGTAGTTGATTTCCAGTTTTATGCCACTGTGATCTGAGAAGATACTTGATACGATTTATATCTTCTTGAATTTGAAGAGATTTTTGCCTGGGACCCAACATATGGTCTATTTTTGCAAATGACCCATTTGCAGTTGAGAAAATATATATTCTGTGGCTTTGGGGTGAAATATTCTGAAGATGTCAATTAATTCCATCTGGTCTAGTGAGTCATTTAGGATTGATGTTTCTTTCCTGATTTTTTTTTTTTAGAGGATTTGTCCAGTGGTGATAGTGGGTTATTAAAATCATCCTACTATGATTGTATTGCTGTCAATCTCTCTCATGATATCCCCCAGGAGTTTTTTTATGTATTTAGGTGCTCCTGTGTTGGGTGCATATATCTTTGCACCCAACAGAGTTATTTCTTCTTGTTGGATTGCTCCCTTTAGTATTATGAAGTGGTCTTCCTTATCTCTTGTTATGTCCTTCACTTTGAGATCTAATTTGTCAGATATAAGTATTGCTACCTCAGCCTTTTTTTTAATATCCATTTGCCTGAAAAAATGTTTTCTATTCCTTCACCCCTAGTCTGTGTGCGTCTTTTTTTCTGAGGTGGGTTTCC
Organism: Lasiurus cinereus; assembly: GCA_011751065.1. Classification (NCBI taxonomy): domain Eukaryota; kingdom Metazoa; phylum Chordata; class Mammalia; order Chiroptera; family Vespertilionidae; genus Lasiurus; species Lasiurus cinereus. The sequence continues at coordinate 59,861,520 of JAAGEH010000393.1, forward strand.
TGTTGACAGCAGATATATGGGTTATGTTTTCTTATCCAATTTGTTACCCTGTGTCTTTTGATTGGAGCATTTAATCCACTTACATTTAAAGTTATTATTGATAGGTACTTATTTGTCACCATTTTTATTCTTTACCCGTTCTTCGCTTCCTTTTTTTTTTTTTTTTTTTTACAGCAGCCCCTTTAGAATTTTTTGCATTTCTGGTTTGGTGGTAATAAATTCCCTTTGTCCTGTTTTGTCTGTAAAGCTCCTGATTTCACCTTCAATTTTTATTGAAAGCTCTTGGCCATCTGTATGTGCACTCTGGAGAAGTGTCTATTTAGGTCCTTTGCCCATTTTTTAATGGCATTGTCTTTTGTTACTTTGTATGAGTTTCCTCTAAATTTTGGAGGTTAGCCCCTTAGCAGATATATCATTCCAAATATTTTCTCCCAGGTAGTGGGCTCTCTTGTTATTTTGTTGATAGTTTCTTTTGCAGTGCAGAAGCTTTTTATTTTAAATAGACCCATTTGTTTATTTTCTTAGTTTCCATTTTCCTAGGAGATTTATCTGTAAACATTGCTATGAAAGATATCTGAGATTTTGTTGTCTATGGTTTTCTCCAGGGATTTTATGGTTTCATGTCTTACATTTCAATCTTTTATCTATTTTGAGTTTATTCTTGTGTATGGTGTAAGTTGGTAGTCTAGTTTCATTATTTTGCATGAATCGGTCCAACTTTTCCTATACCATTTATTGAAGATACTGTCCTGCCTCCATTGTATGCTCTCGCCTCCTTTGTCAAATATTAATTAAGCATAATTGCTTGGGTTGATTTCTGGGTTCTCTGTTCTGTTTCACTGATCTATATATGTGTTCTTGTGCCAGTACCAGGCTGTTTTGAGAACATGCATTTTGTAGTGTAGCTTGATAACTGGTTTTGTAATTCTCTCCAACTTTGTTCTTTTTTCTCAAGATTGCTGCAGCTATTTGGGGTCTCATTTGGTTCCATATACAGTTTTGGAATGTTTGTTTTAGGTTTGGGAAATATGCCGTTGGTATTATAATAGGGATTGCATTGAATCTGTAGATTGTTTTCAGGAATATGGATATTTTAATGTTAATTCTACCAATCCATGAACATGGTATATTCTTCCACTTGTTTATATCTTCCTCTATTTCTTTTTCAAATAAATAGTTCTGCAGTTTTTGGAGTATAGGTGTTTTACCTCTTTGGCTAAGTTTATTCCTAAGTATCTTAAAATTTTTTTTGCAGTAGTAAGTGTGATTATTATTTTAGTTTCTCTTTTTGAGAGTTTACTATTATATATAAAAATACTATGGATTTTTGGGAGTTATTTTTGTATCCTGCTATTTTTCTGAATTCATTTATTAAGTCTAGCAGCTTTTTAATGGAGTCTTTATGGTTTTCTATGTATAGATCATTTTATCTGGGAATAATGAGATTTTGGTTCCTTCTTTCCAATTTGGATGTCTTCTGTTTCTTCTTCTCTGATTGCAAGTGGTTACTATGTTGAACATCCGTGTCTTGTTCCTGTTCTTAGGGGTAATGGTTTTACTTTTTGCCCATTGACTATGATGTTGGCTGTATGTTTGTCATATATGGCCTTTATTATGTTGAGGTATGATCCCTCTATTCACACTTTGCTGAGAATATCAAAAAAGGGTGTTGGATTTTGTCGAATGCTTTTTTTGCATTAGTTGATATGATCATTTTTTTAAATATATTTTATTGATTTTTTTTACAGAGAAGAAGGGAGAGGGATAAAGAGTTAGAAACATTGATGAGAGAGAGACATCGATCAGCTGCCTCTTGCACGCCCCCTACTGGGGATGTGCCCGTAACCAAGGTACATGCCCTTAACCGGAATCGAACCTGGGACCTTTCAGTCCGCAGACTGATGCTCTATCCACTGAGCCAAACCGGTTTCGGCTGATCATGTGGTTTTTGTCTTGCAACCTGTTTAGGTGCAGAATAGTATTTAATTGATTTGCAAATATTGTACCAGCCTTGCACCCCCAGAATAAATCCCACTTGGTCATGATGTGTGATCTTTTTAATGTATTGCTGGATCTGATTTGCTAAAATTTTGTTGAGGATTTTAGCATCTATGTTCATCAGGGATGTTGGCTTGTTCTCCTTCTTTGTAGAGTCTTTATCTGGTTTTGGAATTAGGGTAACGCTGGCCTCTTAGAAAGAGTTTGGAAATGTTGTTTCCTCTTGAATTTTTAAAAATAGTTTGAGGAGAATAGATGTTAGTTCTTCTTTGAATATTTGGTAAAACTGCTCTATGAATCTGTCGGACCAGACTTTTGTTGGCTTGGAGGTTTTTGATTATTGCTATAATTTCATCAGTAGTTATTGGCCTATTCAGGTTTTCTAATTCTTATAGATTGAGTTTTGGAAGGTTGTATTTTTCTAGGAATATGTCCATTTTGTCCAGGCTGTCCCATTTGTTGGAATAAAGTATTTTATGATTTTTTTTACAATCCGCTATAATTCTATGGAGTCAGTTGTTACTTCACTTCTTTTGTTTCTGATTTAGTTTATTTGGGAGTCTCTCTCTCTCTCTCTCTCTCTCTCTCTGTTTCCTGGTGAATTTGGCTAGAGATTCATCAATCTTGTTAAAACCAGCTCTTGATTTTATTGATCTTTTGTATTTTTTGTCTCTTTATCATTTATTTCTTCTCTGATCATTATTATTTTCTTCTTTCTACTTATTCTACTTATTCTGGGTGTTTCTTATTGTTCTTTTTCTATTCTTATTTGTATTATTAACTTATTGCCACTTTTTCCTGTTTTTTTTTTTTTTAGGTAGGCTTGTAGTGCTATGAACTTCCCTTTCATTTCCCCACTGTCTCCCATAGATTTTGTAATGTTTTCATTTTCATTTGTTACCAGGGTTTTTTTTTAATTTCTTCTTTGATATTTGTGGTAACCTAATCATTGCTTAACTAGAGGCCCAGTGCAGGACATTTGTGAACTGTAGGGAGTGGGGTGGTGTTGTCCCTCACCCTTGGAGGATATCTGACTGATGGCTTCAGGGAGCGGGTCTAAGCCATCAGTTGGATATCCTTAGTGCTGTCGCAGTGGCAGTTGCTCGCACCAGCTATCAGGCTGGCTTGTGGTTGAGCAGCACTCACCATGTGAGAGTGCACTGACCACCAGGGGGCAACTCCTGTGTTGAGTGTCTGCTCACTGGTGGTCAGTGCACATCATAGAGATTGGCTGTTTGGCCATTCAGTCCATTTGCATATTACCCTTTTATTATATAGGATAGCATGCTATTTAGCCTCCAAATATTTGACTGTTTTTGAGCTTTTTATTAATAGCTGATTTCTAATTCCATGCCATTGTGGACTGAGAAGATGCTTGATGTTTTTTCAGTTTTCTTGAATTTGTAGAGATTTATCTTGTGCCCTAACATGTGACTCTCTCTGAAAATGCCCGGTGTACACTTGAGAAGAATGTATATTCTGTAGCATTGGGGTGAAAGATATCAGTTAGTTCCATCTGTTTTAGACTGTCATTTAGGATTGCTGTTTCCTTATTGATTTTTGGTCTAGAACAGTGGTTGGCAAATTCATTATTCAACAGAGTGGCAAACTGTGGCTCGCGAGCCACATGTGGCTCGCGAGCCGCAGGTACTGACCACTGGTCTAGAAGATTTGTCAGTCCCCTACTGTGATCATATTGCTGTCAATCTCTTCTTGATATCCTCCAGAAGTTTTTTTTTATATATTTAGATGCTCCTGTAATGGTTGCATATATATTTACCAGAGTTATAGCCTCTTGTATCAATTTCTTTGGTATTATGAAGTGGCCTTCCGTGCTAGTATATCTTGTTATAGCTTTTACTTTGAGGTCTAGTTTTTCAGATAAAAGCATTGCTACCCCAGCTTTTTTTTTTCATTTTCATTTGCCTGAAAATTTTTTTTCTAATTTTGCTTTTTAAAAAGTTGTTTACCTTTGCTTATAGTAGCCTATTTTATGTGAATATGTGAAAAGGTGTTTACATATTTAATTTAAAAAAAACCACCATGTTTTATTCATTTCAGAGGGAGCTAGGAAGAGGGAGAGAGAGAAACGTCAATGATGAGAGAGTGTCATCAATCGGCTGCCTCTTGCATGCCACTCTGACCACAGCCCAGGCATGTGCCCTGACCAGGCATCGAACTTTTGGTTTATGGTTTGATGCTCAAACACTGAGCCACACTGGCTGTGTATATTTAATTTTGTAGTTGAAACAATTTCATATTTACAGCAAAGTTGTAGGGCACTAGAAATATTTTTCTGGAACCATCTGAGAGATGCAAATAAGATGTTCCATCACCCCTGAATTCTTCAGTGTGTGTTTCCTACAAACAAACACATTTTGTTGGATAACTCAATACAACTCAGAAAACCAGAAAGTTAATTTAACAATGTGGCATTTCACCATCCATTGAAGTTAAGCCAATTGCCTCTTGAGAGTTCTTTATACCCATAAGATCTAGTACAAAATCACAATTGAAATTAGTTGTCATGTCTTTTCGTGGTCTTCACACTAGAATATTGCAATTCCTCAGTTTTTCCTTGACTTCCTTGACCTTTACACTTTTGAAGATACAGGACAGTTATTTTGTAGGTTATCTCCATTTTGGTTTTCTCTGATGCTTCCTCATGAAGTAGGCTAATCTTAGTCTCCTTTGACAGGAAGTAACAGAGAAGTGATCCTGTGTTCTCACCTGTCCTATCAGGTGACATTTAATTTCATTGTGTCCCATTACTGTTGATATTAACTTTGATCCTTTGGTTAAGATGGTATCGGCAAGGTCCTTTCCATTATAAAGTTATTTTACTCTTTGTAATTAATAATTTTTTTATGGACAGTTACTTTGAGGCTTTCTCATCAAATTTAGTATTTATTTATTTATTTTGAACTAATGAATATCTGTTTTATTCAAGGGTCATAACCTGTTACTATTATTTATTTTGATGTTCAGTTTCCTGTGGTTTGGTCAGTGGGAGCCACTTCAAGATAGCTTCTAAATTCATTTAAGATACACACATCATTCTTTGAGCATTCCTGACTTTCTGGTCCAAGAGGTTGTTCATCTTGTATTTTCCTTCTCTAGCCCTGGAATTTTCCAGGTCTCTAATGAACTTTTTGGCTAGATTTAGGGACTGTATGTTTACATTTCTCAATCTCTCTTTTTGTATCTGTGTGTATGTGTCTGTGTGTGTGCGCCTGTGTGTGTATATATATATAGAGAGAGATATCACGTACTATAACTCTGTTTTAGTCTAATATCACAGGACTTACTTGCAGGGTTTTTTTTTTTCTATTTGCAGTTCTTTTATACAGAAACCAGGCTTTGATTATCATCAGTGCATTTACCTGACTACTCAATTTGTATGGAATTAATCTCTAGCCTCTCCCTGCAGGATGCTGACCTTGATCAGACTACCTAGTTACTCTGGACTGAATTATTTGAGAAGAGGAAGGGCTTCTGATTTTTCCAATTGTTTTATAAATACATTCCTTTGCAGATGGTATTGTAGAGTTATCTCCTCTAGAGTTTGGAGTAGAATTAGAGGATATACTGGTGGCAGATAAACACATGAAAAGATGTTAAACGTCAATGGACAAAAGGAAAATGCAAATTAATACCTTAATGAGCATCATCACTACACATCTGTTAGAACAGCTGAAATAAAAACTAATGACAACTAAACTGGATCTCATATTGGTTTTGGGAATGTGAAAATGGTACAACTACTATGGAATATAGTCTAGCAGTTTTTTAAAAAACTAAACATACTCTTACTATATGACAGCATTTATATGTCTGGCCATTTATCTCAGTGAAATAAAGACTTATTTTCTCACAAAAACCCGTGCAAGGTTGCTTATAGCAACTTTAATTGTAATAGCAAAACAGGGGAAAAACCAAAATGTCTTATAGTAGGTTAATAATTAAACAGGCTGATACATTTATACAATTGGCTAATACTCATCAATAGAAAAGTCTATTGATATACAACTTGTGTAGATCTCAAGGGCTTTATGTTGAGTGAAAACAGCCAATCTCAGAAGGTCACATACTGTATGATTCCATTTATATAATATTCTTGAAATGTCAAAATTAGATAGAGAAATAGAGATCAAATTAATTAATGGTTGCCAAGGTTTAAGGATATTGGAGATAGGAGGTGGGTATGACTCTAAAGGAGTAGACTGAGAGAGCTCTTTGTAATAATGGGATAATTCTTTATCTTGATTTCGGTATTATAGGAATCTAAGTGTGTGATAAAATGATTTAGAACTAGCCCTAACAGGTTTGGCTCAGTGGATAGAGCATTGGCCTTCGAACTGAAGTGTTCCAGGTTAGATTCTGGTCAAGGGCATATACCTTGGTTGAGGCATATCCCCAGTAGGGAGTTTGCAAAAGGCAGCTGATCGATGTTTTTCTCTCATCGATGTTTCTAGTTCTCTGTCCCTCTCACTTCCTCTCTGTAAAAAAATCAGTAAAATATATTTAAAAAATATATATATTCAGGTCCTTGAATAAAGTAATTTCGTTCAATGTTGTTTCATTCTAACATCAATGAGAAAACAACAATACTAGTAATTGCTGGCCAGGACCACTGTCTTTGTGGTTTGTATGTTTTCTCGATGTCTGCATTTCTCTTGTTACTCCTACAGCCCAAAGAAGTGCAAGTTGGGTGAATTGGTGTATTTACCTTATCTCAGTCTGAGTGAGTGTGGGGTCCCACCTTGAACAGCCAGAACAGGCCCTGGCCATCTGTGACACTGAACTGGAATAAGCATGTTGAAAAGTAATTATTTTATGTGTTTTTATTTATCTTCCTTAAATGTATTTATAGCTCCCATTTATTTCAGTGTTTAATATTAGAAGTGTTTTGGGTCTTTACAAGTTTAGTGTTCTTTCTGTGGCCAGAAATATGGCATGTGAACTTAATTCTTATTTATATCATTCAGCCTATGGTAAAATTGGTTTTGTTATATGCCATTTTGCTTAAAGTTGCAGTTTCCAAGAACCTGTTGACAATAACATTAAGTGGGGATTTACTATATACACATTGAATACACTTTATTTTAATATAGTACTATAGTTATGTAAGATGTAAGCATTGGGGGAAGAAGGAGAATTCTTCTGTGAATATTTCATAATAAAATTATTTGTAAAGAAATAAGAAAAATATAGTATGGGCCAAATAAAACATGGCACTAATCCAAGATTAAACCCTCTAACCTATATGTGTGTGACCTCTGCTTGAAGTTTTTAAAATTTCATATTTAGAGATTAGAATTTTAACTGGTCCAATCAGGTTTTTAAAGAAGAATGAGTTAGAATGTACACATTTAGGCTTCAGAAAAGGAAAACATAAATAGTATTTATTCTAATATTTGGAAAATATGGAAAAAGAACTTAACATATCAATAATAGTTATATTTTGCCTTTTTCCTCAAATTGACTTGATAACTTGTATTGGTTTGTTTTATGTGTGAATTTAAATTTCCTTGTTTTCTATGTAAAACTCTTGAATAAAATGTCAGCAGCCCATTGAAAGTATAAATAATACATTATAATTGGGTGGGGTTTATTCTCAGTAATGCAAAGATGATTCAATATCAGTTTTATTCAAAATAATAAAATGTATTATATATGGTAGGTACTGTATATCATGGGATTGTTTCTTGCCTTTTTTTATAAGAGGATTATATTTTCTTATTCAGTTGATATCAGGTTTGGCCATGTGACTTGCTTTTGGCCATGAAATGTGAGGTAAGGCGATGTGTGCCAATTCTGAACCGGTTAACTAATTTATGCTGTTACTACTTTTTTATATACTTAAGTGAAACTACATTCAACAGGATTGAAACTAAAATCTTTAGAAAGTAAGATTTTTAGTTGAAGTTTATGGCATTTCGGCTAAAGACAAAATTCAACACAAATAGAAATGGAGATGTTGTTAGAGCTAGAAAACAGTTGTCTAGTACCCTGGTTGGCAAACCGAGCCACATGCGGCTCTTTGGCCCCAAAATACCATGGCCTGGGTGAGACTATTTTGAAGAAGAGGCATTAGAAGAAGTTTAAGTTTAAAAAATTTGGCTCTCAAAAAATATTTTAATCATTGTACTGTTGATATTTGGCTCTGTTGACTAATGAGTTTGCCGACCACTGGTCTTGTGGAACATTGGGTAAATGTTTTCTAAGTGCACACCTGGCAGCTACAACTGTAGCAAATGCGAGACCATTGAGCTAAGGTAAGAGGCAATTCTTGTCACAATTTTAGAATTCAGTTATTTTAGGTACTGTATGCATGATGTGGTGAGCTGTAAGTTTGGCTTACTGACCTCACACATCTGAGGTTAAATAGTAGCATAATACTCTAGAATTCTGATCATGTGTTTTTTTGGTGGCCCTTTCTTCCCTACCCCATAACACCCTGAATAAACCTAATGGACTTTGGGCTGAATGGAATTGACATTTCTATCTGTGTAGGTTTAGCCAACCTTTGGAAGGTATGCGCATATTCAAGGATGGTGGTAGGTGCAAGGCCAACAGGCAGCACCTATGGAGAGTAGACCTGGTGGTTGCTCAGGGTTCTGCTCTCTTTCTATACTAATTTTTAATTATTTTTTAAAAATCATAATGTAGATTAATAGAGAAACAATAGAAGTATTCATACTAAATATAGAAATTAGACAAAGATGCTCATTATTACCACTGTTGTGTATGTAATTCATAATAGTAGTTAGCAAATGCAGTTACTGACGTTATAAAGGTTAGAAAGGAGGAGCTAAAATTATCACTGTTGGGAGATGATTGGATTAGTTTGTACCTGAGAATTTAATACAAATAGGATTCACTTAAGTAGTGGGAAGTAAAAAATATTTAGAAATAAATATGAATATATTAAATATTTATTTGGGTGGGTGTGTATGTATATATATATATACACACACACTCACACACATATATATATCACAAATTGTTAATGCCAAAAAATTATTCAGAAAGTATTTATAATAGAATCTACACTAAATTGAAGTGTGTTCAGTTAGATTATAGCAGTGCAATGTATTAGTCCTCTGTTTTCATAGCATAGATTTTTAAAAACATTTTGTTAACTGTTTAAAATGTTTAAATTTCTTTTAAACCAATCCTTTAATTCAGAACATAAGCTTCTACTTCTCACAGGAGAAAAAATTTTTTGCAGAGGAAATTATTTTGAAATAACTAATATTTCTCTGCTTTGTGGTCTTGGCTTTTTGAGCAAAATATGGTGCTTTTCTTTAGCAAAGTAATGTAGGCAGTTAGAAATCAGATAGTCATTTGAAGAGCTGTTTATAGATTATTTGGCAATAGTGCCTGGGATGAAGGTGTATGTATGTTAGTGTTTTGGAAGTTCCTTGGGTGATTTTTTTTTGGCTTAATTAAGTCTATTTGTGATTATATGTTATTTATATTTAAGACATATAAGTAAATAATTGTTCTTTTATGCCTAGTTTAATAGCATAAAAAAAATCTGACTTTCTTCATCCTTTGGCATAAAAGTTTATCAACCAAACTTTTAAAGGAAGGAAATTAGAAGGAAGTTTTTAAAGTACCATGAGGAAAGTTTGTTTCCTTTTTAAAGTATCACGAGGAAAGAGAATCGTATTTGTTTCACACCAAACATACAAGACTATATATCTGCATACTCTCACCTTTATCTTCTAATGTAATTTAAACTTAACTCCTAAAGATCCTAAATCAAGGAAAACTATCGGTGCCTGTCTCTGAGCTCTGCATTTTCCAGTCCCTGGGCTTGGAATGTGGAGGAGATGAAAGAAAACAGACTTGAGAATATACAAACATGAGCTCAGACCTTCCCCAGAACTTCACCCAGAACTCCCTCAACTCCTAAATTTCACTTTAAAATGTGTTTGATGCTTTATCTGAATTTTGGGTTGTCTTAAGGATGTGCCAGTTATTAGAAAGCTATAACATGCAGATGGAAAAGAGACTAAAATGCCTACTTGGGAAAAACTCTAATCCTTTATTTCACTGGGATGATTTTATGTTTACTGTGCTGCTTAAAATAGTAGGAAACAAACTAGAGATTTAAGGATTATCTATGAGACTGGCCCTAAATGTCTTAAACTGAATGAAATTTAAGTTATAATTGTCTAAGATTTTAGGTTGTTTTTGAAATAGTAAGTGGTCTGTCTTGTATTAATGTTTTTTATGTTCCTCAAAGTTTATTTTGTCAACATTTTTATTTAGCCTGTTGATTTTTAGTCTGCTGTTAATATTCTTTACTCTTTACCTGCACAAACACAAAGTTGTTTTTTCTCCCCTGTTTGAAGAAACTCTGGAAAGAATCAGAAACCAGTAATGCCTTGGGGTTATGTTTGTGAGTGTGTTGATAGAAATTGGGTATATGGGGGTCAGGGGGGACAGCCTTGGCCTGTTGCCGATGTTGGAGGGACTGTTGACCATGTATCTTTTAATATTACCAAAAAATCAAACTATTTGAATATATTAGTTATATATAAAATATTACCATAAGGGGGTCCATGATTATTGTTTCAAGTAAAACGTAATCTTGGTTAAGTTGAAAATTTAGGAAACAACAAAGAAAAAAGTATCATCAGTAATCTTAACCACCTAGATAACAATTCTGTTACTGTTTGTTACAGATTCCTAAATTTTCAACTGAGGCAAACAACAAAGAGAAAAGTATCAGTAATCTCAACCACCTAGACAACAATTCTGTTACTGTTTGTTACAGATTGCCTCAGTCCAAAAGAAAAGCACATGACTATATACAAATTTGTACCTTTGACAAAAATAATCTATGCTAATAAAAGATTAATATGCTAATTAGATCTGGAGACCTTCCGGACATCTTCTGAACAAAGCCATGGTGCCGAGGCCAAGGTAGAGGCAGATTAGGGGCAATAAGGCCAGCGGGGGGGGGGAGGGGGGAGGGGAAGTTAGCGGGGGCAGTTGGGGGCAAGCAGGCCCTTTGGGGGGTAGTTGGGGGCAATCAGGCCAGCAGGGGATGGCAGGTGGGGGTGAGCAGGCCAGCAGGGTGGACAGTTGGGAACAAGCAGACTGGCAGGGGGGGCAGTTGGGGGTGATCAGGATGGTGGGGAAAATTGGGGGCTATCAGGCCAGTAGGAGGGGCAGTGGGGATGAGCTGGCTGGGAGGGGGCAGTTGAGCAGTCAGACTAGCAGGGGTGAGGCAGTTAAGGGTTATCAGGCTAGAAGAGGGGACAGTTGGGGGTATATCAGGCCAACAGGCAGAGTGGTTAGGGGCGATCAGGCAGGCAGGCAGGTGAGCAGTTAGGAGCCAAGGGTCCTGAATTGCGAGAGGGTTGTCTGACTGCCCTGAGGGTCTCAGATTGGAAAGAGTGCAGGCTGGGCTGAGGGACACCAGGCCACTAATTTATAATATTTTATAACCTGCTTTTAAAATTTAGTAATATATTGTAAATAATTTTCTAGAATCTTAAGTATTTGCTTTCATTCATTTTAATTGTTGCCTGGTGTTTTATCATATTGCAATACTTTTTGTAGTCAATTTAGTATTGTTGGAAATATAAATTGTCTTAACTTTCTCTAATGTCATTCCTTGTAGGTAAATTAGAACCCATTCATAATGATTTTTTAAAGTTATTGTCAGATTATCTTCTGCAATGGTTGTGCTAATTTGTACTCATGGTGTATGAGAGTCACCCTAAAACTAAGGCTACAAGAGGCTGCCCAAGTGACTAACCATAAAATTGTTCATTGCAGGATAATAGGTAAATCCTGAAGATAGAGCAACTCCTAGGTCCATGGTTGTGGGGAGAAAACAATTGGGCATGGAAACTAATTTTATTTCACACCCAGTATGTTGTTAACATCAAGCTGTAGTAGATATTTTGCACAGTTAAATCTGGGATTTTTGGATATTGGATTGTTTGGCCTGGCCGTGATGGATGGAATTTTTGATGTCCTAGATTGAAATCTTTTCTGCTAATAGATTGAATTATTTCATGCCTACTGACTGGCCTAGTTTTTATTAATAGAGGTCTGTGTAAAATGAACATTTGTTAGATTGAAATATGTTTAAATGTGGAGTCCAACTGAATTTTTAAAGAAATGAGAGACAGCTAACTAAGTAGCCTGCACACTTGGAATCCAGAGAAAATATTGCACAGTATTTAATTGCCTTTGAAAATGTTTACTGACCATCTTATTTGAATGTGCAGAGGTACTTTGCTGGCATTCTAGTAGTTCTGTGAAGTTTACTTTTGAGGCTTGGGGAAGAATGAGAAGAGGCTAGGGCAAATAATTGGCAGGAAAAGCAAATTGTTACAAGTCTGTTTACAGTGCAGCCTTGTTTACCCATTCTTTGTCTATCTGGATTTCTGAAACTGGATTCCTTCACTCTGTGAACTAGTTAGCACAAGAGTCATTCTTTTCCTTTAGGATTCTTGGAATTGTAAGCATGCTGGAAAAAACACTATTATGTATATCTTAGTTGGATGAGTGCCTGCTGTCACTGTTAGGACTTGGGTGGTGTAAAAGGATTAATGAAGAGAAGTAAGCTGAGAATGGTTTACAGTGGAAATCTTTGGAATTGGTTTTTAAGTATGTTTATATTATGGGACATTCGAGAGTGAAAAGGTTACAGGTATCAGAAGGCTGTTACTCATGAAACCAGAAATATGCTAGTTACAATATTAACATTTTTTATTTGTTAAATAAAGGGGCAAAGACTGCTTCACTTAATAAATATGGCTTTGATTATGAGAAAAATCTAATTTTATTGTGCAGACTCTTCTGAGTAGTGTCTTTTGTTTGTTTTAACTTTAAGCCAAGGATGTTTTCCCCCTGATTTTTAGAGAGAATGGAAAGGAGAGAGGAAAGGGAGAGAGAGAAAAAAAAAATCTACCAGTACCAGTATATGAGAGAGACACATTGATTGGCTGCCTCCCCCATGTGTCCTGAGCTCCCCCATGAGCCAAGCTCCAGCCTGCAACTGAGGAATATGCCCTTGACCAGTAATTGAAGCCACAACTCTCCAGTCTGTGGTCCAACACTTTAACCAGTGAGCAAAACTGGCTAGGGCTACTTTGTATAATAGACATGGCATTGTTATTTCACCTATTTTGGGGTCATGATCTGTTAATAAATCTTATTTTTATTACTAGAGACCCAGTGCATGGAATTCGTGCGTGGGGGGTGGGGTGGAGGTGTCCTTCAGCCCAGCCTGCTCCCTCTCAAATCTGGGACCCCTCCCACAATCCAGGACTGCTGGTTCTCAACTGCTCACCTGCCTGCCTTCCTCATTGCCCCTAACTGCTTCTGCCTGCCAGCCTGATCACCCCCTAACCACATTCCTGCCAGCCTGATTGATGCCTAACTACTCCCCTGCCAGCCTATTTGCCCCTAACTGCCCTTGCCTGTGGGCCTGGTCACCACTAACTGCCCTCCCCTGCCAGCCATTTTGTGTCCACATGGGGGCAGGATCTTTTGACCACATGGGGGCAGTCATCTTGTGTGTTGAAGTGATGGTCAATCTGCATATTACTCTTTTATTACATTGTATAGAGGCCTGCTGCATAGGTGGGGGCCAGCTTGTTTGCCCTGAAGGGTGTCCTGGATCAGGGTAGGTGTTCCCTTGGGGTCTGAGGTGGCCTGGGTGAGGGCCCTGTGGTGGTTTTCAGGCCAGTCACGCCCCTCAACTTCCCAAGTGGAGGCCCTGGTGTCTGGGATTTATCTTCAACAATCGAAACTTTGTAGCCTGCAGCAGAGCCAAGACTTCTGCTTGCTCATCCATTGAAACTTTGTTGCCTTAAGCAGAGGCCTGGGCCCGCCAGGGTGTGCAGAAAGATTGGCTTCCTCCATCTCCAGGGTCACTCTGGGGCCGAGCTATCTTGATTGGGTTAATTTGCATACTCACTCTGGTTGGTGGGCGTGGCTTGTGGGTATAGCGGAGGTACAGTCAATTTGCATATTACTCTTTTATTAGATAGAATAAGAATATGGAACATGAAACTTCTGTCAAATTTTAATAGTTGTGATTCTTTTTTTGAGAATTAAAGGCAAAATTTATACTATCCTTGTTACTGAGAGTAAAGGTAATGTTTTAAAAAGTCAGATATTTGGATTTAGGTCTTTTTTGCTCATTTCTATTCATAAGCTTATGGATTTTGGGTAAATAACCCTCCCTCTCATTTTCACTCTTTTTTTCTTGTGAAATATTTCCTTGTGGTTACCAATAAAAGCATGGTGAAAATTAACTTTCAGTAATTAAGATGCTAATTTCTGTCATCTGTTTAATAACTGAATTTTTGTTTTGTTTTCAGCATTGGCTGGATGTTACAAAGAGTATCAAAAAGCAAGTTAAAAGTAAGTATTGAAAAAATTTTGAAAAAAATAGAAATTGAATTATATATAATTATATGTTAGTTATTTTTAATAGTAAGGACTTAAAAATCATGTTTTAGATGAATTTCTTAGCATCTCTACTTTCTAAAAATAATTTCAATCTTGTATACTGATCCTAAATTATATAGGGTTGATGGTAATTAGATTGAAGTGCCTTGCAGTTTGCAAATGAGATTAAGTTCCTGTGAGATGCTTAACCTTTATATAATAACTAGAGGCCTGGTGCATGAAATTCATGGACAGGGGGTGGCAGTTCCCCTAAGCCCAGCCTGTACCCTCTCCAGTCCGGGACCCCTTGGGGGATGTCCGACTGCCTGTTTAGGCCCTGATCCTGTGGCTCAGGCCTTAAACCGGCAGTCGGACATCCCTCTCACAATCCGGGACCACGGCTCCTAACTACTCATCGCCTGTCTGATCACTCCCAACTACCCCCCCTGGTGGCATAGTTGCCAACTGCCCCTACTCCACCAACTTAGTTGCCCCTTAGTGCCCCCCCTGCCAGCCTGGTCGCCCCCAACTACTCTCCCCTTGCCAATCTGGTCACCCCCAACTGCCCTCCTGCAGGCCTGGTCACCCATGCAGCCTGCTGCATGGTCATTTGGTTATCCCTCAGTAACCCCCCTGCTGGCCTGGTTGCCCATGCAGCCTGCTTCTCAGTCATTTGGTCATTCCTTACTAATCCACCTGCTAGCCTGGTCACCCCACATAGCCTGTTCGGTCGTTTGTTCAATTGTTTCAAATGTGATGGTTACTTAGTCTTTTATATATATAGAATAGTGGCCTGGTGCACAAAATTGGTGCACGGGAAAGGGGTGTCCCTCAGCCCAGCCTGCACACTTCCTAATCCAGAACCCTTTGGGGGATGTCTGACTGCAATCTGGGACTGCTGGGTCCTAACCACTCTCTTGCCTACTGGCCTGATCTTCCTAGCTGCTCTTCCTTGCCAGCCTGATTCCCCCTAACTTCCTTTCCCTGCTATCCTGATCCCCTTAACTGCTCTCCCCTGCCAGTCTAAATCACTCCTAACTGCCTCTGCCTTGACTTCACCATCATGGCTTTTTCCAAAATGACATCTGGTCTGATTAGTATATTACCCCTTTATTTGTATAGATAGATTTCTTATGTTGGAATTTTCTTGTTTGACATTTGTCCAGCTTTTTTCTGAAAAATATTTTGAGGCTTTAAGGCTGTGACTTTCTAAAAAAATATATTTATTTTTATTGATTTCAGAGAGGAAGGGACAGGGAGAAATAAGAATATCAATGATGAGAGAGAGTCATTGATTGGTGTTTCTTGCACGTTTCCTACTGGGGATCGAGGCTGCAATCTGGGCATGTGCTCTGACTGGGAATCGAACCATGATCTCCTGGTTCATAGGTCAGTGCTCAACCACTGAGCCCCTCCAGTTAGGCAAGGTTGTAACTTTTAAAAAAATTAAAAACAGTGAAAAGAATCATTTCACATAAAATGCCAGTGCTATTCCTATCAATAGTCAGGAAAATAACAGTGTTCAATCCTTATTACACCTTATCCTGTGTAGTAACAGATTTCAGGGTATTTCAACTCTTGTCTTTACATAATAATGGAACTACTGAAAATACAGATGTTAATGAAGTAGGTGGAGTGAATTGGAAAATGTATGGGAGGATTTGCCATAAACAATTAATAACATAGGTATTCCTCTGTCCTTTTAAGAAATACAGCTCTGCAGATTGTCAAGACTATTAGATTGCATATAACTTTTGTTGTTGTTAATCCTCACCTGAGGATATTTTTTCTATTGATTTTTAGAGAGAGTGGAAGTGGGGAGAAAGAGAGAAGGAGGAGGAGGTGGACATGGAGGAGGAAGAAGAAGGAAAGGGGAGATTGGGGAAACATCAATCTGAGAGACACATTGATTGGTTGCCTCTTGCACTTGCCCCAGTCGGGACCCAGAATCCAACCTGCAATCTAAGTACATGCCCTTGACTGGTAATTGAACCTGAGGAATACTGGTCAGAGCTCAGTCAGAACTTTTTTATTTGATACTAGAGGCCTGGTGCATGAATTTGTGCATGGGTGGAGGCCCTCAGCCTGGCCAGTAATTAGGCTGAACAGGGCCATCTTGCCCAGTCGTCCTTCCCTGCAGGAGGTTGGCTGGCCCTCGGGAGGGACCACTTGGAGGTTGGCCAGCCAAGGGAGGTTGGCTATGGGAGCGCACTTACTATCAGTGCTGAGCATCTGCCCTATGGTGGTCAGTGTGTGTCATAGTGACTGTTCAACTGGTCATTTGATCAACTGGTTTTAACAGTCACTTAGGCTTTTATATCCTCCTATATAGTAAAGAGGTAATATACAAATTGATCCTCATGTTCTTACAAGATGGCTGATGACAACCAGGCTGGCATGGGGGTTAGTGAAGGATGACCAAACAACTGAACAAGCAGGCTGCATGGGGTGACCATGCTGGCTGGAGGGGCAGATAGGGGCAACCAGGCCGGCAGAGGGGGCCTTTGGGGCAACTTACCGGCAGGAGGGACAGTTGGGGGTGATTAGGCTGGCGAGGGTGGAGGGAGGAGGGCAGTGAGGGGCAACTAGGCTGGCGGGAGGGCAGTTGGGGGTATCCAGGCTGGCAGGGGGGACAGTTAAGGGCAACCAGGCCAGCAGAGGGGGGTTATTGGAGGCAACCAGGCCAGCAGGGATGAGGCAGTTGGGGGAGATCTGGCCGGCAGGAGTGGGGGGGCAGTTAGAGGGTGTTGAGGTTGGCACTCAGAGGCGATTAGGAGCCAGTAGTCCAGGATTATGAGAGGAATGTCCTGGATTGGAGAGAGTGGAGGCTGGGCTGAGGGACCCCCCATTCCTCCTCCAAGCACAAATTTTTTGCACTGGGTCGGTAGTATATAAATATTGGCCCTGAACTATTAGAATTAATTTAGAACTATCTATCTTAGGAGGGCAGATTATTATGTGGTTGGTATAGTTAAAAAAAAATTGCTCTTTTTGTATTAGGTTTAATCAAACCTACACTGTAAACTGAAATCCTACCTAATAAAAGAGTAATATGCAAATTGACTGTACCTCCGCTACACCACCAGCCATGCCCACCAGCCACTCAGAGCGAGTATGCAAATTAATCCAACCAAGATGGCTACAGCCACAGAGAGAGCAGGAGGGAGGCTTGGGTTGCTTCTGGAGATGGAGGAAGCCAAGCTTTCCACCCACCCTGGCCAGCAGACTTCCACTTAAAGCAACAAAGTTTCAATGGCTGTGGGAGCAGAAGGCTTGGATCCACTCCAGGCTACAAAGTTTCAGTTGTTGAAGATAAATAAATCCCAGATACCAGGACCTCCGCTTGGGTCACAGGGTGTGTTACCGGCCTGCAAACCATCACAGGCCCCTCGCGCAGGCCACCCCATCCCCCAAGGGAACACACCTACCCTGATCCAGGACACCCTTCAGGGCAAACCAGCTGGCCCCCACCCATGTAGCAGGCCTCGATCCTATCTAATAAAAGAGTAATATGCAGATTGACTATCACTTCAACACACAAGATGACTGCCCTCTGTGATCAAAAGATCCTGCCCCCATGTGGACACAAGATGGCCAGCAGGGGAGGGCAGTTAGGGGTGACCAGGCTGGCAGAGGAGGGAAGTTGGGGGTGACTGGGCTTGCAGGGAAGGGCAGTTGGGGGGGATCCAGGCCTGCAGGGGAGGGCAGTTAGGGGTGACCAGGCCTGCAGGCGAGGGTAGTTAAGGGCAAATAGGCTGGCAGGGGAGCAGTTAGGCATCAATCAGGCTGGCAGGGGAGTGGTTAGGGGGTGATCAGGCTGGCAGGCAGAAGCGGTTAGGGGCAATCAGGAAGGCAGGCAGGTGAGCAGTTAGGAGCCAGCAGTCCTGGATTGTGAGAGGCATGTCCGACTGCCTGTTTAGGCCTGATCTAGGTAGGATCCGGCCTAAACGGGCAGTCGGACATCCCTCAAGGGGTCCCAGATTTGAGAGGGAGCTGGCTGGGCTGACGGACACCCTCTGCCTGTGCTGAATTTCGTGCACTGGACCTCTAGTATAATAATAACCTGTTATCTTTTGTCCCCAGTTCTGTGGATTTTTGACATATTTACTGAATGTAAATTCTTATTTAAATAGTTATAAAAAATAAAGCTTTTTTCTTTTTTTTTTTTTAATGGCAGTTGGTTCACCCTATTGTCTGCATTTTCGAGTTAAGTTTTATTCCTCAGAACCAAATAATCTTCGTGAAGAGCTAACCCGGTAAGACATATTGAACATGCGTAAAGTTCAATATGGGCCAGATAAAATGTTGAATGATTGTCCATAATGCTTTCTAGTTTATAGACAGCTAATGAAATGTATTCCTTGCCCCTTGTAACAGATCTCAGACAATAGAATGTCATTTTGGGATAGTGCTTTTTAAGTATATGATTATTTTTTTTAATCCGTTTTCAAAATAAAGAATTAGTTCCCTAGCATCCTCCAAAGGTAACTAGTGAGGTCTTTTTTTAAGTGTCATTATCAACTTATGGACTGTAAATTGGGCAGATGTATTTAAATATATTGCCATGTTCATTAATGTTCAAAATGGTCTACCTTTGGCCACTAAGAGTTTATTCAAGCAGGTTCCTGATTTGCTTTATCTATTGAAATACCATTGATTAATAAAAAATGTTAGATTTTGATTTGTTTTGAAGAATTTTGAATAAACTTCAAGTAGGTTATGTATACCTATTTTCACTTTTTCCTGCCAGAGGAAGTGAAAACAAGTCAGATCCCAAACCTCCTTGACTCAATGTCTCCCCATTCACAATACAGACCAGGCAAAGAGCCTGAGCTGAAGTCTATAAAGCATAGGTTTATTCTGCCTTCTATTTCTGTAGTCATTGTAAGAACACAGCCTGTGGTAAGCACCAGGAGGCCCCCTTATTATTTATTAAGTAAAAGATTTAGTTAGTTGAATCCCTTCAGAAGGGCTTTGCTCTTGACTACTCTGCCAATGAGATTATAGCTATTATCCACAGTTATATGCATGCTAGTATCCTTTCACATATGAGGTGGCTACATTGTCAGAGTACAGTTAAATCAGTTCACAGAGCTCATTCTCAGTAATTTGCTTAAACCTTTTCTCTCTACTGTATTTATTCTGTGCCTGATATTTATTCTTTAAAACAATTTTTTTAAATTGATTTCAGAGAGGAAGGGAGAAGGGAGAGAGAGAGAAAAATCAATGATGAGATTGAATCATAGCTTGGCTACCTCCTGCACATCCTCCTTCCCCCTCAACCGGAGATTGAACTCACAACCCAGGCATGTGCTGTCTGGGAATTGAACTGTGACTTCCTAGTTCACAGGTTGACACTCAACCACTGAGCCACACCGGCTAGGCTGTTTCTTGCTATTTTCTTACAGACATGCTACCATCTTCCTGATGCTTATTGTCTCTTTTTTCTTATATAGACTTTATTTTGGGTAATGTTGTATAATTAAGAATGATTCTTTCCAAATTAGGATAAAATTGTTCTCTTCAGTTAAATTTGGGCCTTTTGTTTTTCTTAGGTATTTATTTGTTCTTCAATTAAGACAAGATATTCTCAGTGGAAAGTGAGTATTAGTTGCTTAAGGCAAACCATATTTTCTAGAATAGTTTAAAAATATTTTTCAAAAATAATTTTATAGCTAATTATGAAAAAGAAATGGTCAACATAAAGTGTGTATTTCCATTTGTCTTAAACTGAAGGTTGTGAAATTGTTTAACCAATTGTGTTTGGTCTCAGATTGGAGTGTCCTTTTGATACAGCAGTTCAGTTGGCAGCTTATAACCTGCAAGGTAAGCAATTCTCATGTTGATTATTGGGAGTAAAGTGTAATTATTTTCATTGTGTGTTTAAGAATTCCAGAAGATTTCAAAGTGATGTGGGAGAAGCAGCATTGGTTTTGTGTAAATTTGTATCAATATCCAACTCTGACTTTACTTTCACTAGTTTTAGAACATTGCCTTCTTTTTTGTCCCTTTCACTTAGTTCTTTTTCTGTCTATAATGTTTTCAAATTATTATTGCAGTCTATTTGATAATTTCATAAATGTTATAATTGGCCATCAGCTATTTTTTTCCTTAAAGAATATGGTTATATATTAGAAAGTTGCCACAGCTACATGGTTTGCTTTTAGTAGTATTCTTAAAAAGAAATGCATGAAAGAAATACTTAGCATGTATTTAAAAGTTCTTAATGTTTATTTTAAGGATAAAAGAGTGTTTTTTCAGTAAATGAGAGTAATGAAAAACTCAAATCTTGTGCCTTGTTACATTAATCATATAGTGTTAAATTTAGGATTTTTCTTCTAAAAATTGAAATTCTTGTAAAACATTAATTTCAGTCCTTATTTACAAAATGGAAAGAAATATCCTGTTTATAATTTTATGCTTTTTGGGGGGTGATTCTATATGTATCTCCAATTCCTTTAATATCAGTACTATTTATTTGCTATTGTAAAGATACTACTAAAATTTTAATGTTTTCATGATAAACCTAATATTTTGCTCATTGTGTGCTTCCAATATTTAAGAAAGCATATTTTCCTATTGATAGAAGGATTGTGAATGGACAAAATTTCTGTACTTCAAAAATTTGCTACTAATATAAATTGTTATATACCCATTCCATTTACTATCCTAGTCTATCTGCAAATAAAAACTTTTCTCGTCTGCAGAATATTAACTTGATACTAGTTTGGAAATGCTATGCTTCTAGCATTGTAACAATCAGAAGTATATAACTGCATGCATCTTTCTTGAAAGCACATATTTTATATTCTTAAGTTAATTCTGAACTTTTTCATCTATTGAAGAGCTGCCATTTTCAATATCTTATACCATACTATAGGCACAGTGCGTGAAAATTCATGCACTGGGAGGGGGAGAGGGTTCTCAGCTTGGCCTGCTCCCTCTCACAGTCCGGGACCCCTTGGGGGGATATCCACCTGCTGAACAGGCCTAAGCCACAGCCGGAAGCTGGCAAGGAGGAGGGAGAGGCTCCTGCCACTGCCACTGCACTTGCAGCAATTAGCCCTGCTTGTGGCTGAGTTCCTGCATTGAATGTCTTCCCCCTGGTGGTCAGTGCTCGCCATAGCCCCAGTCATTCCCAGTGGTCCATTAGGGTCATTTTGCATATTACCCTTTTATTAAAATACTAGAGGCCCGATGCACGAAGATTTGTGCAAGAATGGGTCTTTCTTTCCCTGGCTGCTGGCAGCGTCTTCACTCCTGCCCGGAGCAGCCTTTCCACCTTCTCATGCTGCCCAGAGGCCTGGAGTGGCTGGGGTGGTGCAGAATGTCTGCCCCGTTGCCCACCCCACCCCCTTGGTGCCTGTTTATGCAAATTAACCCACCATCTTTGTTTGGTTAATTTGCATACTCCTATTTGGCTGGTGGGCATCACACAGGTATGGTCAGTTAGCATGTTACTCTTTTATTAGGTAGATAAGATATTGCATCAGCTAGTCTGTCTTTGTCAAATTATGTAATTTTCATGACAAGCAAAGTGTATGCTTCTTGAAAATACGGCTTTTATACAATTTTGTGTATTTAACAAAACAGTATTCAGAGTAGTGCTCACCAAATTTTCTTGATGTTTGATTGGTACATATGAGTGATAGATTATCTCTTAGTCCTTCTTATATTTTTTCCCTAAGTAATTTTTTTCTTGATCTTTTCATCCATAGCACCATTAATTTGGATTCTTTCAAATTTTATGTTTTGTCTTATGCATCTCTCTTTGTCCCCTAATAGTTTATAAAATCTTATTAATTCTTAAAAATAAATTTGCTGAAGTATTATTTCCATCTTCATAAAAAGAGCTTCTTGTTTCATTTATGATTTTATGTTTTATTAGGATAGCTGTTATTAGTTTTTTCTCATACTCTCAAGTTCATTTTTCTGAAACATTTTAGTAAATATTCTGAACAACATTATATAGCAGTTTGGTTTAGAGCCCCTTAAAGTTACCGTAGTCCAGACAAAAGAGCAATTTCTTCAACAATAAAGGGGTGTGGTAACAATCTTCAAAAAAGTAAAGTGATGATATCCTATATAATAAAAGCCTAATAGGCTAAGTGTCTGGTTGTCTGGTCAGCTGTTCAATCAAAACATAATATGCTAATGATATGCTAAGGCCACTCAACCACTTGCTGTGCCGTGCACTGACCATCAGGGGGGAGACGCTTCAACTGGTAGGTTTACTGATTGGGTTCGGCTGATTGGGACTGAGTGAGATGGGCCAGACATGCCTTGGAACCCTCCTGCAGTCCCTCCGTAGCTGACCAACTTCCTGTGCCCACCCTGGCCCTGATCGTGCACATGTGAGGTCCCTCAGCCTGGCCTGTTCCTTCTCACAATCCAGGACCCCACAGGCGATGTCAGAGAGCCGGTTTTAGCCCGATCCCACAGGCCAGGCCAAGGGACCCCACTGGTACATAAATTCATGCACCTTGGCCTCTAGTATTTATAATATGTGTGTAGATTGGGTGTTCGATAAATAATTTTACTATCATTTGTATGATTATCTCAATGTAGTACTCTCCACAGCTTGCTTGCTTATTTATTTATTTATTTTAATCTTTATTGTTCAGGTTATAACAGTTGTTCCTCTTTTTTTCCCCCCAATAGCTCCCCTCCACCTGGTTCCCACCCCATGCCCTTATATCCCCCACTGTCCTCATCCAAAGTTGTATGATTTTTGTCCACTCTCTTCCTGCACTCCCCATACCCCTTTCCCCTCGAAGATTGTCAGTCCACTCCCTTTCCATGCCCCTCATTCTATTCTATTCACCAGATTATTCTGTTCATCAGATTTTTTATTCACTTGTTGATAGATATGTATTTGTTGTTCATAACTTTTATCTTTACCTTTTTCTTATTTTTCCTCTTCTTAAAGAATACCTTTTAGCATTTCATATAATACTGGTTTGGTGCTGATGAACTCTTTTAGTTTTTTCTTATCTGTGAAGCTCTTTATCTGCCCTTCAATTTTAAATGATAGCTTTGCTTGGTAGAGTAATCTTGGTTGTAGGTTCTTGCTATTCGTCACTTTGAATATTTCTTGCCACTCCCGTCTGGCCTGCATCGTTTCTGTTGCGAAATCAGCTGACAATCGTATGGGTGCTCCCTTGTAGGTAATTAACTGTTTTTCTCTTGCTGCTTTTAATATTCTCTTTGCCTTTTGTTCCTGGCATTTTAATTATGATGTGTCTTGGTGTTGTCCACTTTGGATTCTTTTTGTTTGGGGTTCTCTGTGCTTCCTGGACTTGTAAGTCTATTTCTTTTACCAGTTGGGGGAAGTTTTCAGTCATTATTTCTTCAAATAGGTTTTTAGTATTTTGCTCTCTCTCTTCTTCTGGCACTCCCATAATTCTGATGTTGGTATGGTTGAAGTTGTCCCAGAGACTCCGTACACTATCTTTATATTTTT
This sequence comes from Lasiurus cinereus, assembly GCA_011751065.1. Lineage (NCBI taxonomy): Eukaryota > Metazoa > Chordata > Mammalia > Chiroptera > Vespertilionidae > Lasiurus > Lasiurus cinereus. The sequence goes on from JAAGEH010000393.1 coordinate 59,885,413, forward strand.
GGATTCTTTTTGCTTATCCGGTAGGGTGTTTTTTGCTTTTTGGTGTTTAAATCTTTGACTTTATTCTTGCGATCCTCTTGTCTGCTGTTGGATCTCTGTATAATATTTTTAATTTCAGTCAGTGTATGTTTAATTTCTAGTTGGTCCTTTTTCATATCCTCGAGGGTCTCACTAAATTTATCGGCCTTTTCTAGATAATTCTTAATAAACTTTATAACCATGGTTTTGAACTCCATATCCAGTCATTTGCTTTCCTCCATTTCTTTCATTTATGATCTGTTTCTTTGTCTCCATATTTTGGCTACTTTTCGGTATTGATAGAGTGACTTTTTGTGCTAGGTGTCCTATAGGGCCCAGTGGCTCAGCCTCCCCAATTACCTGAGGTAGACACTCTTGGTGCACCCCTTTGTGAACTGTGTGCACAGTCTTGTAGTTAAGCCTTAATTGTTGTTAGTATCACTGGGAGGAATTGACTTCCAGGCCATTGGCTGTGAGGATCAGCTGTGTCTACGATTGAGAACTTCTGTACTGAGATACCCGTATGAGGCAAGACTTGCTTCAGTGGGGCTTTGGTGCTCACTGAGTCTGCCCACTAAGTGTGTCCCTTATGGATCTGAGGAGTTGTAATCTGGATGGTTCTATTCTGAACACTGGGTACACTGTTTTTTGGATCTCCAAGGAGGTACAAATTTAGCCTCTGCATGACGCCACCCAGCAGGAGTTACAGAGATCTGCAGATTCCTCTTCTTTGTTTGGGGTTTTGGAGGTACCCAGATGAGACCCAGCTGTGAAGCAGAGCAAGCTGCTGTGGAGCCTTGGGCCTTCTTTTGGATGTTCTGTGTCTCTCTGACTCAGCTGCAGTTTGATAGTTATGTTTAGATTTCAAAGGACCAGGCCATTCATATCCAAAAGTCTCTGATCACATCTTGGATGGCGCGGAGTCTCAGGGCGGAGCAAATAGCAATGGCTTCCCCTCAGCCCTGCCTTAAGAGGCCCCTGGGTATCAGTGTCCCATGGTAATTGCTGCAACCACCTCTGAAAGAAAGCCGCCCTCGAGTTCCGCCCTATGCCAGACAGTCCAGTTTCTCCCCAAATGAGTCTGAGTCTTCAGAGTCTTGCCTGCAACTGGAGTTCAGAGCAGTTGGGAGCTGTGTCTCCCTCTGGCTTGAAAAAGCCAGCCGCATTACTCAATTACCAGCCCTCTCCATGAACATGCCTCCGTACATCTGCACTTTACTTCCACAGCTCCTCTGAGTCTCAGTGTGCTTTTCTCTTTCTTTCTAGTTATAGAATTTCCACTTAGCCAGCTTTCCTGTGGTTCTGAATAGTGTCTGTTTTGTTTATTAGTTGTAGTTTTGAAATGGTTGTGTGAGGTGGCAAGTTCATGCTGTCATCTTGGTTTCTCCTCGATAGATTGTTTTTCTCCACAGCTTGATTTTTTAAAATAAAAATGGAAATATTTTCATTTTTAATGAGTAAAATATTCTTTTAAATGAAAACTTGTTTAAGTATAGAAAACCAGAATGATTTCCCTTTTCCTCCAAACACTCAGTTCAGAGCTCAGCACAGATGAGTATGTAAATGTTTGTATGTAAATTATTCAGTTCTTTTCCTACTGCCTTCCTTCCCCAAATTCTTTTTAGTATTTCTTTTGTTATTTCTTTAGGATTAATAATTTATGTCACATTATTTGCATATTAGGTTCTTAATAGATTACATCTAAGTGTTAAGGATTGCTAAATATTCTTGTTTATTCATTATAAGGCCAAATGTATTTCTCTGTGGAAGTCTAGAAAGAAGTTTTCAAAGGTTAAGCATTATAATAAGGTTTGAGTAAATGAAAGGCATTTAATTGGAAATACACCACCAACCACAAGTATCTGATTTGTGTGTATAGAGAGATAAATTACAAGTATAAGCTTCATTTATTTTTGGGAGTGGTTTGGGTGTTATGAATTCCTGGTAGTTTAAGAAAGAGTCTTTCTAATCCTACCAGTATTTATTAATAAAATTAGATTTAAATAAAGATCATCAGGAAATTAACTTAACAAAATATAACTTTGTAAAACTTATGTTTGTAGCTGAACTTGGTGACTGTGATCTTGCTGAGCATAGTCCTGAACTTGTAACTGAGTTCAGGTTCATGCCCATTCAGACTGAAGAGATGGAGTTGGCTATTTTTGAGAAATGGAAGGAATACAGGTACTTGATATTTGATCACACTTTTCTTAACATCACCATGATCATGATTTTATATTTGTTTTCTTCTATTTCTGTACTTGATACAGACTTCATTTTACATTTTTATTATTTAAGGAATAATATTTTTTAATTTCAGAGGTCAGACACCAGCACAAGCTGAAACTAATTATCTGAATAAAGCCAAATGGCTAGAAATGTATGGTGTTGATATGCATGTGGTCAAGGTAAGCACTATATTGTGAAACTTTTATAAAAAAAAATTATTCCTTTAAGATACAAGGTGACTATGAAATTTTTTAATGTGAGAGAGGCTGTGGATTTTGTATGAGCTAGTACTAGGTACTTTAGATAGGTGGTTATAAAGGCTGAGATTAAATATTGAATGTTAAGAATCTCACATAAAGGTTAATAATAAGAAAGAAGAGAAACAACAAAAATTTCCAAAAAGTATGTCTGTTCTTTTAAGCTGTTACTTATTAAAGATTTTAACCACTTTTTAGTCTTTCACTTCACTTTCATATAATCTTATGTGTAAGCTAAGAAGGCTTTATAAAAATTAAGGTAATTTAGGAAGCAAAGTTGAAAATCTGTAACTTGAGAAGACTTCGTTAAACTGTAGGATAGTTGGTATAGTGACTTAAGTTATTCTTAGTTTAAGTAGCTAAATTTTCCTAGAATGGTAGTTTGTGTGCGTGTTGTTGTGTTTTTTTTCCAAAATTTGCAATTTAAGTAGTGAATATAGTATGAGTAGATTCTGGAAAGAGTTTTTGTTGTAGTGAGAGTGTAACTATTTTTAATGAAGACATACCTTAAAACTGTAATGTTTCAATGAAGTAAATGTACACTTTAATTTCCCTGAGAATGTTGTTTTGGAAACTCTTAATTGTTGAAAATACCTTGCATATTAATATTACCTGTGTATAATTAATATAATTCAGTGTGAAAATGAAATTAAGCAATTGTATGAAAATGTGAAGCCTGTTTTATGCAAATAAGTTAACATATTTCTTCTTCCTTAAATTAGGCTAGAGACGGGAATGACTATAGTTTGGGACTAACCCCAACAGGAGTTCTTGTTTTTGAAGGAGAGACTAAAATTGGCTTATTTTTTTGGTAAGTAGAGTCAATGAAGTTAATACACAAGACAGAATTTGGAAATCAAATTGTTCTGAAAAGGTTATAAATTAATTGAAACTGTCTCCTGTCATAGTCCTACCTCTTTAGTTTCACAACCCAGGGGCAATTTTTAAAACCCTTTTAGCCACATTTTTCCATTAGTTTCAAGTTATGTCAAAGTACATATTTTAATATGTTTTATGTATTTCTAGATATGCTAAATGTTCACATGTAGTTATATTCTACTAGGGCTGGCCTGCGGGTGATTTTGAGAGTACATTTATTAAAGCTGGGGGCAGTGGAACAAGGAAGGGCTTAGGATAGAAGAAGCAACAAGAGCGCTGAGGTGGGCTGCTCTGGCTGACTGGTAAGTCAGAGAAAATGAGCGTTTGGAGACAGTTGCAGGGGGTTAGCCTGGGAGGAGCTGCTGCTGCCCATTGATCCCCTAGTTACAAGTCTCTGGGGTATCTTATTATATAGAAGATACATGCCTGTGGGGGCAGCAGAGGGAGAAGGGAAAGGCTTGGGTTTGCTCCGGGATGGGGAGCATAAGTTGGGTCCTTTGTTTTGAGGATTTTTAAAGGCTGGAGTTAGGGGAAGTCTTAGGGTAAACTCCACAATTATACATCACCTTTTCCAAGTGTGCCCTTCAGGGTTGTGGTCTCTACTGGTTGGACACCACCAGGGCAGGGGGCCATTAATCTTTGCAGCTGTTCCTGGCATAGCCCATCTGGGTTTGCTGCTTACCTGGGTCTGGAGCTGAAATACAGCTGAGGCCTAGCTGTTATCTGTAGGGAGGTGACTTGTGTCAGTCTGTAAATTGCTCAGCCAATTTGTTCAGCTCTCTGTTTCAGTTTCCCTATTCTACTTGCCAAAGAATTTTTCTAGCTTCTTACTGTCCTGCCTCAGTGTCACTATTTTTGCTATTTCTTATTCCATAGGCAATATTTTTACTCACTACAACTTATTGTGTAAAAGGAAGATATTAATACTTTTATGTCTCTTTTTAAGCTATGCTCTTTCTGTATCCCAATTTCTATTATCCAAACTTAAATTATATTTGTGTGTAAGTTGGATTTCATAATCGTAATTAAATTCTCCAGGTTTTGTCCAAAGCTGAAAATCAAGAAATAGTGTTTAGCCCTAACCAGTTTTCTCAGTGGATAAAGTGTGGGCCTTCGGAGTGAAGGATCCCAGGTTCAATTCCGGTCAAGGGCATGTACCTTGGTTGCGGGCACAATCCCAGTAGGGGGTGTGTAGGAGGCAGCTGATGGATGTTTCTCTCTCATCGATGTTTCTAACTCTTTATCCCTCTCCCTTCCTCTCTGTAAAACATCAATAAAATATATTTTTTAAAAAGAAAAGAAATAGTGTTTACATTATTGGGTCTGTATCAGAAGTGTCACAGATTTGAGCAGTGTACTGGTTGTAAATGTGGGCTAAGATGGCCCTATGTATTGGCTCTTACATTGTTTACTTCTTCATAGCATGTGAGGACTATTAGCTCAAAGCCCTCAGCACCATACTCAAATTCTTACACGTCAATTTTCTTTATGTATATCCTAATAATATATTTTTATTTTACTTTTTTGTTAATCCTCACCTGAGGATATTTTTCATCGATTTTTAGAGAGAGTAGAAGGGAGGGGAGAGACAGACAGACAGACAGACATTGATTGGTTGCCTCCTGCACACACCCTGACCAGGGCTTGGAATGGAACCTGCAATCCAAGTATATGCCCTTGACCAGAATTGAACCTGTAGCAAACCCTTTGTTTCATGGGTCAGTGTCCTAACCACTGAGTACACTGGTCAGAGTTAAGTATATTTTTAGCCATTTAAAGCCTATCTTGTTTGCATATTCCACTAAAAACTACTAGCCATAGATAAGGTAAATCTTGTAGGTATAAAAGACTCCAAACCACTACTGCCTTTCAGAGCTCTCTGACCCAGAGACTCCCCCTTGCTGCTGAAATCCATTGCCTAAGTTCATAAGCTCCCTTTCTGATTCCCCTTTTCTGGCAGCCTCTCTGCCATTTGTCTCCGGATGTTCTGCTGTGAAGGACTTCCCCTCATGCAACCTGTCCAAACACCTCTCAGTAAAGATAATGTGCAGTACTGCTATCTCTATATTTTTCCTGATCAACCCTGAAATCCTTGAAATCACAACTGGGATACATTTCCTTTCCATGTACCTTTTGATTTCTCCTAGAGCTCTTGGCTCCCCCTTCTCCAGTGTCTTGCACAGTACCACATACATCTCTTTAAATTACCCATCTTTGTGGTCTCCTTAAGTTCTTTCAAATTTCTCAAGGGCTATATGAAAATAATTCTTTTTCAGTGGGAACTGTTTGCTCTCCAAATGCTGTACAATTTTTATCTTGGGACTTCCATTTTCTGTTTCTTGGCTAAGAGTCTGTGTCCTCTTTCCATATTTTCCTGTCTTTGCTATATATATAATTTTCCAAGTCACTGCCTGATAAAAGGATATGAGAAGTAAATTATTTGAATCCTTGGATGCCTTAAAATGTTCTTCTCTTATGTTTTCTTGATAATTGAGCTGAGAATAGAATTTTAAGTTGAAAATTATTTCCCCTTAAAAAGTTGAAGATAGTATTCCATTTATTTTTGCATCTAGGTATCCTTGTTTGGGACTCTTGGAGAAACTTAAATGGAACACCTTTAAAATTGTCCCTCTCTGTATGAGGGAGCTGGGGCATTTATTTACTCAATCCTTGAGTGTTAATTCTCTTATATTTCCAACTTGCCCTGTGGGTTGACAGGATATGATTCATAGCCAGAAAATGCTCTAGGCTGAGAGATAAAGCATCTTTTGTACCATCTCATAGGATGTTGTGAGAATGAATTGAATTAATTCATGTAAAACATTTAGAAGAGTATCTTTACTTAGTAGGCATCCTGTCTAATAAAAGAGAAACATATAAATTGACCTTACCTTTGCTATGTCCACAAGCCACACCTACCAGTCAATCAGGAGTGAGTATGCAAATTAACCCAACCAAGATGGCAGTTGATTTGCATATCCTGGTAAAGACAGTGTAGAAGGAAGCCAAGTGCTGCAGAAGTGAGGGAAGCTTCGGAGAAGCAAGCAAGCAAGGGCCTGGCAGAGAAGGGAGGGAAACAGGCGGGGTGGGAAGCAGGCGGGGTGTGGGCTGCAGAGAAGGGAGGGAAGCCGGTGGAGCAGTGGAGATAGAAGAGAAGCAGATGGGGCAGTGGTGACCACTGCAGGAAGCCCTGTTCTTGCAGTATTCTTCCTGCAATGGGCCTCAAGTTATATATAAGTATTGGTTCCACTTAAAATAAGTGCTAGGTCCTCCCCCTCCTTCACTTACTATTATACTGTTTTAGTACAGCTCTTGCAAACAAGCTGTGTTTTACAATTGTCTCTATTATAAAAGGCCTGTGGCCATCACGCCCTGATGAGGAATGACCAAGCAACCAGTCACCAGGAGGTGCATAGAAGACCTCTTGTGGGTTGGTTACTGGCAGCTCGCATGACAAAGTGGGGCCTCTGCAGCTCATGCAGGGTGGGTCTGGCATCCTGCCTGTATGGTGGGTCTGGGTCTCTCATGATTTCATGCACTAGGTCTCTAGTATTTTACATAAGTGATATTTAAAAATTAGTGAAAATTGCATTGTTTTGACTTTACAGTTCATAGAAGTACAGAGTTCAAATGTGGTAGGTTGTTTAGGATTTTAGTTCAAATGGGAGATAGAATTGGAAAGTGGGTCCTAAAATGAGATTTAAAAAATTATTTTTAAAAATGTATTTCCTCAAACCAAAATTGTTACAGAAAATAGAATTGAAGACTCTAATCAATAATAAGTTTTTCTTTATGACTTTAAAAAATCTTTGTAGTCTTTATCTAGTTCCTGGAGAATTTCTTACACCATAGTTGGGGGCCTATGAAATATTTATATGTATTTTTTTCATTTTTTCCCCCTGAATATTTTTTTTAATACTCACCTGAAGATATGTTTCATTGATTTTAAAGAGAGAGGAAGGGAGAGAGAAAGAAACATAAATCAGTTCCCTCTCTACTGTCCCCAATTAGAGATCAGACCCACAACCTAGGGTACATGCCCTGACTGGGAATTGAACCTGAAACCTTTTGGTGGGTGAGACAATGCTCCAACCAATGAGCCACTTAGCCAGCGCTCCTCAACATTTTTAATGCCTGATAAATATGCAGCATCAATTTTGCTAGACGTGTTGCTTTTGAACATTTTTTTTATTATTTTAGCTATTATTTTAGATTGGAGGCCTTTTTGATGGCCAGTACAGGTTATGTTTATTTTATTTTACACTTATCAGTTTTCAGTTCAGAGGTTAGATGATTAATGAATGTGCTTGAAGTAAAAACATTTTTTTTTTTAATTTAGAGGACTTTTTTTTTAATCTCGCTATTCTCATATTGTTACAGGCCCAAGATAACTAGATTGGATTTTAAGAAGACTAAATTAACCTTGGTGGTGGTAGAAGATGATGATCAGGTGGGAATTGTATTGCATTACTTATGTAACAATGACTATTTATGTAGTAACTTAAATCTCTAAAAGGAGTAAATATTCCTTGTTTTATAGACTCAAAGAACTCGGTATAATTAATAGTTAAATAATTTTTTGCTTAAGGTCACACCATTTTAAAAATATGGTTGTTCTGCCGAGACCTGTTTGGCTCAGTGGATAGAGCATCAGCCTGCGGACTGAAAGGTCCCAGGTTTGATTCCGGTCGGGGGCATGTACATTGCTTGCAGGCACATCTCCAGTGTGGGGCGTGCAAGAGGCGGCAGATCGATGTCTCTCTCTCATTGATGTTTCTGACTTTCTATCCCTCTCCCTTCCTCTCTGTAAAAAATCAATAAAATATATTTAAAAAAATAAAAAATAAATATGGTTGTTCTGTCTTTAAGCTTAAAGACAATATAAAAAAAACTTCTTGTTTCTTACTGATACTATATATATACAAATTACTATGTAGGAGAGGAAGGGAGAGGAAGAGAAAGAGAAACATCAATGATGAAAGAGAATCATTGACCTTGATCGTGCATTGGTGGGGTCCCTTGGCCTGGCCTGCACTTTCTCACAATCCAGGGCTCCTCGGGGTATGTCAGAGAGTCAGTTTTGGGCTGATCCTGCCGGCCAGACTGAGGGACTTCACTGGTGCATTAATTCGTGCACCTGGCCTCTAGTCAGTACAGAATGCTTCTTCATTCTTATTAAAAACACAAAACTGTAGTACTCTAGTATGTGCCCTAATTTATTTAATCAGTTCTTAATTGACATTTATTCATTTATAGACATTAATATATTCACATTTATAGACATTAATTTCTACATTGGCAAATATCTATAGCATAATTTTCTGGAACTGGACTTGCTCGTTCAAATGGGTATGTGCATTTGTCATGGATATTGAGAGAGCCTATCATGTTGTACTATTTATCTGTGTACAAAACTTTTCCAGGAGTTATCACATTTTTATCTGAAAAGTGAAAAATGGAATTTCATGCTAGGTTTAATTTTTAATTGTTATGAGTGATACTGAATATTTTTTCATAAATTTGAATTACTTGTATTTCATTTTCTCCAAACTATCTATTTATATTCTTTGCCCATTTTTCTTTTGGGTTATTGGATTTTTTTCTCTGCAGGTTTTGTATTTTGTCATATAAATTATAAATATCTTACCTAATTGTTGTCTTTTAGCACTGCTTTGTCATTTATTTTTAAAAATTTAAATAGATGAATTTGTCAGTCATTTATATTGTATGGATTTTGTGTCATAGAAAGGTTTCCCTACTTTGAGTTTATTCATTTTTTCATGTTTTTTTCTATGTGTGGTTTTTGTTGGTAAATTTCATTGACATATAACATACATTCAGATAAGTGCTAATATAAATGTACTGCTTGTTGAATTTTCAACTGTATCTGTATGACGAGCACTCAGATGAGGAAATAGACTAGTACCAAAATAATAGAATCATCTTTGTGCTCCCCAATAGGTACAGCCCCCCAAGGATAATGACTCTCCTGACTCTTAACACCATAGATTAGTTTTTGCTTATCTCTTGAATTTATGAAACCTGACTGAATGTTCTTTTTGTATCTGGTTTCCTTATTTCAACATTGTATTTGTGAGTGTTAGCCCTGTTGCATGAGTAGTTGTAGTTGGCTTATTGTTATATTATGTACTAGAGGCCTGGTACACAAAATTTTTGCACTTGGGGGTGGTCCCTCAACCCAGCCTGCACCCTCTCTCAGTCCGGAAGCCCTTAGGGAGCAGGCTTAAGCCAGCAGTTGGACATCCTTAGCGCTGCTGCGGAAGCAGGAGAGGCTGCCTCCACCGCTGCTGCACTCGCCAGCTGTGAGCCTGACTTGGCTGAGCAGCGCTCCCCCTATGGGAGCATGTTGACCACCAGTGGGCAGTTCATGCATTGAGTGTATGCTGCCTGGTGGTCATTGTGCATCAGAGTGAATGGTCATACCGCCATTCAGTTGATTTGCATATTAGCCTTTTATTATATAGGACAATTACATTGCTATATAGTGTATAGTATTCCATTTTATGAGTAGGCACACTTATTCACCCATGATAGACATTTCAGTTATTTTTTAATTTTGGCTATTTAGAAGAGGGCTGCTCTGAACACTAGGCTATGCATGTGCTTGTTTTTGGTGGATGCTGCCAAACTGTTTTCCAAAGTGTTTATATAAGTTTACACTTCCATCCGCAGTAAAAAAAAAATAAGAACTTTTTTTTTACTTATTTTTTTTCTCATTTTAGCCATTCAAGTAGAATCACTTTTAATTTGCTTTCTCCTGATGACTCTTATAGTATAGTACTTATACTGTATATATACATTTCAAATAATTATGAAGGCAGTGTTTATTAAAATACCTTTCATTTTCAAATGAGCTATCAGCTGTTACTTTTGGGATAGCTTGTATTTATTGGATATTTGGTTATTCTTTTTTATGGAGTGCTTTTTCAAGTGTTTTGTTCATTTACCTATTGCACTATCAAAATATATATTCTAGATATTAGTTCTTTGTCATATATGTGTTGCAGATATCTTCTGTTTTTTGACTTGCCTTTTGTCTCCCCTACTAGTATCTTTTGGGTTAATAGAGGATTTCAGTTTTAATGTAATACAGTTTTTTCCTTTGTGGTCAGTACTTTTTGTGTCTTAAAATTTAAGAATTTTTGCCTGTGCCAAGGTCATAAAGTACCTACATATTGAGTTAATAAAATATTTTTAAATGACAGAATAGTTCAAGTTACAGAATTAAATATTATATTTAAAATATAATTAAATATATTAAATATATTAAATATATTTAAATATATTATATTTAAAACATAATAAAATATTATATTATATTTAAAATATATTATATTTTAAATATAATATATTTAAAATATAAATATTATATTATATTTAAAATATAATATATTTAAAATATAAAATATAATATATTTAAAATATATTATATTTAATAAAATATAATATGTTTAAAATATATTATATTTATAAATATTATATTATATTTTAAATATAATATATTTAAAATATAAATATTATATTTAAAATATAAATATCATTTAAAATATTATATTTAAAATATATTTAAAAATATAATATTTAAATATTATATTTAAAATTTAATATTATATTTAAAATTAAATATTATATTTAAATATATTATATTTAAATATTATATTTAAAATCTCCCTGTGTTAGGAATATTAAATTTAAAATTGATATCCATTTCACTCATTTAGATTTAACATTTTTGGCATTGTTTCTTCAGAATTATCTTTTAGAAATAGATAATAATGGTATGTTTGATACAGTTAAGGTCTAACACCCCAGCTTGCTCCTTTCTTCCCCATAGCTGCTGCTGGAGCCACCACTTACACCCACTGCAGGCATCCAGTGATTGGAGCCAGTGCCAGCAGTGGGTGTGAGTGGGCCCGGCACTCTCTTCTTTATCAAAATATGAATAAATGGTGGAATTGTTTCTCTCTCTCTCTCTCTCTCTCTCTCTCTCTCTCTCTCACACACACACACACACACACACACACATACACACACACACACACAGTAGGCAGACCTGGTGCATAAAATTCATGCACTAGTTCAGCCTGCCCCCTCTCACAGACTTGGAGTCCTCAGGAGCTGCCTTACTGATGGGTTTAGGCCCACTCTCTCTATGGAAGACGACCAGGCTGATCAGAGGAAGGCACCAGCCCCATCACCCCACTTCTGCAGCCACTGCCAGCCATCCTAGCTGACTCCAGTCCCTTCATCATGAAAAAATGACAACTTTCTTTAGGCATTTTCAAGATGTGTCTTTCATAGGATATGACATTTCTTTCTTTCTTTTTTTTTTTTATCCTCACCTGAGGATATGTTTCCATTGATTTTTAGAGAGTGTGGAAGAGAGAAGAAACATTAATGTGAGAGGAACACTTCAAATGGTTGCCTCCAGAATGAGCCCTGACCTGGGCCCCAGCCAGGGAGGAGTCTGTATACTAGGTACATGCCTTTGATCAGTATTGAACCTGGACCCTGTGGTTGGCAGGCTGAGGCTCTATCCACTGAGCCAAACCGGCTAGTGAAGGATATGTCATTTCTTAGCCCTCCAGCAGCAGACCTTCGTTTTTCCCTCCAGGAGTGTTGTGGAAAAGCCCTAGATCACCTTCTTGGATTCTTATAATTCAAGTTACCAAGAACACTGCAAGTGGTGGCATACAGGGAGCTTAGCCAATGAGAGGTTAGAAAAGGTGTTTACACTCAAACTGGTTTGGCTCAATGGATAGAGCGTCGGCCTGCAGACTGAAGGGCCCCAGGTTTGATTCCTCTTAAGGACATGTACATTGGTTGGGGGCACATCCCCAGTGGGGAGTGTGCAGGAGGTAGCCGATTGATATTTCTCTCTCATAATGTTTCTGTCTATTCCTCTCCCCTCTTCTCTGTAAAAAAATCAATAAAATATATTTAGAAAAACAATAAAGGTATTTCCTCTGCAGCTCATGCCTAGAGGACTCCCTGTGTTGTGTCCTTTGGGCTAGAGGTGTGTCCTCATGGCCCAGGGGGGCATGCCCCAGAGGCCGGGAATCAGCCCTCCGTTGTGGCCGCTGGGTTAGGGGGTGTGTGCGGACCCTGGGTGCGTGGCGGCTGCCAGGTCCATACGCTCCTGAGGCCAGCAGCCAGCCCTGCGTTGTGGGTGCTGGGCTGGGAATGTGGACCCAGGCCACCGCTTGGCACTGATGCAAGTGCAATTGGCCACCACACTCTGAGCTGCTTGGCACCTGCGTCCATAGGCCCAAAGTGGCTGGAGATGTACTGGGACCCTAGCAGCTCAGGGCCTACGCACGGGCCTACAAGCTAGGAGCGGCCTATGTATGCAAATTTACCCTCCCTCTTTGTTGGGTTAATTTGCATACTCACTCCTGATTGGTGAATGTAGTGAAGATATGGTCAATTTACATGTTTCTCTTTTATTATATAGGATATTTTTAGAACTTTTTTGCATGTTGCTTATTTTACCTACACAGGTGTAACCATGTAGATCTAGTTCAGTCATTTTAATTTATATGTAGTATTCTGTAATATGAATAAACAGTAGTACATTCATTAATTTATCTTTGTATAGTGTTTTTCTTTTTTTTTAAACCCTCACCCGAGGACATTTTCCCATTGAATTTTAGAAAGACTGGAAGAAGAGGGAAGATCAATGTTAGAGAAACCCTGCACAAGCCCCGATGAGGGCCCAGGCCGGATAGAAACCAGCAACTAACCTACGTGCCCTTGACCGGAATTGAACCTGAGACCCTTTGGTCCGAAGGCCAACGTACTATCCATTAAGCCAATCTGGCTGCAGTTGTATAGTTTTTAAATATACCAGTATTTACTTGATTATTTAGTTTTGGACAGTTAGTTTTTTTTGGGGTTTTTTTTTGTACATGTGCTAATTTTTACTCTTATAAATGAGACTGAAGAAATCTTTGGGTGCAAATTTTTTGTTTAAAAAAAATCTTAAGAAACATAGTGTAGATATTGCAAACATGGGCCTGGAGTCTGAATGGAGAGGTTCAAATTCTGGGTTTCTCTCTTAACTAGCTTTGTGACCTTGGACTTAATTTCTTGAGTCTCAGTTTCCTTATCTGTGAAATGGGCCAAATGATAGTATCTGCTCATTGAGGTAATTCATGTGAAATTCTTAGGAAAGTGCCTATGAATGTTAACTATTATAATTAGACTAGAGGCCGGGTGAACTAAATTCGTGCACTCGGGGATAGGGTCACTCAGCCAGGCCTGTGCCCTCTCACAGTTGGACATCCTTAGCCCATAGGCCCAAAGGTCCCATCCTTAGTGCATAGGACATCCTTAGCACTCACCAGCCGTGAGCCCGGCTTCTGGCTGAGTGGGGTTCCCCCTGTGAGAGTGCACTGACCACCAGCGGGCAGCTCCTTTGTTGAACGTCTGCCCCTTGTGGTCAACGCACATTATAGTGATTGGTTGTTCTGCCGACATCCCCTGAGGGGTCCTGGATTGCAAGTGTTTGCAGGCCAGGCCAAAGGGCCCCCTTATTGTATGATATCGGGGCCAGGGAGGGACATGGGAGGTTGACCAGCCAGGGTGGGACTGCGGGACTGCTCCAGGGCATGTCCAACCCATCTTGCTCAGTCCCAATCAGCTGGACCCCAGCAGCAGGCTAACCTACCTGTCAGATAATCTGCCTCCTGGTGGTTAGTGCACATCATAGTGAGCAGTTAAGCTGCCTTAGCATATCATTAACTTATTACACGTTGGTTGAACAGACGACCAGACACTTAGCATATTAGGCTTTTATTATATTGGAATAGAGGCCCAGTGCACCTTGAAAGGAACTGTGGGCCGCAAGGCTGCAATGGGCACAGGGGCTTGTCTCGGACCATCCTCCATTCCCCTGCCTGGCCCCTCCTGCCGCAGTCCTTGGTCTCCTGTCTGCCAGCAGCCCCACTTCTGCTGCTGCTGGCCCCACTCACACCCACTGATGGCTTACAGCAATTGGGGCCAGTGCCAGCAGTGGGTGCAAATGGGCCTGGTACTCTTAGTGGGTGTGAGGGGTGGCTGCTGCCCTGATCACACCTCAGGAGCAGAGGGAGTTGGAGAATCCCTGAGGGGCAATTGGGGCTGGCAGCCACCACTCTCACCTGCTGTTGGCACCGAGCAATAGGGGCTAGTACCGGGCACTGGCAATGTGTGTGAATGTCAGCTCTGGCACTGGCAGCGGGTGCAAAGGGTGGCTGCAGACCCCGATTGCTCCTCAGGATCAGGGGGAGGTAGATAAGCCCTGAAGGGCAATCGGGGCTGGCAGGCGCTATTTGCACCCACTGGTGGTGTGGAGTGATTGGGGCCAGTGCTGGGTGCCTGCAGTGGGTGTGAGTGTTGGCTCCAGCACCAGCAGCTGGTGTAAGCGCCCTGCAGGATTGCAGTGTGTGGGAGTAAAGAATTTTCAGTAACCACCAGAGGCTCGTCCTGATGGCAACGACTGGCACCCCACTGCTAAGCTGCCCCACCATCCCGCTGTGGCTCTACCACTGGCAGTGGGTGTGAGCAGCTCTGCCATCTGCTGCAAACACCTGCCATGTTCCCCCTGGTGGTCAGCACTTGTCATAGTGACCAGTTGTTCTGTTGTTCTGCTGTATAGTCTAATTGCATATTAGGGTTTTATATATATAGACTTGGGGGCCAGTGCACATACTCATGCACCCTGAAAGGAACTGTGGGCTGTGTGGCTGCGGTGGGCACAGGGGCGGGTCTTGACCCATCCTCTGCACCCCTGCCTGGCCCCTCCTGCCCTGGCATCCCATCTCCTGTCTGCCACCGCCGCTGCTCCCACGCTCTGATGGCACCAGCCTCACTCGCACTCGTTGACAGCATGGAGTGATTGCAGCCGGCGGATGCAAGCAGGGCCAGCCAGTATTGTCAGCAAGTGTGAGCGGTAGTTGCTGCCCCAATTGCCCCTCAGGAGCAAGGGGAGGTGGAGAATCCCTCGGGCGATTGGGGCTACCAGCCGCCACTCATACCTGCTGATGGCGCCGAGTAATTGAGACTGGTTTTGGGCACCAGTAGCAGGTGCAAGCAACAGCTCTGGCACCGGGTATGGGTGCGAGCAGGGCTGGTGCTGGCAGTATGTGCAAGTGGTGGCTCCACCACTGGCAGTGGGTTCGAGCGGCGGTTGCTGGTCCTGGTCACCTTGCAGGAGCAGGGGGAGGTGAAGAAACCCTGAGAGGTGAACATGTTTGGCAGCTGCTGCTTTGACCTATTGATTGTGCCAAGCAATCGAGATGGGCGCCAGGCGCCAGCAGTGGGTGCAAGTGGGGGCTCTGGCTCCGGCACTGGCAGCAGATGCAAGCACCTGGCAGGACTGTGGCATGTGGGAGCAAAGAATTTTCAGTAACCACCAGAGGCTCGTCCCAATGACAGTATCCAGCGCCCCGCCGTGGTCTGATGCCCCCACTCACCTGCTCCACCATACTGCCGTAGCTGATGCCCACCTTTGTCTGCACTCCCCCTCATGGTTAGCGCACATATTAGTGACCAATTGTTCAGTTGTTCTGCTATTTGGTCTGTTTTCATATTAGGGTTTTATATATGTAGATTCTTGTGAGAATGGTTACAGTGACAAAGAATGTGGATATTTTTAAGTCTGTTGGTAAATATTGCCAGATCTTATCTTTAAATTATAATATATTCCAGAATATGACAGATAAACTCTCATTTTATGTATTTCTGAGAAATGAAGTCATATAAGTAGAGAGGACCTTTTAAGGAATAATTTTATATTGGCTGAGAAAATTATTTCAGCTCTTCCTTTTTATATAGGTGGCTATAAAGAGTATCTTGAGTTTCAGGGAGCAAACAAGATGTTTTATTGATTCTTGATATTGTTGGGGTTGCATTTGTAGCTGAGTAATGGGATAGGAATATCTGACCTAATAATTACCTCTCAGCATTCTTTTGTTTTTCAGGGCAAAGAGCAGGAACACACATTTGTTTTTAGATTGGACCATCCAAAAGCATGCAAACATTTATGGAAATGTGCTGTAGAGCACCATGCCTTCTTCCGTCTCCGAGGCCCTGTGCAGAAGGGTTCTCAGCGATCAGGATTTATCCGACTAGGATCACGATTTAGATATAGGTTGGTGTTAAAAGTTTTCTGCTATATCTTTCATTCTTTCATAGAGGCCAAACAGACCAACCCCTCATTGTATAGATGTGGTGACTAGGGCACAGAGAAAGTGGCTTGCCAGTGTTTTTGATTGCCCAAAATAAAAGACAGGCAATTATGTTGTTAAATTTTCAGAATCGATAGGAAAAATTATAATGGTATAATGGATTTTATATCCCTGTTGGCCTTTACTTTATATCTTAATTAGCCTTCAGTTTAAATCCATACAAAAAGAGCTTTAAGGCATCTTCATCCCACAGCTGAATATCATATAGAGAAAAGGTATCCTGTGCTGAGTTGGAAATTAATTTGGATAATATTTCTTGTCCTTTATAAACCTGAAATTCCACTATTATTCTAGACTCCTTGTTGGTTGGTTGTAAGTAGGAATATTTTGGTTTACCTGAGAGTATATTATTAATTGGGAGTTTTTAACATGCCATGAGAATCAGTCAGTATGGCTTTAAAGAAGAACTGTAAATAATGTGGCAAGATAATTTTGTGGGATTCATTCTATTCTATGTATATTAAAAGTGGGGAGGCATTTTCTTAACAATTTCAATGGATATCAAGGAAAATGGGACAATAGCTTTAAATATTTCTGGAAAATTATTCTGAAAACTATTACAATTAGAAAAAATCTTGAATTAATTGCACAGTTTGCATGAAGAGAAGGGAGTTCCATAAAAGTACTGACATCTAACTTTTTAGTATGTTAGGTGATGTGTATACTTAAGAAAAAATTATATTTAATTTGTGTGTTGCATATTTTATGCAAACATAAGAGTGAAAGAATGATATCACGAAGGACACATCAAGACTATTACTAGCAGCACTTCCCTCAGGATGAAATTCAGGGTGGTTAAAAGAAGAATCCCATGTAGACTTTCTCCCATTTATGTGTCTGGTTACTGTAGGTCTTAAATTATCTTATCCCTGTTAATATCTTACTTATTTTAGTGGGAAAACGGAGTATCAGACCACAAAAACCAATAAAGCAAGAAGATCAACATCCTTTGAAAGAAGACCTAGCAAACGATATTCTCGACGAACTCTACAGATGAAAGGTAAATGCAGCCCTGTTTCAAAGGACTGTTCGTTCTTGGCAGTTCCTCATATTGTTTACTTGAGAGGATGTTGTCTGACTCTTGAGTTTGTTAGAGTCAACTAAAGTACTCTTCATTGAATTTGATTCAGGCATAATCAATTTAATAAAATACAAAAGGAAAAAGCCTACATGGTTGCTGAGATTAAACTTTATCTTAATCCCAATTTAAACACTGTACCAAGTTTCTGTTCATATTAACTGTTTCAGTTATTCTGCAGAAAAATATTTTCCTTCCCTTTTTGTCTTTTAGATCTCACTCATAGTAATGTTTAAAATCCTCTTGGGAACTTTTAAAATCATTGATAAGTGATGAATAAATTTTAAATAAAGATTATGTCATATGGTATTACAATATTATTAAGGATTTCTGTGAAATAAGTTATTAAATAATAAATTTAATCATCACTGTATATTTACCATAAGTATTTGCAAATTCATAAATGTTACTTCTAGTAAATTACTTTAATTATATAATAACTAAAACTTACATTTGGTTTCAAGTCTACGTTTATATTAAGATAGAGATTAAGCCCTGGCTGGTGTGGCTTAGTTGGTTGAGCATCGTCCCATGCACTGAGAGGTTCTGGTTCAATTCCCATTCAGGGCACATGCCCAGGTTGTGGAGTCAATCCTCAGTAGGCCATATGCAGGAGACAGCCAGTGGATGTTTCTCTCTCACTGATGTTTCTCCCTTTCTCTTCCCCTCTCTCTCTCTCAAACCAATAAAAACATATTTAAAAAATAAAATATAGACTGAATTTTAAGTATGTTCAATATTAGGGTCATCACCAATTTCCAGAAACAACTGCCCTGATCTTATGTTTGGCAGTGTCAATTTTTTAAAAATATGATTTATACTTATAATTTTGGTATGGCTATACATTAAATAATATATAGATATTAATGAAGCCATTTCAATTTTTGATGGTTTTAAACTTGTAAGTTACCTGTTATTTTTGAACTGACAATGCTTCATTGTCACTCAGCACCCTCTAGAAGGCTTGCTGATAATTTTGTTTTCAAAGAAGAGATATATGCTTATTTTATTTATTTTAGAAATGGAAGTAATTGCCATATTGACTTTAATGATATGAAACTAAGGTTTTTAAATCTATGGTTGGGAACCATGGATTAACAAAACATTTAGTCCAGACTTGCTTTTATGAACAGTGATGCAGTTTATCATGTAAAAGGAAACTAATGGGACTTTTTTTTTTTTAATTCTGTCAGCAGGTACAGCAAAACTTGAAGAATTCAGGTGGGTAATGTCTTGCATCTTAGGAATTGACATAGAATTTTTAAAATTTATGTAGTTGCTATTATTAATTGAACAAATATTTTGAAGATCTGTCAAAGTTTTTAAGTTGTCACTAAGCATTTGGGAACAGACACCAATGCCAGACACAAAAAATAAAATAACACAGTTTAAAGAAATAAAAAGTTGAGTGGGTGTGGATGTGCTGTTTATAATAAGAATAACATACATTAGTTATTGGTAGGTGACTGAGGATTTAAAGATGCATAAATTACGGTCCTTGCAAACGGTGCATTCAAAGAAAGGTTGATTTGCAGATAAGCAATTAATTTTATTTGTGGGATAAATTCCACTTTGTCATGGTGTATAATCCTTTATATTACATGTTGCTGTATTTGGTTCACTAATATTTTATTGTGGAGTTGTTGTCTATATTCATTAAGGTATTTGTAGTTTTCTTGTAATGTCTTCACCTGTTTTTGGTATCAGGTATCTGGCTTCACCAAATTGAGTTGGGAGATGTTTCCTTCTCTCCTATCTTTTGGAAAGAGTTTGTAAAGAATTGGTATTCTTTAAAATCTATGGTAGAATTCACTATTAAAGCCATCTTGCCCTGATTTTTTCTTTGTGTGAAGTTTTAATAATTTGAATTCAATCTCTTGTTATTGGTCTCTTCAGATTTCATTTTGAGCTGATATTGAAGTTTGTTTTTCTAGAATTTTTCCATTTCATTTAAGTTATGTAATTTGTAGCATACAGTTGTTCATATTATTCACTTTTTCATTTTATTATACTAAAGGCCTGGTGCCTGAAATTCATGGATGGGTAGATTCCCTAGGCCTGGCTGTCAATTAGAAGTCATCTGTTGGACAACCAGCAGGGCGATTGGGGAGCCGCCCCTGGCACCTGCTTGGCTGATCTGGGGCCTGCATGCTAGGTGCAGCTTCTGCATTTAGTGTCTGCCCCCTGGTGATCCGTGCACATCATATCAACCTGTTGTTCTGCAGTTCGGTTGATTTGCATATTATGCTTTTATTATATAGGAAGGTTACTAGTGATTCTTCATTTTTTTAAATCCTTACCCAAGGATGTGTTTTTCTTGATTTTTAGAGAGAGTGAAGCATCGATTGGTTGCCTCCATATATGCTACAACTGGGGATCAAACCCAAAACCTATGTATATGCTCTGACTGACAATCAAACCCCTAACCTCCTAATATGTGAGCCAGTGCTCTAACCACTGAGTCACAGCTGCCAGAACAAGTTTGTCAGTTTTGTTAGCCTTTTTCAAAGAACAGTTTTTGGTTTCATCAATTTTTTGCTATTTTATAATTAAAAATATGTGTGTGTGTGTATACATGTGTGTGTGTGTATAGATATATATAGATAGATAGATATAGATTACAGAGAGGAAGGGAGAGAGAGAAAGAAACATCAATAATGAAAGAGAATAATCAGCTGGCTGCCTCCTGGACATCCCCCATTGGGGATTGAGCCCGCAACCCAGGCATGTGCCCTTGGTCAGAATCAAACCCAGGACCCTTCAATCTGCAGGCTGAGGCCAAACCGGCTAGGGCTATTTTATAATTTCTTACTCTGATAGATTATTTCATTTCCTCTGCTTGCTTTAGGGTTAGTTTGCTCCCCTCTTTCTAGTTTCTTAAAGGTAGAAGATTAGATTTTTGATAGATCTTAATATGTTTTTTTTTGTTGTTCTTGTTAATCCTCATCTGAAGATATTTTTCTGTTGATTTTTAGATGCAGTGGAAGGGAGGGGGGAGAGAGAGAGAGAGAGAGAGAGAGAGAGAGAGAGAGAGAGAGAGAGAAGGAGAGAAGGAGGAAAAAGAAGAAGGGAAAAGAAGGGAGGGAGAGAGTGAGAAAGAGAGAGAAATACCTATGTGAGAGATACATCAATTGGTTGCTTCCTGCAAGAGCTCCAACTGGGCCCAGGATTGAACTGCAACCCAGATATAGTCCTTGGTCAGGAATCGAACCCATGACACTCTGGTGTCTGGGGCAATGCTCCAGCCACTGATTCACACTAGACAAGATCTTTATTATTTTTTTAATATAACAAGGTAAGATCTTTATTATTTTTTTTTAATATACTATACATTTCCCTACAAAGTACTGCTTGAATCACAATCTGTAAGTTTTGGTATATAATATTTTCATTTTTATTTGTCCCAAATTATTTTCTAATTTCTATAGTGATTTTTTCTTTGTTCCGTTGGTTACTTAAGAGATGTTGCTTGATTTCCACATATTTGTAAGTATCTTAAATTTTACTTTTTTTTGTTGTTGTTAATCCTCACCCATGGATAATTTTTCCATTAATTTTTTGAGAGAATGGAAGGCAGGGAAGGGGGAGAGAGAGAGAATCATTGATGTGAGAGAGACATTGATTGGTTTCTCCCACACACACCTGGACCAGGGCCAGAGACTAACCTACAACCCAGGTGTGAGCCCTTGATGGGAAATCTAACCTGCAACCCTTTGGTGCCCAGGCTGACAGTCTAATGATTGAGTCAGGGCACTTTTTTTTTTTGTAATTTTATACCATTATGGTTAAAGAACATAATGTTTATGATTTTGATGCCTTTAAATTTTATTGAGACTTGTTTTATGGCCTAATATATTTTTCTTAGAAGATGGTCCATGTGAGCTTGAGAAAAATACAGATTTTGCTGTTGTTGAGTATAGTGTTCTGTAATGTCTGTTACAGGTCTAGTGGGTTTATATTGTTGTTCAAGACTTCTACTTCATCGTTGACCTTTTGCCTAGTTCTATTTAGTATTAAGACTAGGGTTTTGAAGTCTTCAATTATTGTCTATTCCTCCCTTCAATTCTTTCAGTTTTTGCTTCGTGTATTTTGAGGCTTTTTGTTAGGTGCATATCTATCTATCCATCTCTCTATCTATCTATCTATCTATCTATCTATCTATCTATCCACACCCTGTATATAAAGAGCCAGGGTCCATAATGTCCAAAATGACTGAACACTGGAAGTCAGTCCTGCAGTCAATGCTGGGTCACTGAAGAAGGAGCTGCAGATTAGGCCCAGAGAGAGAAGCAAGGTCTGATCCACAGCCTCCATGGCAGCTGTTGATCAGCCCTTGCCTCTCTTTCTCTCTGGGCCTCACCAGCAGCTGCGGAGGCTGCTGATCAGCCCTACCTCTCTGATCAGGCCTGGAGATAGGCCTGGAGATACAGACTGGCATAGAAACCAACCAATCAGAACCTAATCTGGGTGAGCTGGGAAGGCAGAACCTAGGAGCTGAGGAGGAGTTTTAAGGGCAGCAGCTGTTTGGTGTAAGGTGTAAGAAAGCAGTTCAATTTTTTAATGACCAGTTAGGCAGTATAGTGCATATGGCTAGCAATCAGTCCAGATATAGGGATTATGCATTTTTGTCTGCCAAGAATATCTCCTGCTGTAAAAGGCTACCCCTACCACCATTTAAGCAATCTTATCCTATATAATCTATCTATACTACTAAAAGGGTAATATATGCTAATTAGACCAGATCAACCAGCCATCTTCCATACATCTGACTTCCTTACAGACAAAACAAATGGTGGTGGGAGCTGAGGCAGAGACAGTTTGGGGTGATCTGGCTGGCAGAGGAGGACAGTTGGGGGCAAGACCAGGCTGGCAGAGGAGGGCAGTTAGGAGAGATCAGATAGGCAGAGGCAGTTAGGGACAGGCAGGCAGGCAGGCAGAGGGGTTAGGAATAATAAGGCAGTTGGGCAGTGGCAGTTAGGGGTGATCAGGCAGGCAGGCAGGTGAGCAGTTAGGAGCCAGCAGTCCCACATTGTGAGAGGGATGTCCCCTATTGGAGAGGGTGCAAGCTGGGCTGAGGGAACCCCCCTCTCCTGTGCGTGAATTTTGTGCACCGGGCCACTAGTATGTTTATAATTGTTCGATTCTTTTGTTATGATAA
Source organism: Lasiurus cinereus (assembly GCA_011751065.1). Classification (NCBI taxonomy): domain Eukaryota; kingdom Metazoa; phylum Chordata; class Mammalia; order Chiroptera; family Vespertilionidae; genus Lasiurus; species Lasiurus cinereus. The sequence continues at coordinate 59,908,282 of JAAGEH010000393.1, forward strand.
AATGTCCCTCCTCTTCTCCAGTAACATTTTTATTTTAAAGTCTATTTTGTCTGATCTCTTCTGGTTGCTTTTTTCTGGTATATTGTTTTAATCAAATTTGGGGTTTTTTAGCCATTATTTCTTCAAATTATCTTGCTCTTTTCTCCTGAGACTCCTATTATACATGTTGCTATACTTGATGGTGTCCTATAGTTGTCTTCATTTTTTCTTTTTTCTTTTTCTTTCTATAGCTGAGACTAGATAATCTCACTTGACCTTTAATCAAGTTACTTATTCTTCCACCTGTTCAAATCTGCGGTTAAGCTTTCCTATTGAATTCTCTTTTTAGTTATTGTTCATTTCAACTCCAGAATTTCTGTTTTTTGCTTTTATAATTTCACTTTTTTTTAAAATTAAATCTTTATTATTCAGATTATTACATTTGTTTTTTTTTCCCCCTCCATAGCTCCCCTCCACCCAGCTCCCACTCTTCCTTCTACCCTTATCTCCCTCCCATTGACCTCATCCATAGGTGTATGATTTTTGTCCAGTCTCTCCCTGTACACTCCTCACCCCTTCCCCCCTGAGAATTATCAGTCCACTCCCTTTCTGTGCTCCTGATTCTAGTATATTCACCAGTTTATTCTGTTGATCAAATTTTTAATTCACTTAATTTTTAGATTCACTTGTTGATGGATATGTATTTGTCATAATTTTTTGTCTTTTACCTTTTTCTTCTTTGCTCTTTTAAAAGAGTACCTTTCAGCATTTCATATAATACTGGTTTGGTGCTGATGAACTCCTTTAGTGTTTTCTTATCTGTGAAGCTCTTTATCTGCCCTTCAATTCTGAATGATAGCTTTGCTGGATAGATTATTCTTGGTTGTAGGTTCTTGCTATTCATCACGTTGAATATTTCTTGCCACTCCCGTCTGGCCTGCATCGCTTCTGTTGAGAAATCAGCGGACAGTCGTATGGGTGCTCCCTTGTAGGTAATGAACTGTTTTTCTCTTGCTGCTTTTAATATTCTCTCTTTGTCTTTTGCTCTTGGTATTTTAATTATGATGTGGCTTGGTGTGGTCCTCTTTGGATTCCTTTTACATGGGGTTCTGTGTGCTTCCTGGACTTGTAAGTCTATTTCTTTTACCAGTTGGGGGAAGTTTTCAGTCATTATTTCTTTAAATAGGTTTTCAGTATCTTGCTCTATCTCTTCTTCTGGCACCCCCACAATTCTGATGTTGGTACACTTGAAGCTGTCCCAGAGGCTCCTTACGTTATCTTCACATTTTTGGATTCTTTTCTCTTCTTGTTTTTCCAGTTGAGTGTTTTCTGATTCTTTATATTTCAAATTTTTGACTTGATTCTTGCCTTTCTCTAGTCAGCTGTTAGGACTCTGTATAATATTTTTTATTTCAGTCAGTGTATGTTTAATTTCTAGTTGGTCCTTTGTCATTTCTAGTTGGACCTTTTTCATCTCTAGTTGGTCCTTTTCCATCTCTAGTTGGATCTTTTTCATCTCCTCTTGGGTCTCGCTAACTTTATCCAACTTTTCTAGGATATTCTTGAAAAACCTTATAAGCGTGGTTTTGAACTCTATATCCAGTCGTTTGTTTTCCTCCATTTCTTTTGTTTGTGATCCCTTCCCTTGTCTCGGCATTTTCACTATGCTGGGAGAACTTCTGTGTTGGATTCAGCCTTATGATACAAAACTGCAGAAGCCTTTCTGTTGAGCTTGGGATGGGTGGATTCTCAGGGCTTATGGACTGCCTTGCCTTCCAGTTGGCCCCGCCCTCCACAGCCCCTGAGTCTCATGTGACTGGGTAATAGCTGGAGCGATCCCTGTGCGCACGCGTTCTCTCCCTCTCCCTCTCTCTCTCTCTCTCTCTCTCTCTCTCTCTCTCTCTCTCTCTCTCTCTCAGTGCCTCTAGGCTGCTGCCCCTCAGGCTCCCCTGTGCTCCGGGGCCACATGAATCTGGGTCCCCAGGGTTTTGCCCGAAAGTGGGGTTTAGTGGAGTTAGAAGTGGCACTGTTGGGAGGGTCTGTCTCCCGCCCACTTGTGAAAGCCAGCAGCATGATCAGCAGTTGGTCCTCTGTGCACAGCGCCTTGCGTACCACCAGATTTCTGATATTTTGCAACTCCCCTAAATTTCCATGCACTTCTCCCTTGTCATAGTCCAAACTCCCCCCGTATGAGTTTCGGCTGGATCTGGGGTTTAGTGTCGTAGGATAAGGGGTTCAATGCCTTTGAGAGTCTCTGTCTCCCTCCCGCCAGAGAAAGCCAGCCAGGTTCTCCGGCACTTGCCCTCTCCGAGTGCACGTCTCTGTACCTCAGCTTTTTGCAGCTCCTCTGGGTCTCTGTGAGCCCCTCTCTTTCCCTCTAGTTGTAGAATTTCCACTCAGCCAGCTTTCCTGTGGTTCTGGATGATGTCTGTTCTGTCTTTTAGTTGTAGTTTTGAAATTGTTGTGCGAGGCAGCAGTGTAGGTATTTACCTATGCCGCTATCTTGGATTCTTCTAATTTCACTCTTTAATTATATTCTCTTACTTGTATAGACATTGTTCTCATACTTTCTGTTATTTCTTTAGATTTGATTTCTTTATTTTCTGAACATATTTAAAATAAGTAATTTTAAGTCTGTATTGCTGAGAAAGAGTTTATTTTTTTTGGCTGCACCCGCCTGGAATAGAGCTTTCACAACATTGAATTTGGGAAAATGGGAAAGGAGAGAAAATTGTGGCTAACTCCTAGACTTGATTCTTGAGAATCAGTAGATTTTCTTGAATAAATGTTTCTTCACTTTATGTATGCCTTTTGATGGTTTTAAAAGAATAATTGTCACTAGCTAAATCTTTGTTTTTTCTGGGGAGTGGGTCCTCAAGCCATAATTCTAGAAGTCCTACTTTTGATGAAACAATAAATTTTAATAGTATATATTACATTATATAGTTTCAAGTAATGCTTCTCAGCCTTAGTGTGCATCAGTTTTCTGGAATGCCTGTTAAAGTATCAGATTCAGGACATTAAAATATATTTCTTTTTAAAATTTGTGTACACTGAGTATGGGCAAACTCACCTTGAGATGTCTTATTTAGTTGTGTGTTGTTGTTTTTTTTCACCTAGAAAGCTATGCTGTGATTATTGATTCATCACAAAAGCACTATGCTTTTTGAAAGGTATCCCTGAAATTTCTTTAGGTGTTGGTTATTTTGTTTTCCTTGGAGTTACATATAACCAGTACTGTCAAGATAATGGTGGAAAAATGTTAGAGATGTTCTATATTTTTTTTAACTTTTTAATTTTGTTTTGTTGTTTGTTTAATATGTCATTTCTTGTTTTCCTGAAAAGGGAGCTAGATCTTAAAGAATATAACCTGGTGAAGTCAGCAGAAATATAAACAAAACATTCAAACAATGATATGTAGTTGAAAAATTAAGTCTTTTGTTATGTAAGAGTTTGTCATCCTTTACAAATTTTTTGAAATACACATTTCTGACTAGAATATGAGTGAATGTATAGTTTCCTAAAATTAAAATTAATTTAACTTTAATAATGATTTTTTTTGAGTAATGAACACATTAGAAATGGGATATTTAAGTGATGATACTTCATTTTTTTTTTATTAGAATAAACTTTTAGAAATGAAAGTGGTGGTTGGGAGTGTGGGCACTCAGCTCTTCTGACTGGAGGTTATTCAGCATTACTCAGTGGAGCTTGAGAGCCTGAGTTTGGACTGGCATGAATGCCCTTTTAGTCTTGCCATCGTAGTTCTGTTTGCATGAACAATTTTGGTTCAGTGAACCATGGAAAACAGTACTATATGAAAAAGCAAAACTATTTGACCTAAAAAGCTTCTGAATAACAAATTTGTACTGTGCCAGTTTGAATAACAAATTTTTAAATTGGCTGATGTCAGTCATTTTACTTGTACTATTTTATCTTCTTGTGAGTCTTGACTAATAATATGAAGTATCTGAAGAGGTGACATTTTAAAAGATCATTTTTTGTACAGACTTAGCATAGAATTTTGCAGACAGAAAAGAGGAAAAGAAGAAGGTGAAGGAGAAGATGAATAGAGGTGGTATAAAAGCAACGGGTATCAGTTATTGCAGGTGATCCTCTAAAAAGGGAAGCTTAGATTATGTCAGTAGTGAGAAGTGCTCCTACTTTCATATTAGTGCAGGTCAAAGAATATGTATAATTATGAGAAAATAATACTTTCAATATTTCAAATTGTTTGAAAACAAAGAGCTCTGATCCAGTTAACACCAGTTATTTAAGTATTTTTTTCCCTCATGTTGTTACTCATCTTTTATCCATCACTTCCTGGAGATATTCCCAGTTTAAGGAAAAGTTCTAGAGAATAGCAAGTCTAATTTCTGTACCGGTGGGATCAGATTTCATTAATATTTGGGATTATTGGTTACTTAAACCAGCATATAATGTACTCTGAGAAGAGAAACATTATTAGTAGTAAAAATAAGTCATTCCTGACATGTATATTTTTACATTTGTCTTGGCAACAGATCTACATTAAACAATGTTTTTTGTGTTTTTTTTCTAGTTCACAATGTTCTTTGTGCTTTGCTATTATTAATTTAATATTCCTAATAGTTTCATGCAAATGAGGAACCTGAAATTCTGAGAGTAATAGCTAGTGCTGTGGCTTAGATTTGAATCCAAACAATAGTAGTGCAAATTCTGGAGACTCAACTTATAATAGAGATCTAATTAATTTAAAAATAGCAGGAAATGGCCCTGGCTGAGTGACTTCATTGGTTGGAGTGTCATCCTGTACATCTGTACATCCTGGTCAGGGCAAATACCTAGGTTGTGGGTTTGATTTTGGTTGGAATGCAAATAGGAACAACCGACCAATGTTTCTCACATTGATGTTTCTCTCTGTCTCTTTCCCCTTTTTCTCTCTGAAATTAATAAAAAAATATCCTCAGGTGAGGATTAAAAAAATAAACAAACATAAAATGACTTCCTTCATCACTCTGCCTTTTAGCAAGACTTTTTCATTTGTGAGTTCTTTTTATTTTTTAATCCTCACCAGTGGATATTTTTTTCCTCATTGATTTCTAGAGAGTGAATGGAAGGGATGGGGGAGGGGGAGAGAGAGAAAGAAAACTCAACTCGAGATAGACACATCGTTTGGTTGCCTTCCACATGCACCTCTACCAGGTCTGGGGAACCTGCAACTGAGGTACGTGCCTTTGACCAGGAATCAAACCTGCACCCTTCAGTCTTCAGGCCGATACTGTATCACTGAGCCAAACTGGCCAGGGCATGTGAGTCCTTTTTTAAGTCCTTTCATCATCAGATAGTTTTTGTTATGCTCTTACTCCTCTAAGAAAGGCTACTGGATGCTGCATTCAGAGTTTGTTTGTGATTGATAAGCTTTGCTTATTTCCTTTTATTAGAAAGACAGCTTGGCTGGGTATAATATTCTTGAGTAATGTTATTGCCAACTTGATACTAACAATAATTGGCTTTTAGATCTCCTTTGGAGTAATTGAAATATTCTTTACTTATCCTCGAAGGTCAGTAATTTACAATAAAGGGCTGAATGTATTTAATTCTGTATCTCATTTTTCTAGAACACAGTGCTCATTAAGTCTTACTTTTTAAATAATTTTATGTTATTTTTGCATGTATATGTGTTTAAGAAGCATTTTTTTAAAATTACTTTTTTAGAATCCTCACTTGAAGATATTTTTTCCATTGATTTTCAGAGAGAGTGCAAAGGAGAGGGGAGGAGGAAGAAAAGAGTCGGGGGAAGAGAGAAACATCATCGTGAGAGAGACACATTGATTGGTTGCCTCCCACACATGTCCCAACCAGGGCCAGGGATCAAACCTGCAACCCAAGTACATGCCCTTGAACGAAATCAAATCAGAGACCCTTCAGTGCACAGAACAACACTAATCACTGAGCAGCGCTGGCTAGGGCACTCATTAATCTCTCATTACTTTATCATTTTCAAGGAACTTTTTTAATAACTTTGAACAAAATTTTTGTTGCCTTAGTTCAGTGGTCAGCAAACTGTGGCTCTGTTGACTAATGAGTTTGTCGACCACTAACCTAGATTCTCGATTCCAATAATTACAGGCTGTTGTTGTTTAAGCCCCTATCCCAGTGGTCGGCAAAGTCATTAGTCAACCAAATGGCAAAGCAGTTTGCCAACCACTGCCTTAGTTGAATTCTTTACTTTAGAATACTAATTATGCTTATGCTGAGGGTCTAAAAGTATCCTCTTCCCTTTCATTGTATTATGGTATTATTTCCTCTTTGAATTCTTATTTCATTGAATGTTCTTTTCTTTTTTTTCTTAGCAGCTGTTCTGAGTTTTCCTATTTTGTTGAATTAAATTAAAGCTTTAGGTTTTTTAAGTGCTTTGTAAGAGGCAGTGAAGAAAATGAGTGAAATTAAAAATTTAAAAACATATTAATAAATCATTTGGAGGGAAAGGTATACAGAGAAGTTTCTAACTTTATACTAAGGCCTTTTGAGTTATAAAATGCTGAGCTATTGCTGACACTGGAAAATCTTGAGAGGGTAGGAATATACCATAGAAGTGATAGATAAGTTTATGTAGGTGTTTGTGCTTAATGCCTTGAATTTAAGGCATCATTTGCGCAGCTATCTTTATTTTGTCATCTTTGAGATAAGTGAATAAACAAGATTAATAGTACATCTAAAACACATTTAGTACATCTAAAGCACAATAAAAATATAAGGAAATACCAAATAAGCAGACTATAAAAAAGCAAGTATGTGCTTATAAAAACAAATATTTTCTGAGCACCTTACATTCTTTGTTTTAAGCAACAGTAATTTTTTTTAAATTTGAAACAAAATTAATGTGTTTAAAAATAGAGCTACTTTTTTTGTCATCTGACAACATGAAATCCTATACCAGTATATAGTTTTTAATAGATTTTAACGGATTTCCCCTCCCCCCCTTACAGTGTTCACAGTAATGTTTCAACTCAGAGTAATGGCTCTCAACAGGTAAGTCTTTTTAATATTAAGCTTCTAAAGCACTAGAACACTACTTAATTATTACAGAAACTAGTATTTTATTAATCGAATTTCATAGTGGTATAACTGGAAGGATTTTTTCTTTTATCTCTAAAGTAGCTTAGTAATGTGAAACCCTCTTTTATTTTCTCTAAGGTATTATGAATAGAACAGGTGCTCTGTAAAAATTTCTGTTCCTATAAATCCTATAAAATGATTCAAATATTAATATTCAGTTAGATTACTATCTTCAAGGTGACATATAACAGACAAGCATTTATTTACATTATATTTGTTTACTATGTAGATAGTATTCCATTTTAATGTTCTTTTAATTGGTGAAGAGATCCTTTATCTAGGCAAGATAAATGATTTTTATAACTTATGTCCAAAGGCTTGGGGTATGAGATCTACTCTGCTGGTGACTTCTTCCATTCCCTCTGGTCCCTTGCTGGTGGAGACGGAGAATCTTCCAAGGAGTCCTGGAACAGATCAGCATGACAGGAAATGGTTTGTTAGCTACTTAAGCCAAAAGAAAATATTGCTTGCTTAATGGTATTATAAGTTCCCAGCTGTAACTGTAGAGTACTTTAAATGATTGAAAGCAAATTATTCATATTTGTAAGCTGAAAAGAGGCATATTATTAAGCAGTTACTGGGATGGGAAAAATAAGAGCTATGGGTGAAGAAGCTCGGGAGTACAGTTGTCTAAATGAAGACCATCAGACAGCTCTCCTTATTTTGGTTAGCATGATCTGGGAGTTTTGATGTGAGGGTGGGGGGCAGTCTGTTAAAAAAGATTTCATTGATAGTCAATAGAACCTTTTCCTAAATCCTATAAGGAAAATATGTTTGTTACATGTTATTCCATACAACATGGTGCTACCCTTTGGATGTATTTTCTTCTTTAAAGACTGAAGAAAAAGGCATAAGGGAAACATGATTATAGTCCAATAAAACAAAGCATGAAATACTCCTGATGAGAGGGAAGAGATTTCATTTGTTTAGATTTCCAGGGTTGTTGTTTTTGTGTGTGTGTTTTTTAGGTTGATAGTAAGTATACAAATATGGATACTTTGTGGTTTATTGGGTTAACGTGTGGGGTTCATTTTTTCCCAATTAAATGTATGTGGCTTGGGGGCGCTCTTTGGGAAATATGAGATTGACTGGTCACGCTGGTTGCATCATCTGTTCAAATTTTGTGTCTATTTATGAAATGAACTTTAATTCATAGGATTTTTCTCTTTTTTTTTTCTTGCTCTTAGTTTTACTACCTGAAATCTAATGAGTTTCTGTGGTGATCTCAAGGTTTTGGTCAGCTTTCTGTGCAACCAGTTCTTCCTTCATGGTGGTGGGTCCACAGTGGTTGGTGATCATTTTCAGACTTTCCTATGTAATTGTGTTTCGCTATTATTTCGGCTTAACTAACTGCAAGGGGCTTTGCTCTTGATGGTTGGGCATATTTTTACTTCAGTTCCAAATAACTTGATTCGTTTCTGAAATTGAGGGGATCTACCCTATTATTTTTTCTTCCTATTTGAGAGTGTGGTGGGAGGACTTGTGTGTGTGCATGTAGGCACAACACATTTAAAGTATGAATAGTGAGGCTTCTAAATGTCAAATTTTAGTTTTTATTTCTTTAAGCCATTAAGAAGTTTTTTTCAATTTCTTACTGAAAATACAGCTCCAATAAGCAGCTATGTTTTATCTCCTTGCCAAGTCCTATTGGCAAGGGAACATAGTGCTTCTGGGAATTCAACTATAAAAGCATTTTCTTAATACATGCTTACTTTTTATATTAATATGGAACAAGAGCCTGATTTCTTTGCTTCCTGTATTATAACACTAAATCTTTATTGAGGTTTCCAACTTTTATACATACATATTTAAATCTAGTTAATTAGTTCTTTTGTTACAGCCTTTATAAAAAGAAAATAGTGAATCTGAGCATATTGACTTAGAAGAAAAATGAAAAATTTGGAGCTGTGTGTCCTTTATGTAATTGTGCTGTGACCTCCCTTGCTGAAATGGAGTAAAGTGGTGATTCTTAAAACCTAATCAGCCTCAGTCTATGTCAACAGTGGCACAAGAATAATACAGAACTTACGTGTCTTGGTGTTAATGGACTCCCTAGCCCTAATTTAAAATGCATTCCATATTTCATTCTTTGTTTCTGCATGCTTTGATTCTTAATACTTTTAAATGACTATAAAAGTCCTCCTTTAGAAAGTGATACATTAATAACATTTAGAAATGCTCCCTAGGTTAGAACAGTTGGGCAGAATAATAGACTATTTTCTGTTTTCTGGCAGACAACTTTTAACTAACTTCATCTGAACCTACTTCCTGTTCATTTCTGTAGCTTTTTCTTCCTAGTGTCTTGTAAATGACACCATTATTCCAGTGAATGATTTGGCATAGCATTAACTTAGAATTATCCAATAAGTATCACCCTTTGAGATACAATTTATCTTAAATCTTTAAACCATTTATTAAAAAATTGAATAATATTTGGAAAATCTTGCATATATCGGGAGAACATAAACCTAATTTAATGTCCTAAATTTTCAAAGATCCTACATTGAGGGTCATGAATTTTATGGGTTATATCAAATGAACAAATTGTATTTCAGTTGAAGGAAAGAAGATGATTTTATTGTAAAAACTTTTAGCCAGTTTTTTCAGTTTTCTTACGGAAATGTAATGAATATTCATGTTTTGGTTGCATTAGAAAAAATACTATATTTAAATATCTTTATATGTCTTCTATAATTGGGGTAATTTGTTTTTCTTTATAGTTATCTTAAGTATATGATGCCCTTTTTGCCATGTTATAAAATCCTGATATTCTGAACCTTGGTAAATGTTTTCTTTCTACTGGAGGACTCTGATCATTTCTAACCAGGAACTGCTTGTGTGCATGTTTCACACTCATAGTTCTGTAGGCCTTTCTGTAGCACTATGTGTAAAAGGCATCTAATACAGTTACTAAATCTATTTCTTGGAGGGGGCTTATAATCTGATCACATTATCTGCCTGTTGAATTTCATTCTAAGCTTTCTATGAACTTTGATTATAGAAGGAATAATAGTTCTCTTGTTAATTGGGAACATTGATGAAAATTACATGGCCTCTGAGCACGGATTTTTTTAAAAAAATACAACCACATTCTGAATTTTGTTTCCTGGATTTCACTTAATATGTGAGATCACATAATTTGGGGAATAATTTTCACAATTGCCCTTTTTTATATGTGCCTTTGTCTTCATGTAGACTTGCCCTATGACATATTTTAACTAAGTTGATTATAAATATTATTTCTCATTAGAACCTCAAACAGCATTTCTGCCTTGATTTTGATAACAACATCAAGGACAGATACAGAGTGTCTTGCTCTATGAAATTTTTTCTTTATTCATTTAACAGACTGATTACTTATACATATTTTCATATTTACATTTTCCACTACATGTAACTTTGTGGGATTTCCCCAACTTTGTTATTTTTTAATATGCTTGCATGGAGATATTGATAACTGCTTATAGCAGTGGTGCATGCTGGTCATTCTCTTTTATTACCTCTTACACATCAATTTTCTCCTATTCCTATTGACTAACTGTGCTCCCCTCCCACTCCCCAACCATCCAGGCTCTCTGCTGCCAGTGACTGCTGCCAACGTGGTGGAAACCAGTGGAACACAAGGGCCTTATCCCCGCCCCAGCCTGTTCATAGAAACTACACTGACTTTGTCCATGAGCACAATGTGAAGAATGCAGGAGTCCATCATGATGTTCGTTTTCCCAGCCTTGCAGCCATGACTGATATATGAGTGTTAAGCCTCTTAGGCCTTGGAACTTTTTGTTGTGCAGGTTGATGGTATTTGATCTCTGGTGTTTATTGGGGACTGATCACATTAGGAGAATTTGGGAGAAGTTATTTTATATTGAGTTACTAGTCGTGTGGTAGTGTTTGTAATGGAATTCTATGGACGGGAAAAGGATCTGAAGAAGCTATATGCCATCAATGATAATGACAAATGTTTTTATGTTGAAAGGGCATATGTAGCATTGTAATTTTAGAAAGGTTTTTTTCATGATTTTAACATATTAACATAACACTTGTAAGTTGTCCAGGAGAAGGTTTGTGTTTGTGAACAAGTTGCCCATTTTCACCTCATTCCTTGCCATCCAAATAGATTGAAGTTAAAAGAATTGGACACATTAAAGGCACACAAAAAGAACCATGTCCTGGCACAATATATCAGTCTTTACTACTTTTTCCAAAATCACCATGATCCATGCCTTAATTTCAGTTAAGTGCCCAAGATTTAATACTTTCAATTAATGTTTTTATTTAAAACACTTATTTTTTAATAAACAGGTATTTTAATTTACTGAAAGGTCTAGAAATCACATTAATAATGTGAATCATGTAGGGAGATAAACTGGTTACTTTTGTATAATTAACTACTTAGCCAATGGTTAACTGAATAGTTCTATTACTACTGAATGGTGGTACAAAATGGAAAATTTATTTACTTTTGTTTTTTTTTTTCAATTTTTTATCTCATGTATCTGAAAGATTTCCCAGGTTTGCAATAGCCATATAATCTGGCCCTCTATAACCTTTAAAATAAAAATCGGAAGCCAAAACTCTATCACTTTTAAATGGATTGGATATATTATTATATTTGATCCTTTATGAACTTCAAAGTATAATTCATAGAGGCAAATTAAAAAAAAATGTGTATTTCTGATGTAATGGGAACTGATGTAAGGGAGGCAATTATTTTATTTTATAATAGTTTTTAAAAATTTTAACAAAAATTTTTATGTATATAGCAATTTGAAGATATATTATAATTTGAGAATTTATAATATTTTAAGATAATGAAACTTCATTTTAAACAGCATTAATCAATCGGTTTACCATCTTGCTAACCTCAGAGGTCAGTCTTACCCCTCTTTGTTAGGAAAAGGTAAAGTTCTCAGAGGGCTTTATTAGTGGACTGTTACAAATATAATATAACTTGTTAATAGAAGACATAAGCTAGCAGAACTAAATAATATTTAGGTAATGAAATGTATAGGTAAGTTTCAGTCTATGAGTTTATCACAATCATATATGTATATGCCATGGATATTCAAAGTATTCTATAGTGCATCCTATAAATATGAACAGATCCATGTATTTAGCTTCGCTTCCTACTGCTTAAGTTTATCATTGTTTAGTTTACTTAAAAATAGCCACTAATGTATGGCCCTCCTATTTTAGATTACGTAGCGCACATTACAATTGTCAAGTATTAAGTATTGTTGATGATTATTTCTTAAAAGAAAGGAATTTGAATCATAACATTTTAAGTACAGAAAGCCTGGTTTGTGTCATTCAAGAAAAGACTTCATGGGTGTGAATATGATAAGAACCTATCATTTCTATAACAGAAACCAAGAGATATAATAACAACAAAACTTGTCTGGTCTTTTAGAAAATCCTAAGGTTTGACTTCTCTCACTTTAAAATTAATCAGCCTCGTAGTATTCTTAGCAGAGTCCTAACTTTGGGAAATATGAGAGGATTGTAATTGAAGAGCAAGATCTTCAGTTTATATCAAAAGTGGTCATTTCTATACTTATAATTTGAGTTAATCAGTACTGTTATCTTTAAGTGATTGAAAAAAATCACATCATGTTTTTTCTTTCCTTGAAAACCTTATTATATAAGAGTTCATTTATAAATTCCTGATAATAGAAAGTAGGTTGGAGGGATGATGGGGAGAGAAGGCAGCAAAGGGAGTAGGGGAAGTCAAGGACTAAGACTCGGTGTTAGTGGAAGTTCCCATATGCTCTAGGATTTCATAACAGATATTGTGATTACTTCATTTATGCTACTGAGAATTTTAAAAAGGATATTCATGTTTCTAGAGCTATGAAGAATTAATAGGTAGCTCAACCTAAATTAAATAGTAATCAGCCTATTTATATGCTTTTTTGTTTTTTAAGCCTCACTGAGAGTATTTTTTCCATTAACTTTTTTTTTTGTAGAGAGAGAGAGGAGAGGGAGGGGATGGGAGAGATAGAGAGAAACAGTGATGTGAGAGAAACAGTTTGTAGCCTTTTGAACACACTCCCAACGGGGTAGGGATCAAGCCTACAACTCAGGTATGTGCCCTTGACTGGGAATCAAACCTGCGACCCTTTGATCCAAGGGATGATGCTTTAACACTGGCCAGGGGTATACTCTGCATTTTATTGTGCCTAAAAAGTCAATGGTCATATATCCTTTTGACCAGGGGGAGCCATCACCACAGAACTTCAGGATCACGTGATTCAACTTCCATGTCTTGGCTAATTTTATTTAATATAATGAATTTTCACATCTTAAGTTAGTTTAGTTATGTTTCATCCTAATGGTTATAGAGAGAAAAACTTACGGAAACACAGCAAAGCTAGTGACTTTCACACATGAGAATAAACAAGTGTTTTAAAAAATATTCTTTTTCTAGTAAAAACACTTCAAAAGACTTTTTTTCTGATTATAATCTAACCTTTTTACTTTGATAGGATAATCATAGATATACATTTAAATGAATTTATAGAGAAGAATAAACTATTTGTTCTATGTATATAATATGTCTGTTTTAAAAAAGTAGCTAGTATACATTATTTTTTAATTGAATTTATTGGGATAGCATTGGTTAATAAAATTATACAGGTTTCAGGTACACAATTCTACAATATATCATTTGTATATTGTTGACCACCGCAAGTCAAGTCTTCTTTCCATCACCATTTATCCCCTCTTTACTTCTACTCCCCCACCAACCCCCACTTCCCTCTGGCAAACACCATACTGTAGTCTGTGTCCATGAGTCTTTTTTCCCCTCTTTGCTTAATCCCTTCATCTTTCTCAACCAGCCCCTAACACCCTCCCCTCTTTTAAACATTCTAATATTGTAATATCATCAGTATAATGTAACTCACCTTTTTTTTTGAGGGGAGGCTTTTTAAAATTTATTTAAAATATTGACCCAGAAAAAGGTTAACACTTTATTGTTAAAACTACCCATGATGTAAAAGGTGCCATGTAAATATGTCAAAATATAGAACTGAAGTGTCTCCTGAATGGAGGATGGGGAGGCAGCTTGTTTCATAGGATAAAAAAATTAGCTGAGCTTTACTTATGGTAGTTTCTCTTATTTAGTAGATTTTTGCATATTTACTTGGTTGGGGCACTAATAGTTATTCTGATTATCAACCTTCCTTTGTCACTTTTATATGTCTCGATGTCATGCATTTCATCTTACAATCTTGCCAAAACAGGAAAACACATGGAGGGTGTAAGGAGTGGAGGAGTATGATGTCTTTGGGTTTCTGGAGGAAGAATGTGGAGATGATTGGCTTCAGTCCTTAAGATTAATCCTCAACTTTGATCTCTTTTACTTCTTTTTTTTTCTTCAATTTTAATAAATCTTTATTGTTCTGATTATTACAATTGTTTCTTTTTTTTCCCCCCATATCTCCCCTCCACCTGGTTCCCACCCTACCCTCTGCCCTTACCTCCCCCCGCATTGTCCTCCTCCATAGGTGTATGATTTTGGTCCAGTCTCTCCCTGCACCCCGCTCTCAGCTCTTTCCCTCTGAGAATTATCAGTCCACTCCCTTTCTGTGCCCCTAATTCTATTATATTCACCAGTTTATTCTGTTCATCAGATTTTCAATTCACTTGATTTTTAGATTCACTTGTTGATAGATCCATATTTGTTGTTCATAATTTTTACCTTTACCATTTTCTTCTTCCTCTTCTTAAAGAATACCTTTCAGCATTTCATATAATACTGGTTTGGTGTTAATGAACTCCTTTAGTTTTTTCTTGTCTGTGAAGCTCTTTATCTGCCCATCAATTCTGAATGATAACTTTGCTGGGTGAGTAATCTTGGTTGTAGCTTCTTGCTATTCATCATGTTGAATATTTTCTGCCACTCCATCTGGCCTGCATAGTTTCTGTTGAGAAATCAGCTGACAGTTGAATGGGTGCTCCCCTGTAGGAAATTAACTGTTTTTCTCCTGCTGCTTTTAATATTCTCTCTCTGTCTTTTGCTTTTGGTATTTTAATTATGATGTGTCTTGGAGTGGTCCTCTTTGGATTCCTTTTATTTGGGGTTCTGTGCACTTCCTGGACTTGTAAGTCTATTTCTTTGACCAGTTGGAAGTTTTCAGTCATTATTTCTTTAAATAGGTTTTGAGTTATCTTGCTCTCTCTCTTCTTCTGGCACCCCATAATTCTGATTTTGGTATGGTTGAAGTTGTCCGAGAGGCTCCTTTACACTATCTTCACATTTTTTTAATTCTTTTTTCTTTTTTGCTTTTCCAGTGGAGTGTTTGCTGCTTCTTTGTATTTCAAATCTTTGACTTGATTCTTGCGTTTCTCTAGTCTGCTGTTAGGACTCTGTATAATATTTTTCATTTCAGTCAGTGTATGTTTAATTTCTAGTTGGTTCTCTTCATCTCCTCTTAGGTCTCGCTAAATTTATCCATTTTTTCTAGAAAATTCTTAAAAAAACCTTATAACCGTGGCTTTGAACTCTATATCCAGTCTTTTGTTTTCCTCCATTTCTTTCACTTGTGATCTGTTCTTTAGTCTCCACATATTTCACTGCTTCCCTGAGTTGGTAGAGTAGCTTTGTGTGTTAGGTGTCCTATGTGGCCCCGTAGCTCTGCCTCCCCAGTTACCTGAGGTGGACACTCTTTTGCACCCCTTTGTGAACTGTGTGTACAATCTTGTTGTAGTTAATTCTTGATTGTTGTTGGTATCACTGGGGGGATTGACCTCCAAGCCAATTGGTTGTGACCATCAGCTGTGTCTGTGCATGCGCGCTTGCCTCCAGACTTCCGTGAGCTAGCTTCCGGAACTCTGCCTTGATTCCCCTGAATTTTCGTGCGCTCTAGGGACCCGTATGAATCTAGGTCCCCAAGATCTCGCCCAAAATGGGTTCAGTGCAGTTGGATCTGGATTTCAGTGCTGTTGTGAGGTTCTGTTTTCCTCCTGCTAGAGAAAGCCAGGTACAATCAGCAGTCAACGCTTTGTGTGTGCACTTTCGCGCACAATTTCTTTTTTTTTTAATATATTTTATTGATTTTTTACAGAAAGAAAGGGAGAGGGATAGAGAGTTAGAAACATGGATGAGAGAGAGACATCGATCAGCTGCCTCCTGCACGCCCCCCACCGGTGATGTGCCCGCAACCAAGGCACATGCCTTTGACCGGAATCAAACCTGGGACCTTTCAGTCCACAGGCTGACGCTCTATCCACTGAGCCAAACCGATTTCGGCTCATGCACACTTTCACATGCATTTTCACGAGCCCCCAAACTTCTATCTTTCACGGCTCTCCTAAGTTTCCATGCACTCCTTCCTTTTCACAACAGTCCAGACTCCCCCTATGAGTCTCGCCTGGAGTTGGGGTTCAGTGCAGTTGGGATTTTCCGTCTCCCTCTCGCAAGAGGAAGCCAGCCAGACCCTCCTCTGCCCGTCCTCTCTGCACGTGTCTTCGTACCTCAGCTTTCCCTCTCTTTACTTCTAGTTGTAGAATTTTCACTCAGTTAGCTTTCTGGTGGTTCTGGATGGTGTCCGTTCTGTCTTCTAGTTGTAATTTTAAAATTGTGCGAGGCAGCAGCTTAGGTGTTCACCTATGCCACCATCTTGGTTTCTCCCATCTCTTTTACTTCTGTATGTATTCACAGATGTAAACTGAAAAAGTTGAAGATTATTGATTGCCCCACATTTAGCACAGTATTTTTTTTAATCCCCACCTGAGAAGTGAGGATATTTTTTCTATTGATTTTTAGAGAGAGTGAGTGGAAGGAAGTCGAGAGGGAAAAAGAGATGGACGGAGGAGAGAGAGAAACATGGATCTGAGAGAGAAACATCGATGGGTTGCTTCCTGGATTGGTTGCCTCCTGCTTGTGCGCCGACTGGGGTTGAGGATTGAACCTGCAACCGAGGTATGTGCCCTTGACTGGGAATTGAACCCATTATCCTTAGGTCTGGAGGCCAACACTCTATAATCACTGAGCCAAACCAGCTGGGCTAGTGCAGCATTCTTTGAAGGTGGAAGAAGGGATCATTTGAACCATGGTACTTTAACTGTTCTTTGGGACATATTCTTCATTTCTAAAACATAGTTTATTGTCTGGCTGGTGTGGCTCAGTGGTGGAGCATCGACCCATGAACTAAGAGGTCACTGGTTCAATTCCTGATCAGGGCACATGCCGGTGTTTTGGGCTTGATTACCCAATGAGGGGTGTGCAAGAGGCAGTTGATCAATGATGTTTCTCATTGATGTTTCTATCTCTCCTCCTCGCTTCCTCTCTTTCTTAAAATTAATAAAAACATATAAAAAATAAAACATAGTTCATTGCTTTGAAAGACCATTATTTTTTGTCTTAGGCTTTGAATATTGGGTTTGAAGATAACATCAAGTTCATTAATTTATTTTATGTCCTTTATATGTGGCGCATTGCAGTACACATGGATTTGCAAAAATATAAGCCACCTTGCACCTTTACCACCACATACTTCCTTTATTTTAATATAAATTTTATCATCATTTAATACAAATTATTCTTTGCTTCTGGAATTGTTGTGAATGCATATTGGATGCTTTTACATAAGATAATAGAATTGGAAGTGGCTTCTGAAGTGCAGAAACCTCTGTCCCTCTTCCTGTGCCTCTGGGCCCCTGTATAAAATGGGATTTCTCATATTCTTGTAGATACTCTGGATCATGTGAATTAGGTATATTCTTCCTTGGCTCCCTGTTTTGAAAGACGTAAAAATTTCTCATCCTCTGTTTATATAAATTAACTCTTACTTTAGTCACATGAAATCATTGTGAGAATTTTGTCTTGTTCAGTTGACATTAACTTTGGTATAGATACTAGAATGTGAAGCATGTCACTTTCAATAGAAAATACTAGTATATTATGTAACTTCATTTTTTTCTTTAGTTCTTGACCATTGCTAAGGCGTAATACACTTGAGCTCTTTGAGCTCATTGTAATATTAGCCCTTTCAGAGAATTAGTGAAGAGAAAATATCAAAAGAAATTAGTGAAAGGAAAAATAATTTTTTTCTTTAAATGATATATTTTTATTTTTATACTGAAACAGGAAAACACATGTTCCTGTTTTTCTTAAAGGGATTGTTCTAACCAATTTTTTATTTGATATTACCTCAGCCTCTGTGTTCCTAACAACAAGCTGTGGCCTTAATTCTAGGTACTTCAGTGAACTTCTTACAGTTCGTTCCTGAAAACTAGCCAACACTTTGTTTATACTGGCATGGAGAAGAGATGCCTGACTTGGAGAACAGCATTCTTCAAGGAGTGTGACTGCAGACTCCCTTAGTGGTGTAATAAACCTGTACTATCCTCCTCGTAAAATCAGGTTCAGCAGCTGCAGATCTTATTTTCTGTTGTTAAGGAAATTTTTATTTGTTTTGTTTTTAACTAATTTTAGTAAAAAAGAAAGGAGATATGCTAGTGTATGGTTACAATTTGATAGAAGTTGCAGATTTCTTAATGAAGGTCTAGTTTATTGGTTGACTGGTTACTGTAAACATTAAATTATAAATTACCACTAGAATATATACCATTACACAAAAGAGTTTTTTTAATATATTTTATTGATTTTTCACAGAGAGGAAGGGAGAGGGATAGAAAGAAACATCGATGAGAGAGACATCGATCAGCCGCCTCCTGCACACCCCACACTGGAGATGTGCCCGCAAGCAAAGTACATGCCCCTGACCAGAATCGAACCCGGGATCTTTCAGTCCTCGGGCCGACTCTCTATCCACTGAGCCAAACCGGTCTCGGCCAAAAGAGTTTCTTATAACAAAGCTATGCTTGTAGCCCAGCCATTAGCTTTAGGGATTATCTTATATAATAGAAGGCTATTATGCAAATTGTCCCCTGGACCAGGAGTTTGACCAAGTGTTTGACCAGGGGTGGGGGCCAGCAGCCAACTGCCTGCAGCCCCTCCCCCCAGCCAGCCCTGCTCCCACTCTATCAGGCCCTCAAACCAATCCGGGGTGGAGCTGGCCGGCCAACCTCCTGCGTCCTCCCCACTGGCCGCAATTGGGGCTGGCCGGCTGGACCCCACCCAGGCATGAATTCATGCACCTGGCCTCTAGTTTAATTATAAACTCTCCAGGAGTTTAGAGATAAGACATACATTAACAATTTACATTAATTCTGAAGGGCAATATCAGCAAAACCTTTGAAAGTCTTTAGAGCTGGGACATATAGGTACTGAAGAATATCCAGGTTATTACTAATTGGAACTTCACAGGCTTTATTGGAGCAATAACAGTTAAAGATATTTAAGTGCAATGGGAAGATATTAAATGTCAGTCTGAGGAATTTGGATTTGGTAAGGAAGCCTGGATTAATCTTTGCAAGTTTTTAAATAAGATTTGGGGCATCTTATATTGATACTCTTTTTTTTTTAATTCACCTCATTATTTGTTGAATACCTACCAGAGCATCTCCTTATTATTCACTTCCTTACACATAACCACTTAAAATTACTTTTTTGTGGGGACCCTCAAACTTCTTGTGCACATCTTGTTAAATTCACCTCTCTACTGTGCATGTAAAGTAGGTGGTAAATGTGAAATGTAACATTGTTAAATAGTCTCACTTTAAATTTAGGCCTCTTAAGCTCAAGTAGGCTTTCAATGCTGCCTGAGATCTTATCACATTTCCTTTTATTCATTCTACTGTGCTGGCTCCATCACTCCTCACTCTCTACTCCTCACTCTCAGCTAATGACCTTGCTTCCAATGTTTTATTGAGAAAATAACCAGAAGAGATCTTCTGTGCACATGCACCATCTTTTAAATTAACATATTTCCATTTGATCATAGATGCTCTTTTTCCTTGCTTTTGCTCTAGGTGAACTGCCTATGCTCTTGCCCACCTCTTTATTGGTGTATTAGATTTGGACTCTTAGCTACTCAGGAACATTATTCAGCAATTCTCTCTTTAATTCTCATCAGCACATAAATAATCTATGATATCTCATATCATTAAAAAACATGTTCCCCGAATCTAATTCCTCTTGACTGCTGCCCCATTTCTTCTTCTGATGAGGGCATTGTCTGTACTTAACTGCCCTTTTCTCATTCTATTTTTAACCCATCCCAATCAGACTTTGTTTCTGCTAAACCTATAAGTTTAGCTGCACACTGCACAAGAGTGCCACATTCAAGACAGTGATCACATTCATGACAACCGTTTCCAGTAGATGGCACTAAATTTCATATTCTCATAAAATCAGTACATGACAATTTTGCAAGAGATGGAAGTAAAGGTCTTCAGGAGGGGCACTGTTTAAATCCATACAGATGCTCTGCATAGTCCATAATGTTAAGCTATTATTCCACCAAGTAGCTTTTGTTAGTTCACAGATGACCTCCACATCTAATCTCACAATCTTCAGTCATGTTACTGGCATTCAGAACAATTGCTCACTTCCTTCATGAAATACTTTCTTTACTTAGCACAGTGACACTATTCTCAATAATTGGCTAACCTCACTAACCACGTTTAATCCCCTTTCTAGTTTTTCTTATGACCCTAACCCCCTAAACTTTGTCTTAGGACCTTTTCTGTAATAATTCATATTCTTGGTAATCTCATCTAGTGTTATGATGTTAAATATCTATAAACTGGCAGTTTTCCAGTAATGACAGCTGACATTTGAGTGCTTCTGTGCCTGAAATTGTTCTGGAGGTAAAACATTTACTATAGCAAAGCATCCTATATAATAAAGAGCTAACATGCTAATTAGACCGAACAGCCGAATGACCACCTGGACAAAGCCGGGCTGCAAGGGCCGTGACCCTTGCATGAATTTTGTGCATTGGGCCTCTAGTTTAATTATAAGAATCTGCAGGGTGTTTACGCCAGTGAAGGAAGCAAGGCGCAATCAGGCTGTGTAACTTATCCAAAGTTGCATTGTTAGGACATGGTAAGGCAGGGCTCCAAACTCAGCTTGGTCCTGGAGTCCAGACTGGTATCTACTGTACCAGTGGTTGTCAAACTCAGGCAACAGAGCCAAATATTAACAGTACAACAATTGAAATTTCTTTTGAGAGCCGAAAACCAACTAATGTGCATGGGCCACAAAGTTTCAGTCGCACTGTACGTGCATGCCTGCACATGATACTTTGTGGAAGAGCCACACTCAAGGGGCCAAAGAGCCACATGTGGCTCATGAGCTGCAGTTTGCTGACCACTGTACTGTACTGACCCCATACAATGCAAAGTTTGGTGGAGCTTAGATTATGGAGAATGAATAGAAATGTAGTAGGAGTTCTGCTTCAGAAAGGTAACTCGAGAGGTCATGTGAAGAATGAATGTTAATGAGTGGGAGACTGGATCATTAAAATATAAAATGTGCTGCAACCATATTTTGTAATGGTTAAAGGATGAGGAAAATTCTATGTGTCTTGTTATTGGAATATGTCAGTGATACACTGTTGAGTTACAAACTCAAGGGAAGTACCTGAAGTATGTTCCCATTTTTGTAAAAACCATCAAACCATGTATATATTTGCAATGCACACAGAAAATGGACCTTGATAGATAAACTGAATTTTCAGAGTAGGGGTGGTGACATTGCTTTTCTTAGCTAGCATGAACTACTTTAAATACATAAAAGCAAAATATCCCAAAGTGTAGTGAGGAACAAGATAAACTGCTTCAGTTTACACATATAAGAATCCATGAAAAGGAAGGAGATGGATGGGAGAGATAATGCCCTTACATGTTGCTTTGTACATGCTTGAGTAATGGATTACAGTGGGACATTGCCTGAAGGCACAGATTGGAACAGTAATGTCTGTATTTTTAAAACTTTGAATGTACAGTTCATTGGCTTTTAGTATTTCACAAAGATGTACAACTGTTACTATAATTCCAAAACATTTTCATCCACAAAATCACCTTCGCTGTTAGCAGTTACTGCTGTTCTCCCCTTCTCCCAGGCCCTGGCAAACACTAATCTATGTGATCTCTATGGATTTGCTCATTCTGGGAATTTTCTATAAGTAGTATCATATAATATGTGACTTTTTGTGTCTAACTACCTATATTTAGCACAGTGTTTTTAAAGTTCATTTTGTAGCATGTATAATATTTGATCGTTTTAATAGCTTAATATATTTCCTTGTATGTTACACATTTTATTTGTCCATTCATCAGTTAAGGGACATTTGGATTTTTACCTTTCGGCTGTTGTGAATAATGCTACTATGAACATTCATATAAAGTAAGTGCTCAGTAACATGGTAGGAAGGTTCTTGGGAATTAACTTTTAAGTAAAACAATGTAGTGTAACAAAACCAATTTCATTACAGACTAGGTGATATAAGTAAGAGTTAAGTTCCCGTGGCATAGTTTTGGTCACAAAAATATCACCAAACTTTTAAATAAAAATCTAAACACTTCTAATGTTAAACCTTGAAGTATAGACATTGAAGAAAGATTAGTAAAAATAAGTAAAGTAATTATTTTCCAACACATTTATTCCAATTCAGGGCATCGGGTGGCCAGAGCCTGTCCCAGCAGCTCAAGGTGGGAGCCACCCCAAACAGGATGCCCTTACATTGTAGGTTGTGCACACACTCAAACTGGGACAAGTTAAACACGCTAATTCATTGTGTGTGTGTGTGTGGGGGGGGCACTAATGATATTTTGGATATTTTTAATATGCTTATTGGCCATTTGCACATACTCTTTGGAGAACTGTTTATTCATATCCTTTGCCCATTTAAAAAAGTGAATGCAAGAATACAACCTTTGATTTCTTAATATGTAGCATCTGAAATTCTGTTTCTTCCTTTTTTGTTTGTGTGTGTGGTTTTTTTGTTGTTGTTCTTTGGAGGCTGGTCTGTGTAGTCTTTTCAAACAAATGTTTTACTTCAATTTTGTAGTATACTGTATATGTCCCTACCTATGTTAGATAGATTGGATAGAATGAAAATGAAGCACAATGACAGTTAAATAACTTCAGTTTGTGAACAGCTCTTGTACCAGGATGATTAGTTATTTCTCTGTTTCAGAGAGGAAACATAAAAAGATAAGCGGTAATTTAAGTTTTGTATATAAGGTAGGATGCTCAGGGCTAAGTAGATACTTGCTGTTAACAACTTCTACTTTTTTATTTTTATTCTTTTTTTAATTTTTTTTTATTGATTTCGGAGAGGAAGGGAGAAGGAGAGAGAGATAGAAACATCAATGATGAGAGGAAGTCGTTATTTGGCTGCCTTCTGCACACCCCCTACTGGGGATTGAGCCCACAACCCGGGCATATGCCCTTGACTGAAATCAAATTCGGGACCCTTCAGTCCAGGCCAGTGCTCTATCCACTGAGCCAAACTGGCAAGGACAACTTCTTTTTAAAATTCTCTTTAAACTGCTTATTTGTAGATTTTGTGGATTGTACTCTCATCTGTTTACCAGTTTCGGTGGGCAGTTAAATATTTCTGGATGAAGGGACAATAAAAATGTGCCACTTAAATTACGAACATATTTTCCTAGGGAAGGGAAGAGTGAGTGCAGTATGTTTATTTAAGGAGTTATTGAACACCGTGTTCCAGCCAGATTCATTGGTGTTTCATTTTCTACACTGAACAAATTACCAAAAAATTCTGATTTAAACACTGAAGTGGTTTTGCAGACAGACAAGCTTCAATCAAGAGAGGTATTATATCTGATGCTACCTATGAAAATTTCAGTAACAGCAGCACATAAAGAATGTGGCATAAGCATGCAAGGTTGTAAGACAAGAAAGAGTGTCTTTATTACCAGTCTTTATTACTAGAATGTATTAACTAGTTCATATATATATATATATATATATATACACACATATATATATATATATATAATTGATTTTTTACAGAGAGGAAGGAAGAGGTATAGAGAGTTAGAAACATAGATGAGAGAGAAACATTAACCAGCTGCATCTTGCACACCTCCTACTGGGGATATGCCTGCAACCAAAGTACATGCCCTTGACTGGAATCGAATGTGGGATCTCTCAGTCCACAGGCCGATGCTCTATCCACTGAGCCAAACCATTCAGAGCTCAATTAGTTTTAAAGGAAGACAAAAAATAAATGAATCCTATTCAGCTTTGTTTTGAGACAGAGGTTGAAAGAGAAAACCTTGCTGATAACCTCCATGATAGATACCCTTCTTTTAATACCACTCCCCTTGTTTACACTTTCTGTACTCCTGTTCACTCTCCCCTCCCTTCCTTCTTCCCTCCTTCTTTTTCTTCCTCTACTTCTTACACCCCACCCCAGCTTTGTTTAGTTTGAAATGAACTTCATAGATTGAGAGTCAAAGAATGAATGGAATATATCGTTTTCATGTGTCTCCTAACCTGATGATAATGTTTTTACACTAAAAGTGTTGCTGTCTGTTTTTCCCTCCCCAATACTTAGCATTTAAAGTACCATTTTGAATAGCTTCTACATGAACATTTGGGATTTCATTAAGATTTTCATCATGCTTAAGTGATAAACTCCATACTGGGTTCATATCAAAATTAGTTACTCAGTAATTCAATGACTAGTTGAGTACCTACTGTGTACCACATATTGTCTTACATTCTGGAAATATAAGTGACCAAGATAGAAGTTTCTAATCTCATGACACACAAAGTCTAGTGAATGAGATATAAATATGCAAAACAGATAAAGATTCTGTGGTGTCAATAATAGGTGCTATGAAAAAAATAAGGTAATGTCACAGTAAGTGACTGTGAGTTGAGATTTAGGTCTTTGAAGAGACACTTGAGATATGAATGGCATAAGCAGTCAGCCACGCAGATTAAAATTTCAGGCAGAAATAACAGCTAATACAGAAGCCTATGAGTTGATTTTGAGATACAGAAGGGAACTGGTGTGGATGGACTTTATTAGGAAGATGTTGGTATGATAAGGGTGCTGCGGGCAGTAGGCAGGGACCCAGTCACATAGGGCATTGTATGTCAGGGAAAATAATTTAAATTTTATTCCAAGTGCAGTGTGTACCTGTGATGGGTTTTAAGTAAGGGAGGTGCCCTGATGCACCCCTTTAAGAGATAACTTTGTTATATGGGAAATACAGGGCAAGACTTTTTTTCCCCTTACCAGTTGAGAGTAATTCGCAGAGACTATGAGTGAGCCATTACATGCAAATTCTTTAGCAGGCATTTTTGAACAAAAATAACATCCTCTTACATGTTCACAAAACAGTTACCACATACATTCAGGGAATCAAACATATATCTTACTGTTATGTAATATATAGGTCTGTATTCAAATTTCCTGTTCTATCTTTTATAGCAACTTCTTTGATCTCATTCAGAATTATACATTAACATTTCATTGTTTCTTAGGTTTCTTAATCTGCTGCAGTTCCCAGTCTCTATATTATATGACATTTGCATTCCTAAATAGTACAAGTTTACTGTTACAGAGAATGGATATAATTGATTGTTTCATCCTGATTCAATTCAGGTTATGCATTTGGGACAAGAAAAATATGATGTATCTGTATACATGTATACAGATGTGATATATCTTTGGTGCTTCACATCATAGGGTGCTTGGTGCCACTTTGTCTATTATTGGTATTGCTAACTTTACCTGGTGAAGCTCATGTCTATCGGATTTTTCCATTATAACCCTTTTGAAATTAAAAATTATCAAATATGTGTGTAAATATTCCATCTCCCACCAAACTTTCACCTAATGGTGAAAATTAGTATGATAGTTACAAAATGAGGATTTGCTATCATTATACACTCTTTAGTTGTTATTCTACAAAAATAACTTTCTTTTTATACATGGATTCATGGATTCTTTTATAGTCCATGACAATTTTTAATCCTTTGTTTTTAGATTTTTTTAAATTAAATCTTTATTATTCAGGTTATTACATTTGTTTCTCTTTTTCCCCCTCCATAGCTCCCCTCCAACCGGCTCCCAACCCTCCCTCTACCCTTACCCCCTTCCCGTTGACCTCATACCACAGGTGTATGATTTTTGTCCAGTCTCTCCCTGTACACCCATTCCCCCTGAAAATTATCAGTCCACTCCCTTTCTGTGCTCCTGATTCTATTATATTTACCAGTTTGTTCTGTTGATCAAATGTTTAATTCCCTTAATTTTTAGATTCACTTGTTGATAGATATGTATTTGTTGTTCATAATTTTTTATCTTTTACCTTTTTCTTCCTCTTCTAAAAGAGTACCTTTCAGCATTACATATAATACTGGTTTGGAGTTGATGAACTCCTTTAGCTTTTTCTTATCTGTGAACCTCTTTATCTGCCCTTCAATTCTGAATAATAGCTTTGCTGGATAGCATATTCTTGGTTGTAGGTTCTTGCTATTCATCACGTTGAATATTTCTTGCCACTCCCGTCTGGCCTGCATCGCTTCTGTTGAGAAATCAGCTGACAGTCATATGGGTGCTTCCTTGTAGGTAATAAACTGTTTTTCTCTTGCTGCTTTTAATATTCTCTCTTTGTCTTTTGCTCTTGGTTTTAATTATGATGTGTCTTGGTGTGGTCCTCTTTGGATTCCTTTTATATGGGGTTCTGTGTGCTTCCTGGGCTTGTAAGTCTATTTCTTTTGCTAGATGTGGGAAGTTTTCAGTCATTATTTCTTTAAATAGGTTTTCTTCAGTATCTTGCTCTCTCTCTTCTGGCACCCCCACAATTCTGATGTTGGTACACTTGAAGCTGTCCCGGAGGCTCCTTACATTATCTTCACATATTTTGGATTTATTTTTCTTCTTGTTTTTCCAGTTGAGTGTTTTCTGATTCTTTATATTTTAAATTTTTGACTTGATTCTTGCCTTCCTCTAGTCTGCTGTTAGGTCTCTGTATATTATTTTTTATTTCAGTCAGTGTATGTTTAATTTCTAGTTGGTCCTTTTCCATCTCTAGTTGGATCTTTTCCATCTCTAGTTGGTTCTTTTTCATCTCCTCTTGGGTCTCACTAACTTTATCCAACTTTTCTAGGATATTCTTGAAAGACCTTATAAGCGTGGTTTTGAACTCTATATCCAGTCGTTTGTTTTCCTCCATTTCTTTTGTTTGTGATCCCTTCCCTTGTCTCGGCATTTTCACTATGCCAGGAGAACTTCTGTGTTGGATTCAGCCTTATGATACCAGACTTGCAAAACCGCAAAAGCCTCTCTGTTAAGCTTGGGATGGGTGGAGTCTCAGGGCTTAAGGGACCGCCTTGCCTTCTAGTCCACCCCGCCCTTCACGGCCCCTGAGTCTCACGTGACTGGGTAATCGCTGGAGCAGTCCCCGTGCGCACGCGCTTTTGCAGTGCCTCTAGACTGCTGCCCCTCCGGCTTCCCTGCACTCCGGGACCACATGAGTCTGGGTCCCCAGGGTTTCTCCCAAAACCGGGGTTTAGTGGAGTTAGAAGTAATGCAGTTGGGAGGGTCTGTCTCCTGCCCACTCGTGAAAGCCAGTGGCACAATCAGCTGTCACTCCCCTGCGCGCAGTGCCGTGCGCACCACCAGACCTCTGATCTTTTGCGTCTCCCCTAAATTTCCATGCACTTCTCCCTTGTCATAGTCCAAACTCCCCCCGTATGAGTTTCGGCTGGATCTGGGGTTTAGTGTCGTAGGATAAGGGGTTCAATGCCTTTGAGAGTCTCCGTCTCCTTCCCGCCAGAGAAAGCCAGCCAGGTTCTCCGGCACTCGCCCTCTCCGCGTGCGTGTCTCTGTACTTCAGCTTTTTGCAGCTCCTCTGGGTCTCTGTGAGCCCCTCTCTTTCCTTCTAGTTGTGGAATTTCCACTCAGCCAGCTTTCCTGTGGTTCAGGATGATGTCTGTTCTGTCTTAGTTGTAGTTTTGTAATTGTTGTGTGAGGCAGCAGTGTAGGTTTTTACCTATGCCGCCATCTTGGATCTCCTAGATTTTTTTTAAATTGACTTTTAGAGAGAGAGAGAGGGCAGGGGGAAGCATCATTGGGGGAATGAAAAATGCATCAGCTGCCTCCTGCACACCCCCCACTGGGGATTGAGCCCAAAACCCAGGCATGTACTCTGATGGGGAATTGAACTGGTAACCTTTTGGTGCATGGGACTATGTTCAACCAACTGAGCCACTCCAGCTAGGTCTGTTACTCCTTTTGATTGTCACACCATCCCAGATTTGGCAATGAGAACCCTGTCTAACTGCATCCTATATCATTTGCCATGTGCCCCTCACTTTTTGAGCACTTTCTTACTTTTTGGCATAGGAGGTTCCATATTTGTACTTTGCTTAGCCCTGAAATCACCCATTTCTTTAAGAGCCTTCATTCTTTTTAGTTAAAATGGTAGTTAGGAACCCAAGATTTGGGCACTAGGTACATTCATTGCTACTGGGAGTGCTATTGCTTCTAAAATCATCAAGTAGAGTAAAAACATACATATGTTTAAATTACAAATTCATACTGATATTCTAATTTGAGTCCAATAACAAGGGTTCTTTGCCTCCCCAATATCTTACTTATATCTGCCTTCTCTTCTAGGAACAAATCTAATTCCTACCTTTTCAGTATCTCCATATTTGCCCACTTGTACAGTATATGCTAAGTAGTTTCAGAATTGCTGTACCTATACCACTATCAACGACAAATCTAAGTTCAGTTTTTCTTCACAGTTCTTTCTCTTTAGGCTGATAATAAAGTATTACACTTAAAATTGACTTGGATTTGTTTTTTTTCTATGTAATTATGCATTTACAATTTTTTTAGATATTGCCATATTACTCTTCATTGAACATTAAGTGTATTTTTTTCTTACAGCTTTATTGAGGTATATTTGAAACACAGTCATACACATTTATTTTAAATGTTTAAGTTTAGGCATGTATACACCTGCGACAGCAATACCATAGTCCAGATTAATGAGGGCCCTGGCTGGTTTGTCTCAGTGGAGGAATGGGAAGGAATGGGGGCTTAGTGTACTTGGCATATGCTGACTGGTGGCTTAATGTATGGTCCATATACATAAGGTACATAGTCACTCAAGTACTTAGAACAAGGGCTTAGGTATTTGGCAGGTGCTGATTGGTGGTTCAATATATAGGTACTCGGTTAGGTACTGAGGTATATCCAGGCCACAGGTGCAGGTTACATCATACTCCACCCACCAGTTGGGGGAAAGGAGGATCTATCAGAATGTTTTTTCAGAGGTCCTCATAAACCTGTCACTTGCCCAACATTGGCAATGTACTTCATATTTCACCTTTTGCAATGCTCTTCTCCCTCTCATTTCTAGCTCAGCCCAATCCATTTTACATTTGTCTCATGGGTGGCATTCCATTGATTGGGTTTCACACTGGACTTAACATACACCCGACTTGAGAAGCATATGCATTTTTTCTTGTCTCCCAACTTTTTATTTTGGAAAATTTCAAAGCCAAAGCAAATTGAAAGTATGGATAGCCATATGCCCTTCCCCTAGATTCCCCACCTGTCAGTATTTTGCTTTTATGCTGACATTTATTTATTTACTTGGCTGAACTAATTGACGATGATGTACTGGTAAACATATTACTACATTCCTAAATACTTCTACATTTATCTCTAAAAACCAAGGACATATCTATCACACTCAGAAAATTTAACATTGGCATAATACTATCTATATATATATATAAAAGCCTTAACAAATGAAATTAACAGTTGCTATGATGCGCACTGACCACCAGGGGACAGATACTCAATACAACCTGCCCCCTAGTGGTCAGCGTGCTCCCACAGCCAACCTCCTGTGGTCCCTCCCTCTAGCAGGCAGGTCCTGATAGTGTGATTGGGGCTGGCCCTTGGGCTGGGGCAGAGAACCGGGGGTTCGAGGTGGTGGGCGTGGCTCATTTGCCAGAGGGGGTGATAAGAAGGGGGAGGGGGCAGAAGACTGGCTCCCTCCTTGGGGCCATCAGCCAACCTCCCATGCTTTGTTCCTTCAGCCAGTAGGCCTCAATTGGCTTACCACCCGCCCATTGTGGTGGTGGTGCAGTGACAAGGGGTGGAGGAGGGGGCAGGCAGGAAACTGCAGTGGTGGGGTGCTGACGATGGTGGTGTCAGCATCTGGAATCTATTTCTTCCATACCTGGCCCAGTGACGATGGCGGTGTCAACATCTGGAATCTATTTCTTCCATACCTGGCCCAGTGACTGTTGCCTCCTTTCCCAGCCCTGCTGGCCACCAGTCTCCATGTGGCTGCTTCCTATAGGACTTCCACTCAGCTAGATTTCAGGTGGCTCTGAATGATGGTTGTTCAGTAGTTTAATTGTAATTTTGATGTGGTTTTGGAAGCATTCAGTTACCACATTTATCTATGCTGCCATCTTGACTGGAAGTAAGGACATATTCTTGGCTAGTGATTTTTCTCTTTTAATAATTTGAATAATTAGTGTCACCCTCTCCTCGCTTGTAGTTTTGGCTAAAAAAAATATAATCTAAGGGGATTTATTTTTATTATCATTGTTTCCCTGGCTGCTTTGAGAATTCTTTCTTTTTGGTAATTTTTGACAGTTTTAATACAATTTGCCTTGGAAAAAAGCCTTTTAGGATTGAGATAATTAGTTATTCTCATAACTTCTTGTATCCAAGGATCCAGTTCTTTCCAAAGGTATGGGAAGTTTACATCATTTATTTGTTTAAATATGCCCTCTATCCCTTTCTCCTGCTCTTCATTCTCTGAT
Organism: Lasiurus cinereus; assembly: GCA_011751065.1. Lineage (NCBI taxonomy): Eukaryota > Metazoa > Chordata > Mammalia > Chiroptera > Vespertilionidae > Lasiurus > Lasiurus cinereus. Next base: position 59,939,060 of record JAAGEH010000393.1, read on the forward strand.
ACACTCATTATTCTTTTTTGAAAAAGATATTTATTGTTCAGATTATTATTCTTTTTTTCTCCTCCTAGATCTCCTCCACCCAGATCCCACCCCACTCTAGATCACCTCCCTTCCCCACCCCTGACCTCGTCCATAGTCCCATCACTTTCCACACCTCACACAACCCCTTCCGCCCAAGGCTTGCCTGTGATTCTGTTACATTCACCAGTCTGTTCTGTTCATCAGGTATTTTTATTCATTTGATTTTTAAGTTCACTTGTTGATAGATACATATTTGTTGTCATTCTGTTGTTCATAATTTTTTTATCTTTACCTTTTTCTTTTTTCTCTTCTTAGAGAATACCCTTCAGGATTTCATATAATACTGGTTTGGTGGTGATGAACTCCTTTAGCTTTTTCTTGTCTGTGAAGCTCTTTATCCGACCTTCAATTTTAAATGATAGCTTTGCTGGGTAGAGTAATCTTGGTTGTAGGTTCTTGCTATTCATCACTTGTATATTTCTTGCCACTCCCTTCTGGCCTGCTTAGTTTCTGTTGACAAATCAGCTGACAGTCAAATGGCTACGGTACTCCCTTATAGGTAACCGTTTTTTTTCTCTTGCTGATTTTAATATTCTCTTTTTGCCTTTTGCCCTTGGCATTTTAATTATGATGTGTCTTGGTGTGGTCCTTTTTGTATTCCTCTTGTTTGGGTTTCTCTGTGCTTCCTGGACTTGTAAGTTTATTTCTTTCAACCAGGTAGGGGAAGTTTTCTGTTATTATTTCTTCAAATAGGTTTTCAATATCTTGCTCGCTCTCTTTTGGTATCCCCATAATTCAGATGTTGGTACACTTGAAGTTGTCCCAGAGGCTCCTTACACCAGAGGCTCCTTACACTATCTTCATATTTTTTAATTCTTTTTTCTTTCTGCTTTTCCAGTTGGGTGTTTTTTGATTCTTTGTATTTCAAATCTTTGACTTGATTCTTGGGATCCTCTTGTCTGCTGTTGAATCTCTGTATATTATTCTTTATTTCAGTCAGTGTATGCTTACTTTCTGATTGGTCCTTTTTCATATCCTTGAGGGTCTCACTAAATTTCTCGGAGGTTTCTAGAAGATTCCTGAGTAACCTTACCGTGGTTTTGAACTCTATATCTAGTATTTTGCTTTCCTCCATTTCTTTCATTTGTGACTTGTTTCTTTGTCTCCACATTTTGGCTGCTTCCTTCTGTTTGTTTCTATGTACTGGGTAACTGCTAAGTCTCCTTGAGTTGATAGAGTGACCTTGTGTGTCCTGTAGGGCCCAGTGGCTCAGCCTCCCAGTCACCTGAGGTGGAGACTCTTTGTGTATCCCTTTGTGGGCTGTTTGCACAGTCTTATAGTTCATCCTTGATTGCTGTTAGTATCACTGGGGGGAATTGACCTCCAGGCCAATTGGCTGTGAGGACCAGCTGTGTCTACATTAGAAGATCTGTTGTGTAGGAGACACTCTTATGGACAGGACTTGCTTCAGTTGGGCTTTGGTGCTCACTGAGTCTGCCCTGTAGTGTGTCTTCTATGGATGTGAAGAGTTGTAGTCCAATATGGTCTCACTCTGACCACTGGGTATCCTGGTTCTTGGATCTCCAACGAGGGGATGCCCAGCAGCAGCTATAGAGACACCTGCGGGTTCCTCCTCTTTGTATGGGGTTTGGAAGTGCCCAGACAAGGCCCAGCTGTGAAGTAATACAGGCTGCTGCTGCCAGCCTTGGGCCTTCTTTTGGAAGCTCTGGGGCTCTCTGACCTAGCTGCAGTTTGTCAAGTTTTAGGTGGAGAAAGGACAGGCCATACATATGCAAAAGCCAATGTTCACAGCTAGGATGGGGTTATAAATTGGGAGGGGCTGGGTCTCTAGGAATCACCAGGGCAGAGCAAACAGCACTGGCTGCCAGTCAGCCCTGCACCAGAGAGGTCCCCAGGTCTCGTGCTCCCGTGCAGGAACAGTGATAGCTGCAAGCACCTCTGAGAGAAAGCCACTCTCAAGTTCCTGTCCGAATGCCAGACAGTCCAGTTTTTCACTGTGTGTGTCTGGGCCCCCAGAGTTTCAACCAGAACTGTAGTTCAGAGCAAGCAGGAGCTTGTATCTCCCTCCCAATTAAAAGAGCAGCACATTCAGGTGCCAGAACTTTCCATGCCTCCACTCCTCTTACCAGTCTCAATGCATTTTCTTCACCTCTCTTGTTGTGTAACTTCCATTTAGCCAGCTTTCCTGCGGTTGTGGGTGCTGGTTGTTCTGCCTTTTGTTGTAATTTTGATGCGGTTGTGAGAGGCAGCAAGTATAGGTGTTTACCTTTGCCAACATCTTGCTTCTCCCTACACCTATTATTTTTATATTACTCTTTCTAACCAAGTCAGATAATTCTAGAGATTTTCTTTTTTTCCCCATTTTTTAAAATTAAGGTATTACATGTGTACATGTCTTCCCATTGGCCTGCTCCACCCCACTCCTATATATGCCCTCACCCCCCCAGTGTCCTGTGTCCATTGATTATGCTTATATGCATGCATACAAGTTCTTCGGTTGATCGCTTATCTACCCTACCTCTTTCTAATCTTCCTGCTGTAATTTGACAGTCTGTTTGATACTTTACTGCTTCTGTATCTCTATCTTTTTGTTCATCAATTTATAATGTTTTTTATTATCCACAAATAAGTGAGATCATGTAGTATTTTTCTTTCATTGACTGGCTTATTTCACTTAGCAAATGCTCTCCAGTTCCATCCAGGTTGCTGCAAAAGGTACAGTATTCCATTCTTTAGATGTACCATAGGGTTTTCCCCCCATTCTTTTTATTAATGTATTACATGTGTGCATATCTTCCCAATGCCCCTCATACTCCACTCCCATATATGCCCTCACCCCACCCCCCACAATGTCTTGCGTCCATTGGTTATGCTTATCTACCCCATCTCTACCTAACCTTCCCGCTGTAATTTGACATTCTGATGCTTTACTGCCTGCATCAGTCTTTTTGTTAATCAGTTTATAATGTTCTTTATTATCCATAAATGAGTGAGATAATGTGGTATTTTTCTTTCATTGACTGGCTTATATCACTTAGCATAATGCTCTCCAATTCCATCCAGGTTGCTATAAATGGTAAGAATTCCTTTTTTGTGGCAGCATAGTATTCCATTGTGTAGATGTACCATAGTTTTCTGATCCAGTCATCTGCTGATGGGCACCTAGGCTGTTTCCAAATCTTAGCTATTGTAAATTGTGCTGCTATGAATATAGGGGTGCATAAATACTTTCTGATTGGTGTTTCTAGTTTCTTAGGATATATTCCTAAAAGTGTTGATTGCTGGGTCAAATAGGAGTAACATTTTTAGTTTTTTGAGGACACTGCATACTGTTCTCCACAGTGGCTGCACCAGTCTGCATTCCCACCAGCAGTACACGAGGGTTCCTTTTTCTCCATCTTCACCAACACTTCTCATTTGTTGATTTGTTGATGATAACCATTCTGACAGGTGTGAGATAGTACCGCATTGTTGTTTTGATTTGCATCACTCAGATAATTAGTGACTTTGGGCATGTTTTCATGTGTCTCTTGGCCTTCTGTCTTCTTTTGAAAGGATTCTATTTAGATATGTTGTCCATCTTTGTATTGGATCATTTATTTTTCTTTTATCCAGTTGTATAAGTTGGCTGTAGATGTTGGATATTAAATCTTTATCAATGATAACATTTGCAAATATGTTCTCCCATACAGTGGGCTTTCTTGTTGGTGTTTTGTTGATGGTTTCTTTTGCTGTGCAAAAGCTTTTTATGTTGATGTACTCCCATTTGTTTATTTTCTCTTTAGCTTCCATTGCCTTAGGAGCAGTACCAGTGAAGAAGTTCCTTTGGCATATGTCTGAGATTTTGCTGCCTGTGGATTTCTCTAGTATTTTTATGGTTTCCCATCTTATGTTTAAGTCCTGTATCCATTTTGAGTTTAATTTTGTGTGTGGTGTAAGTTGTTGGTCCAGTTTCATTTTTTTGCATGTATCTGTCCAATTTTCCCAATGCCATTTATTGATGAGACTGTCTTGACTCCATTGTATGTTCATGCCTCCTATGTCAAATATTAATTGAACATACTGGTTTGGGTCGATATCTGGATTCTCTATTCTATTCCATTGGTTGATATGTCTGTTCTTGTGCCAGTACTTGGTTGTTCTGAGAACAGTGGCTTTGTAATGCAGCTTGAAATCTGGTATTGAGATCCCACCTACTTTACTCTTCTTTCTCAGGATTGCTGTGGCTATTCGGGGTTTGTTATTCCAGATGCATTTTTGGAGAGTTCTTTCTGGATCTATGAAATATGCTGTTGGTATTTTATTGAGGGGTGCATTGAAACTATAGATTGCTTTGGGTAGTATGGACATTGTAATGATGTTGATTTTCCCAATTGGTATGTTCTTCCATCTCTTTACATCCTTTATCTCTTTTTTCGGTGTCCTATAGTTTTCCACATATAGGTCTTTTACCTCCTTAGTTAAGTTTATTCCTAGGTATCTTAAGTTTTTTGGTGCGATGGTAAATGGGATTGCTTTTTTAGCCTCTCTTTCTGTAAGTTCACTTTGGTGTATAGAAATGACATACATTTCTTGGCATTATTTTGTATCCTACTACATTGCCGAATTAATTTATTAAGTCTTTTAGTTTTTTGATGGAGTCTTTTGGTTTTTTTATGTGCAATATCATATCATTTGCAAATAAGGATAGCTTTACTTCTTCTTTTCCAATTTGGATGCCTTTTATTTCTTCTTCTTGTCTAATGCAATGGCTAATACTTCCAGTACTATAAGAGTGGGCATCACTGTCTTGTTCCTGTTCTAGGGGAAATGATTTTAGTTTTTGTCCATTGAGTATGATGTTAGCTTTGGGTTTATCATATATAGCTTTTATTATGTTGAGATATGGTTTTTCTACTCCCACCTTGTTGAGAGTTTTTATCAAGAGATGTTGGATTTTGTCAAATGCTTTTTCTACATCAATTGATATGACTGTTATTTTTATCTCCGTTTGTTTATGTGATGTATCACATTTATTGATTTGGAGATATTATATCATCCTTGCATACCTGGGATAAATCCTACTTGGTCATGGTGTATGATCTTTCTGATGTACTGCTGGATCCGATTTGCTAGAATTTTGTTGAGGATTTTGGCATCTATGTTCATGAGGGATATTGGCCTGTAATTCTTTTTCATTGTGTTGTCTTTATCTGGTTTTGGTATTAGGTGATGCTGGCTTCATAGAAGGAGCTTGGAAGTATTCCTTCTTCTTGAATTTTTTGGAATAGTCTTAGGAGAAGAGGTTTTAATTCTTCCTTGAATGTTGGTAAAACTCCCCTGTGAAGCCGTCTGGCCCCGGGCTTTTGTTTGCTGGAAACTTTTTGATAACTGCTTCAATATCTTCCATAGTTATTGGCCTATTGAGATGTTTAGATTTTTCCTGATTGAGTTTTGGAAGATTATATTTTTCTAGGAATATGTCCATTTACTCAAGGTTGTCTAGTTTGTTGGAATACAGTTGTACATAGTATTTTTTTTTTAACAATCCTCTCTATTTCAGTAGGATCTGTTATTATTTCACCTCTTTCATTTCTGAATTTGTTTATTTGGATTCTCTTTCATTGCTTCTTCGTGAACCTTACTAGAGGTTCATCAATCTTGTTTATCCTTTCAAAGAACCAGCTCTTGGTTTTGTTGATCGTTTGCATTGTTTCTGTGGTCTCTATGCTGTTTATCTCTGCTCTAATCTTTATTATTTCCTTCCGTCTGCTTACACTGGGCTTTTCTTCTTGTTCTCTTTCTAACACTTTGAGTCGTAGGGTTAGGTAATTTATTACCATTCTTTCTTGGTTTTTTTTGCAGTAGGTTTGTAGAGCTATGAACTTCCCTCTCAAAACTGTTTTGCTGTGTCCCTAGGATTTTGGATTGTTGTGTTTTCATTGTCATTTGTTGCCATGATGTTTTTTATTTCATCCTTGATCTCTCTGGTAACCCAGTCATTGTTTAATAGCATGCTGTTTAGTCTCTATGTGTTTGATTTCTTTGGATTGGTTTTATTGTAATTGATTGCCAGTTTTATACCACTGTGATCTGAAAAGATGCTTGATATGATTTCTATCTTCTTGATTTGAAGAGACTTCACCTATGACTCAACATATGGCCTATCTTTGAAAATGACCCATGTGCACTTGAGAAGAATGTATAGTCTGTGGCTTTGGGGTGAAATGTTCTGAAGATGTCAGTTAATTCCATCTGGTCTAGTTAATCATGGAGGATTGATGTTTCTTTACTGATTTTTTGTTTAGAAGATTTGTCCAATGGTGATAATGGGGTATTAAAGTTTCCTACTATGATTGTATTGCTGTCAATGTCTCCCTTGATATCCTTCAGGAGTTTTTTTAAATTGTATTTAGGTGCTCCTGTATTGGGTGCAATATGTTTACCAGAGTTATTTCTTCTTGTTGGATTGCTCCCTTTAGCATTATAAAGTGGCCTTCCTTATCTCTTGCTATGTCCTTCACTTTGAGATCTAATTTGTCAGATACAAGTATTGCTACCCCAGGTTTGTTTTTTTCATTTCCATTTGCCTGAAAACTCGTTTTCTATCCATTCATCCTCAGTCTGTCTGTGTCTTTTTTTCTGAGGTGGGTTTCTTGTAGACAGCAGATATATGGGTCATGTTTTCTTATCTAATCCGTTACCCTATATCTTTTGATTGGGGCATTTAGTCTATTTACATTTAAAGTTGTTATCAATAGATACTTCTTTGTCGCCATTTTAATTCTTTACTCCCATGTTCTTTGCTTCCTATTTCTTTTTCTTTTCTTTTCTTTTCTTCTTTCCTTTTCTTGTCTTCTCTTGTCTTTTCTTTTCCTTTCTTCTTTTCTTTGCTTTCCTTTCCTTTTCCTTTCCTTTTCCTGTCCTTGTCCTTGTCCTTGTCCTTTCCTTTCCTTGTCCTTTTTTGTCTATGAGACTCCTGATTTCACCTTCAATTTTGATTGATAGTCTTGCTGGGTACAACATTCTTGGATTCAGAACCTTTCTTTGCATGACTTTGTATATTTCATTGCATTTCCTTCTGGCTTGATGAGTTTCTGTTGAGAAATCAGTCGCTATTCTAATGGGGGTTTTTTGTAGGTAACTTTCTGTCTCTCTCTGGCTGCTTTTAAGATTCTTACTTTGTCTTTGGTGTTTACCTATTTAATTATAATGTGCCTTGGTATTGGTCTTTTGAGGTTCTATTTTTGTGATTGTGTGAACTTCATACATTTGTGTGGGTTTTTTCTTTTCTGTATCAGGGAAGTTTTCTGTCATTATTTCTTCAAACAGGTTTTCTATTCCTTGCCCAATTTCCTCTCCTTCTGCAACCCCTATATATGGATGTTGTTTTGTTTTTTATTGTCCCAAAGTTCCTTTAGGCTCTCCTCCTGCTTTTTACTTTTTTTTTTTTCTAGAAGTTGCTCTATTTGGGTATTTTTTCCTACCTTGTCTTCCAGCTCACTGATGTGGTCCTTTGCTTCTTGTAGTCTATTCTTGATAGTTGCTATTGATTTCTATACAGCAGCGATGTTATTTTTCTTTTTTTTTCTTTTAAATTTTTATTAATTTTTTATACATATCTCCCTATTGCCCCCCCTCCCTCCCAGGCATACCCCAATCCCCCAGTGTCTATGTTCATTGGTTATGCTTATATGCATGCATACAAGTCCTTTGATTGATCTCTTATCTACCTCACCTAACTTTAATCTTCCTGCTGTAATTTCACAGTCTGTTTGAAGCTTTACTGTCTCTGTATCTATCCTTTTCTTCATCAGTTTATAATGTTCTTTATTATCCCCCAATGAGTGCGATCATGTAATGCTTCTCTTTCATTGACTGGCTTATTTCACTAAGCATAAGGCTCTCCAGTTCCAACCAGGTTGCTGCAAATGTTAAGAATTCCTTCTTTTTAATGGCAGCATAGAATTCCATTGTGTAGATGTACCACAGTTTTCTGATCCACTCATCTGCTGAAGGGCACCTAGGCTGTTTCCAAATTGTGGCTATTGTAAATTGTGCTGCTATGAACATAGGGGTGCATAAATCCTTTCTGATTGGTGTTTGTAATTTCTTAGGATAAATTCCTAAGTGTGGGATTACAGGGTCAAATGGGAGATCCATTTTTAGTTTTTTGAGGAAACTCCATAATGTTCTCCACAGTGGCTGCACCAGTCTGCATTCCCACCAACAGTGCACAAGGGTTCCTTTTTCTCCGCATCCTCGCCAACACTTGTTGTTTGTTGATTTGTTGATGATTGCCATTCTGACAGGTGTAAGATGGTATCGCATTGTCGTTTTGATTTGTATCTCTCGGCTGATTAATGACTTTGAACATGTTTTCATGTGTCTCTTGGCCTTCCTTCTGTCGTCTTTTGAAAAGGTTCTATTTAGGTCCGTTTCCCATTTTTTTATTGGATCCTTCATCTTCCTTTTATTAAGTTGTATAACTTGGCTGTAGATTTTGGAGATTAAACCTTTATCAGTGATAGCATTTGCCAATATGTTCTCCCATGCATTGATCTTCCTTGTTGTTTTGTTGATGGTTTCTTTTGCTGTGCAAAAGCTTTTTAGTTTGATGTAGTCCCAGTTGTTTATTTTTTCTTTAGCTTCCATTGCCTTTGGAGCACTATCAGTGAAGAAGTTCTTTCGGCACATATCTGAGATTGTGCTGCCTGTGGATTCCTCTAGTATTTTTATGCTTTCCCTTCTAATGTTTAAGTCCTGTATCCATTTTGAGTTTATTTTTGTATTTGGTGTAAGTTGGTGGTCCAGTTGCAATTTTTTGCATGTATCTGTCCAATTTTCCCAACACCATTTATTGAAGAGGCTATCTTGGCTCCATTGAATGTTCATGCCTCCTTTGTCAAATATTAATTGAGCATAGTGGTTTGGGTGGATATCTGGGTTCTCTATTCTATTTCATTGATCTATATGTCTGTTCTTGTGCCAGTACCAGGCTGTTTTGAGAACAGTTGCTTTGTAGTATAGCTTGAAGTCTGGTATTGAGATCCCACCTACTTTATTCTTTTTTCTCAGAATTGCTATAGCTATCCGTGGTCTTTTTTTGTTCCAGATGAATTTATGAAGAATTCTTTGTAGGTCTGTGAAAAATGTCGTTGGTATTTTAATGGGTAGTGCGTTGAATCTGTAGATTGCTTTGGGTAGTATGGACATTTTAATGATGTTGATTCTCCCAATCCATGACCATGGTATGCTCTTCCATCTGTTAACATCTTCCTCTATCTCTTTTTTCAGTGTCCTGTAGTTTTCTGCATAAAGGTCTTTTACCTCTTCAGTTAGGTTTATTCCTAGGTATCTTAATTTTTTTGGTGCGATGGTAAATGGTATTGCTTTTTTAGTTTGTCTTTCTATAATTTCACTGTTAGTGTATAGAAATGCCACAGACTTCTTAGCATTAATTTTGTATCCTGCTACATTGCCGAATTCATTAATTAAGTCAATTAGTTTTGGAATGGAGTTCTTTGGGTTTTTTATGTACAATATCATGTCATCTGCAAATAAGGACAGTTGTACTTCTTCTTTTCCAATTTGGATGCCTTTTATTTCTTCTTCTTGTCTAATTGCAATGGGTAATACTTCCAGTACTATATCGAACAGGAGAGGTGAGAGTGGGCATCCCTGTCTTGTTCCTGTTCTTAGGGGAAATGATTTTAGTTTTTGCCCATTGAGTATTATGTTAGCTGTGGGTTTATCACATGGCTTTTATGATGTTGAGGTATGATCCTTCCATTCCCACCCTGCCAAGAGTTTTTATCAAGAAAGGATGTTGGATTTTGTCAAATGCTTTTTCTGCATCAATTGATATGACTATGTGATTTTTATCTTTCAATTTGTTTATGTGATGTATCACATTTATTGATTTGCGGATATTGAACCATCCCTGCATTCCTGGGATGAATCCTGCTTGGTCATGGTGTCTGATCTTTCTGATGTACTGCTGGATCCGGTTTGCTAGAATTTTGTTGAGGATTTTGGCATCTATGTTCATGAGAAATATTGGCCTATAATTCTCTTTCATTGTGTTGTCTTTATCTGGTTTTGGTATTAGGGTGATACTGGCTTCATAGAAGGTGTTTGGTAGTATTCCTTCTTCTTGAATGTTTTTGAATAGTCTGAGGAGGATAGGTTTTAATTCTTCCTTGAATGTTTGGTAAAACTCTCCTGTGTGGCCATCTGGACCCGGGCTTTTATTTGCTGGAAGCTTTTTGATTACTGCTTCAATTTCTTCCATAGTTATTGGACTTTTGAGATGTTTGGCTTCCTCCTCATTGAGTTTTGGGAGGTTATATTTTTCTAGGAAAATGTCCATTTCTTGCAGGTTGTCCAATTTGTTGGAATAGAGTTGTTCATAGTATTTTTTAACAATCCTTTGTATTTCCACAGGGTCTGTTGTTATTTCTCCTCTTTCATTTCTGATTTTGTTTATTTGGGTCTTCTTTCTTTGCTTCTTGGTGAGCCTGGCTAGGGGTCCATCAATCTTGTTTATCCTTTCAAAGAACCAGCTCTTTGTTTTGTTGATATTTTGAATTGTTTCTTTGGTTTCCAGGTTGTTTATCTCCGCTCTGATCTTCGCTATTTCCTTCCTTCTGAGTACACTGGGCTTTTCTTGTTGCTCACGTTCTAGCTCTTTGAGTTGTAGGTTTAGGTACTTTATTACCATTGTTTCCTGTTTTTTGCAGTAGGCTTGTAGGGCTATGAACTTCCCTCTCAAGACTGCTTTCACTGTGTCCTATAAATTTTGTATTGTTGTGATGTCATTGTCATTTATTGCCATGATGTTTTTGATTTCTTCCTTGATCTCGCTGGTTACCCAGTCGTTGTTTAATATCATGCTGTTTAGTCTCCGTGTGTTTGATTTCTTTCTATTGTTTTTATTATAGTTGATTTCCAGTTTTATGCCACTGTGGTCTGAGAAAATGCTTGATATGATTTCTATCTTCTTGAATTTGAAGAGACTTTTCTTATCACCCAACATATTATCTATCTTTGAAAATGACCCATGTGCACTGGAGAAGAATGTATATTCTGTGGCTTTGGGGTGAAATGTTCTGAAGATGTCAGTTAATTCCATCTGGTCTAGTGAGTCATTTAGGATTGATGTTTCTTTGCTGATTTTTTGTTTAGAGGATTTGTCCAATGGTGACAGTAGGGTATTAAAGTCTCCTACTATGATTGTATTGCTGTCAATCTCTCCCTTAATATCCTCCAAGAGTTTTTTTATGTATTTAGGTGCTCCTATATTGGGTGCATATACGTTTACCAGAGTTATTTCTTCTTGTTGGATTGTTCCCTTTAGTATTATGAAGTGGCCTTCTTTATCTCTTGTTATGTCCTTCACTTTGAGATCTAATTTGTCAGATATAAGTATTGCAACCCCAGCTGTTTTTTCATTTCCATTTGCCTGAAATACCATGTTCCATCCCTTCACCCTCAATCTGTGTGCATCTCTTTTCCTAATGTGGTTTTCTTGCAGACAGCAGATATATGGATCATGTTTTCTTATCCAATCGGTTACCCTATGTCTTTTGATTGGAGCATTTAATCCATTTACATTTAAAGTTATTATTGATAAGTACTTATCTGTTGCCATTTTTAGTCCTTACCCCCGAGTTCCTTCTTCGCTTCCTCTTTCTTTTTATTACAGCAGACCTTTTAACATTTCTTGCATTGCTGGTTTGGTGGTAATATATTCCCTTAGTCCTTTTTTGTCTGTGAAGCTTTTGATTTCACCTTCAATTTTGATTGAGAGTCTTGCAGGGTACAGTATTCTTGGATTCATACCCTTCCTTTGCATGACTTTGTATATTTCATTCCATTCCCTTCTGGCCTGACGAGTTTCTGTTGAGAAGTCAGTAGCTAGTCTTATGGAGGTTCCTTTGTAGGTAACTTTCTATTTCTCTCTGGTTGCTTTTAAGATTCTTACTTTGTCGTCGGTGTTTGCCAATTTAATTATAATGTGCCTCGGTGTCGGTTTGTTGGGGTTCATTTTGCTTGGGACTCTGTGAGCTTATTGGATTTGTGTGGGTTTTTTCTTTTCTATATTGGGGAAATTTTCTGTCATTATTTCTTCAAACACGTTCTCTAATCCTTGTTCAGTTTCCACTCTTTCTGGAACTCCAATTATGCGGATGTTATTTTGTTTCATGTTATCCCAAAGTTCCCTTAGACTCTCCTCTTGCTTTTTAACTTTTTTTTCTAGAAGCTGCTGTACTTGGGTATTTTTTCCTACCGTGTCTTCTAGCTCACTGATGCAGTCCTCTGCTTCTTCTAGTCTACTTTTGATGCTTTCTATTGAGTTCTTTATAGCAGTGATGTCATTTTTCATTCCTTCTTATTTATTCTGCACCTCCTCTAGGTTCTTCTGCATTTCTTCTTGCTGCTTCTTCATCTCCTCTTGCGTCTTCTTTATTTCCTCTTGGCTCTTACTCATATCGTCAAATTTGTCTTCCATTCTTTTCAACCACATTATGATAATTTCTCTGAACTCTTTCTCTGGTAGGCTTATTTGTGGTTCTATTTCGTTTACTTCCTTTTCTGGTAAACCCTGCCTTTCTGTCTTATGTGGGCTGTTTCTTTTTCTGCCCATGGTCTTTCTTCTCTGGTTGTCTGGTTATGTAGTTCTCTCTCCTACGTTGATTGAAAGGCACAAACTACAACACGACCAGGTACAGCACGGAAGGCACTGAGTAGAAATGTATTCAAGATGTTAATAATCACAAATAAGGTGACCACCAATGAAGGACACATTAGGGGTAAATAGAGAAAGAAGAAGAGGAAAATGAGGAAGAAAGAAAAGAAAGAAGTGCCAAAATCAAATTGGGAGAGTGAGAAAACAAAAAGATAAATAAATGAACAATAAAATAAAATAAAAAGGAGAAAAAGGAGAAGAAAAGTGGCAGAGAAAAAAGTCAGAGAGAAAAGAAAGTGTATAAGAGAGAAAAGAGGAACAAAATATAGATGTCAGGAGACAACTCCAATAGAACAGTCATTAATCCCAATAAAGGCCAGCAACCAGTACCTAGAGATTAAGGCAAATTGCAAATAGCAACAGGTATCGAGGGAGGTGAGGGAAAAGAGAGGTAGAAAACAAAGCAAGCAAAAAGCAAAATAAAACAAGTAGAATAAACAAACAATCTCACAAAAAAAATTTCAAAAAATCGATAATAATCATTTTTCGGGCAAATAGCAACAAAAGGACATAGAGAAAAAACAACTTTTTGGCTAGTGAAGACAAGAGGGGAGAGGTTTGTGTGGACTTGTAGTAGGGGATTTGAAATTAGATATATAAATGGGGTGAAATTTTAACCAGGTAAAGAGAAAAATAGGGAGAATCTAAAGTTGGAAAAGGGAAAGAGAAACAAGACAACAAAATGGAGAAAGGAGGAAAGTGTTGGCATAAAGGTAGAGTTGAGTTGGAGTAAAATTATGCTAAAGGAAAGATGAAAATAGAATGTAGATCTCTAATCCCGAAATAAAATAAAGAGAAAACAAAATGACACTTTTTTTTCCAAAAACGGTAAAGTACTAGTAGTAATTAATAATACTAGTTTAAAACAAAAATGTAGTAATTATAAAGGTAAAATCAATTGAGGCAGAAAGAAAAAAATATTCTTTTAATTAAAATATGTGAAAATGAAAAATGAATTAAAAATGTAAAAGAAAAAAGAAGAAAAATAGAATGGTCCTTCACTTCCACTATTATTCTGCTTGGCACTCCTGTTTCCCAGTAGGGGAGGTATTGCAGTTCCCTGTGTTCCCCTCTTGGTATTTTAATCTCTTTATTGTTTTGTGGTTATGCGAGAATCAATTTGTGTGTCATCCATTGGGTGGCAGTGTTTCGGAATTTATCTCTGAGACAAAGCACAGGACCTCTCTAGGCTGTGCTCAGATCCTGCTACTCTGTGGTTCTCAAAACCAGTTTGTGGGGGTTTTGCAGCTGGGACACTGTAATAACTCCCAGGCTGTCCCTCTGCCCCAGAAAAAAAAAAAGAGTCGTTTTCCAGAGCTCTCCTCTGTCAACAGCTCAGAGGGTTTGCCTTCACACTCAGGGATCACGCCCTGACCGCCTCTGCGGACCGCTCCAGAGGCAGCTTTCCCGCAGCCCGGCTCCCACAGTGCGCGTCTCTGCCCTGCGGGGGTAGGAGACCTCACCCTGGCCCAGGTGAAATCTGACCCTTCTGCGCGCCGTGTGGATCTCTGAATCCTCCGCCTGCGCATCTGTGCCGCCTGTGAAGCCGCGCTCTGGGTCCTGGCTGCTCTGTGGGTGCCTCCGTCAGCCGCAGGTTTCAGACCTCAGCAGACATCCACCTCCCCCTTAAGTCAGGCGCAATCTGACCTGTGTGTGTGCTCTGTGGATCTCTGATTCCTGCTGCGTGTCTGCGCCGATTGGAGAGCGGAGTTCTGGGTCCCCGGGTTCCTGGATGCTCGATGGGTGCCCAGCCACCGGCCGCAGACCGCCGCAGACATCCACCTCCCACTGCAAGATGGCTTGGGCTCCGCGTTCGCGCTGGTGTCTCTGGCCGACAAAAACCCTGTGGCAGTGGGGCTGCCTGGCCGGGAGAGCCCCTTCCAGCAGTTCCCTGCCTTCCCCTGGATGACAACTGACTCCTAGCTTGCCAACAAACACTCCCAATGCAACTCTCAGCCGCTCTCTCTCCCTCTGCCCAGCGACAAAGATCCAGACGTGTCTGTCTACTCTGCTGCCATTTTCTCCTCTCACGATGTTATTTTTCATTTCCTCCTGGTTCTTACTCATAATGTTGAATTTGTCTTCTATTCTTTTCAGCCATTTATGACCAATTTTCTGAATTTTTTCTGTCACAGGTTGCTTGCCTCCATATTGTTTACTTCTTTTTCTGGTGATGCCTGCTTTTCTTAAATATGTGGGCTGTTTCTTTGTCTCCCCAGGGTCTCTCTTCTTTGGGCGTCTGGTTATGTAGTTCTCTCTCCTGCATTGATTTAAAGGCACAAAATACAACACAACTATGTACAGTGCCCAAGGCACTGAACAGAAATATATTCATGATATATATATTTTTTGGATTTAATAAATCTTTATTGTTCAGACTATTAAAATTGTTCCTCTTTTTCCCTCGATAATGGCCCTCCACCCGACTCCCACCGCCCCCACATTGTCCTCATCCATAGGTGTATGATTTTTGTCCAGTCTTCTCCCTGCTCCCCTTCTCAGATCTTTATTCCTGAGAATTGTCAGTCCACTCCCTTTCTATGTCCCTGATTCTATTATATTCACCAGTTTATTCTGTTCATCAGATTTTTAATTCACTTGATTTTTAGATTCACTTGTTCATAGATATGTATTTGTTTTTCATAATTTTTATCTTTACCTTTTTCTTCTTCCTCTTCTTCAAGAGTACCTTTCAGCATTTCATATAATACTATTTTGGTGTTGATGAATTCCTTTAGCTTTTCCTTATCTGTGAAGCTCTTTATCTGACCTTCAGTTCTGAATGATAACTTTGCTGGGTAGAATATTCTTGGTTATAGGTTCTTGCTGTTCATCAACTTTGAATATTCCTTGCCACTCCCTTCTGGCCTGCATAGTTTCTGTTGAGAAATCAGTTGACAATCATAGGATGCTCCCTTGTCGGTAACTAACTGTTTTTCTTTTGCTGCTTTCAATGTTCTCTCTTTCTCTTGGCATTTTAATTATGATGTGTCTTGGTGTGGTCCTTTTTGGATTCCTTTTGTTTGGGGTTCTGTGTGCTTCCTGGACTTGTAAGTCTATTTCTTTGACCAGACGTGGGAAGTCATTATTTCTTCAAATGGGTTTTCAATATCTTGCTCTCTCTTTTTCTGACACCCCCAAAATTCTGATGTTGGTACGCTTGAAGTTGTCCCAGAGATTCCGTATACTATCTTCCCATTTTTGGATTCTTTTTTTTTTAGCTTTTCCAGTTGAGTGTTTTCTGCTTCTTTGTATTTCAAATCTTTGACTTTATTCTTGCATTCCTCTAGTCTGCTGTTGGGTCTCTGTATAATATTTTTCATTTCAGTCAGGGTATTTTCAATTTCTAGTTGGTCCTTTTTCATCTCTAGTTGGTCCTTTTTCATCTCCTTTTGTGTCTTGCTGAATTTACCCATCTTTTCTAGGAAATTCTTGAAAAATCTTATAACTGTGGTTTTGAACTCTATATCCAGTTGTTTGTTTTCCTCCATTTCTTTCATTTTTCTCTGTTCCTTTGTCTCCACATTTTCGCTGAATTGGTTGAGTAACGTTGTGTGCTAGGTTTTGTATATGGCCTAGTAGCTCCGCCTCCCCAGTTCCCTGACGTGAACTCTCATGGTGCACCCCTTTGTGGACTTTGTGTACGGTCTTGTAGTTAAGTCTTGATTGTTGTTGGCATCACTGGGGGGAATTGACCTCTAAGCCAATGGTTGTGAAGATCAGTGTGTCTATGCTGAAAAAACTTCTGTGCTGGAGTCAGCCTTATGATACAAGACTTGAAAAATAGCAAAAGCCTCTGTGTTCAGCTTGGATGGGGCAGAGTCTCAGAACTGAGCAGACAGCCTTGGCCTCCATGGCCCCTCGGTCTCAGTGTCCCTCAATAATTGCTGCAGTCCTCTCTGTGCACTTGCGCTTGCACACCTCCAGACTTCTCTGAGTTTCTGTGCACTCTAAAACCTATATGAGTCTGGGTCCCCAGGGTCTCACCTGAAAGTGGGGTTCAGTGCCGTTGGAACTGGATTACAGCGCAGTTTAGAGGTTCTGTCTTCCTCCCACTAGAGAAAGCCATCCCTTTGTTTGCGCACTCGCACTCACGCACCTCCAGTCCTGTGCCTTTCGCGGCTTCCCTAAGTGTCTTTGCACTCCTCCCTTTTCATGACTGTCCAGACTCCTCCTTCCATAAGAATCTCACCCAGAACTGGGGTTCAGTGCAGTTGGAACTGGGGTTCAGTGCAGTTGGGAGTTTCTGTCTCCCTCCCAGTAGAGGAAACCAGCCAGGCACTCCACTGCCCGTCCTCTCCATACCTCAGCTTTTTGCAGCTCCTCTGAATCTCCGTGAGCCCCTCTCTTTCCTTCTAGTTGTAGAATTTCCACTCAGTCAGCTTTCCTATGGTTCTGGATGATGTCTGTTCTGTCTTTTAGCTGTAATTTTGAAATTGTTGTACGAGACAAAAGTTTAGGTATTCACCTATGCCACCATCTTGGTTTTCTTCTATTCATGATACTAATAATCACAAATAAGGTGACCTCCAAAGAGAGGCAAATTACGGTATAGGAGAGAAAGAAGAAGAAGAGAGAGAAAAAAGCAAGGAGTGCCAAAATGAAATTGGGAGAAGGAAAAAATATATAAAAGAGAAAAGAAAGAGAAGAAGAAAGAAAAGGGGAACAAACTATATATATGGGGAGAAAAATCCAATAGCACAGCCACTAATCCCAACAAATGGCAGCAACAAGTATCTGGAGATTAATACAAACTACAAAGAACAACTAGTATGAGGTGAGGTGAGGGAAAACGGAAGCAAAAAACAAAACAAGAATAGAGAATCCAAGATGGCAGCATAGGTAAACACCTACACTGCTGCCTCGCACAACAATTTCAAAACTACAACTAGAAGACAGAACAGACATCATCCAGAATAACAGGAAAGCTGGCTGAGTGGAAATTCTACAACTAGAAGGAAAGAGAGGCTCACAGAGACCCAGAGGAGCTGCAGAAAGCTGAGGTACAGAGACGCGAGTGTGGAGAGAGTGAGTGCTGGAGAACCTGGCTGGCTTTCTCTGGCAGGAGGGAGATGGAGACTCTCAACTGCATTGAACCCCTTATCCTATGGCACTAAACCCCACGACAAGCTGAAACTCATATGGGGGGAGTTTGGACTGTGAAAGGGGAGAAGTGCATGGAAATTTAGGGGAGTCGCGAAAGGTCAGAAGTCTGGTGGTGCGCACAGCACTGTGTACAGAAGACCAACTGCTGATTGTGCCGCTGGCTTTCACGAGTGGGTGGGAGACAGAGCCTTCCAACTACATTGCTTCTAACCACTAAACCCAGGTTTTGGACGAAACCCTGGGGACCCAGACTCATATGGTCCCGGAGTGCAGGGGAGCCGGAAAGGCAGCAATCTAGAGGCACTGCGCGAGCGTACGTGTACAGGGACCACTTCAGCGATTACCCAGGGGCCGTGGAGGGTGGGGCCGAGTGGAAGGCAAGGTGGTCACTTTAGCCCTGAGACTCCACCCACCCCAAGCTCAACAGAGAGGCTTTTGCGGTTTTGCAAGTCTTGTATCATAAGGCTGAATCCAACACAGAAGTTCTCCCAGCATAATGAAAATGTGGAGACAAATGAACAGATCACAAACAAAAGAAATGGAGGAAAAGGAATGACTAGATATAGAGTTCAAAACCACGGTTATAAGGTTTTTTCAAGAATATCCTAGAAAAGATGGATAAATTTAGTGATACCCAAGAGGAGATGAAAAGGACCAACTAGAGATGGAAAAGGTCCAACTAGAGATGGAAAAGGACCAACTGGAAATTAAACATACACTGACTGAAATAAAAAATATTATACAGAGACCTAACAGCAGACTAGAGGAAGGCAAGAATCAAGTCATAAATTTGAAATATAAAGAATCAGAAAAACACTCAACTGGATAAGCAAGAAGAAAAAAGAATCCAAAAATGTGAAGATAATGTAAGGAGCCTCTGGGACAGCTTCAAGCGTACCAACATCAGAATTGTGGGGGTGCCAAGAGAAGAGAGAGAGCAAGATACGGAAAACCTACTTAAAGAAATAATGACTGAAAACTTCCCCCATCTGGTCAAAGAAATAGACTTACAAGCCCAGGAATCATACAGAACCCCATATAAAAGGAATCCAAAGAGGACTACACCAAGGCACATCATAATTAAAATACCAAGAGCAAAAGACAGAGAATATTAAAAGCAGCAAGAGAAAAACAGTTAATTACCTACAAGGGACCACCCATACGATTGTCAGCTGATTTATCAACAGAAGGGAATGGCAAAGAATATTCAAAGTGATGAATAGCAAGAACCTACAACCAAGAATACTCTATACAGCAAAGCTATCCTTCAGAATTGAAGGGCAGATAAAGAGCTTCACAGAGAAGAAAAAGCTAAAGGAGTTCATCAACTCCAAACCAGTATTATATGAAATGCTGAAAGGTACTCTTCAAGAAGAGGAAGGAAAAAAAAAGGTAAAAGATAAAAAATTATGAACAGCAAATACATATCTATCAACAAGTGAATCTAAAAATCAAGTGAATTAAAAATCTGATGAACAGAATAAACTGGTGAACATAATAGAATCAGGAGCACAGAAAGGGAGTGGACTGATAATTCTCGAGAAAGGGGGTAAGGGTTGTGCAGGGAGAGACTGGATAAAAATTACACATCTATGGATGAGGTCAATGGGTAGGAGGTAAGGGTACAGGGAGGGGTGAGAGCTAGGTGGAGGGGAGCTATGGAGGGGAAAAAAGAAGCAAATGTAATATGAATTATAAAGATTTTTTAAAAAATCAAGTGAATTGAAAATCTGATTACAAAAAAAAGCAAACAAAAAAAATGAAAGCAAAATAATCTCACAAAAAAGCATAAAAATCGATACGATCAACATTCAAGCAACAACAAAAAGAGAAAAACAATTTAGGGATAATGAAGACAGAAGAGAGAGGTGTGTATGGACTTGGAGCAGGGGATTGGAAATTAGATATATAAGTAGGGTGAAATTTTAATGGGGTAAAAAGAAGGAATAGGGAAAATCTAAAATAGGAAAAGAGGAAGACAAACAGGACAACAAAAGGGGAAAATATGGAAGAGAGTGATGACATAAAGGTAGAATTGAGATAGAGTAAAATGATGCTAGAGGAAAGATGAAAATAGAATGTAGAACACTAATCCCACAGTAAAATAAAGAAAATAAAATGACACTTTTTTTTTAATAAAAAAAAAAGATACAAAAAAACAAGTCTTATCATAAGGCTGACTCCAGCTCAGAAATTCTTCTGGCATAGACACAGCTGATCCTCACAACCAATTGGCTTGGAGGTCAATTCCCCCCAGTGATACCAACAACAATCAAGACTTAACTGCAATAAGGCTGTACACAGAGTGCACAAAGTGGTCCACCTCAGGTAACTGGGGAGGTGGAACTACTGGGCCATATAGGACACCTAGCACACAAAGCTACTCTACCAACTCAGGGGAGCAGCGAAAATGTGGAGACAAAGGAACAGATCACAAATGAAAGAAATGGAGGAAAAGGAACGACTGAATATAGAGTTCAAAACTACAGTTATAAGTTTTTTCAAGAATTTCCTAGAAAAGATGGATAAATTTAGTGAGATCCAAGAGGAGACAAAAAAGGACCAACTAGAAATTAAACATACACTGACTGAAATAAAAAATATTATACAGAGACCATATAGCAGACTAGAGGAATGCAAGAATCATCTCAAAAATATGAAATACAAAGAAGCCGAATACACTGAACTGGAAAAGCTAAAAGAAAAATAATCCAAAAATTTGAAGATTGTGTAAGGAGCCTCTGAGACAACTCCAAGCATACCAACATCAGAATTATGGTGGTGCCAGAAGAATAGAGAGAGCAAGATACTGAAAACCTATTTGAAGAAATATGACTGAAAACTTCCCCCACCTGGTCAAAGAAATAGACTTACAAGTCCAAAAAGCGCACAGGAACCCCCCCCCCCAAAAAAAAATGAATCCAAAGAGGACCACACCAAGACACATCATAATTAAAATGCCAAGAGCAAAAGACAATATTAAAAGCAAGAGAAAAACAGTTACCTACAAGGGACTACCCATACAATTGTCAACTGATTTCTCAACAGAAACTATGCAGGCCAGAAGGGAGTGGCAAGGAATATTCAAAGTAATGAATAGCAAGAACCTCCAACCAAGATTACCTTAGCAAAGCTATCATTCTGAATTGAAGATCAGATAAAGAGCTTCACAGATAAGAAAAAACTAAAGGAGTTCAACAACAACAAACCAGTATTATATGAAATGTTGAAAGGTATTCTTTAAGAAGAGGAAGAAGAAGAAAAAGGTAAAGATAAAAATTATGAACAACAAATACATATATTTTAACAAGTGAATCTAAAAATCAAGTGAATTAAAAATCTGATGAACAGAATAAACTGGTGAATATAATAGAATCGGGCATAGAAAGGGAGTGTACTGACAATTCTCAGGGGGAAAGGTGACAGATGGGTTAGGGGAGAGACTGGACAAAAATCATATACCTGTGGATGAGGACAATGGGGGGCGGGTAAAGGCAGAGGATAGGGTTGGAGCTGGGTGGAATGAAGTTATAGGGAGAGGGAATGAGCAATTGTAATAATCTGAATAAGGATTTATTAAAAAAGTAAAATTGTAATAATACTGATTGAAAAGAAAAATTAAGGTAAAATTAAGTGAGGAAAAACTATTTTCTTAAGTAAAAATGAACAAAATTTTTTAAAAAATGCAGTTGTAAAGGTCATTCACTTCCTCTATTGTTCTGTTTGGCATGCCTGTTTCTCAGGACAGTATTCCAGTTCCCTGCATTCCATTGCTCCTCAGTGTTGTAAGCCAGTCCTGATTTTTAAGCAGGCAGTGTGTCTTAATTTCTTGTATTCCTTTATTTGTAATTACACAAGATGCAATTTTTGATTCAGCCCCTGCATCGCAGTGTTTCTGGATTAACTTGAGTCTGTAGGTAGGTCCTCTCTAGCCTATGCTTAGATCCTGCGGCGCTCAATACCAGTTTCTGGAAGTGGGCTGACCAGAGCTGATTCTCTGACGGTCACTCCCTACCCTGATCCCCAGGTTCCAGAAAAACAACTTTCCCCTGTAGTCTCCTAGGGTGTCCCCAACTGGGTGATCCTATGTATTGGGCTTAGCAATCAGAATCAAGAATCTGAAGAGGGAAAAGCGCAAGTGTACGAACTCTGGAGCTGTGTCCAAGTGTGCACAGTTTCTTTTCCCCCCTCGTGTCCAAGCAGCTGGCATAGTTTTAACACTCACAGGCTGTCCTTGCACATCAGATCAAAATGGGTTACTTTTTAGAGATCCCCTCTGTTAGCAGCTCTGAGGACCCCCTTCCACATTCATGGATCACGCCTGCCCCAACAACTACGGATTTCTCTAGGTGCAGACTTCTCCTGATCCTCCAGCTCCCACAGTGCGTGTGTTTCTCTGTCCTGTGGGACCAGAGACCTCACCTTATCCCAGGTGAAATCCAATCTTTCCGTGGTGGAGTGTAGAACTCCTCTGAATCCAAGTGTTTGCACCAATTGGGGACCAGTGTTTTGAGATTCACAGCTGTTTGGTGGGTGCTATAGTTATAGATTTTCAAGTTTCTGATAACATCCACTTTCCCCTTCAAGATGGCACAGTCTCCACATCTGAACTGGTAGCTCTGGGAGGGAACCCAGCAGCAGTGGGGACTGCCGGGTCAGGGAAGCCCCATTCAGCAGTCCCCCACTTTCTCCTGGAGTATAGCTGTTCCTTAACTCGCCAACAAACACTCCCCGAGTGACCCTCAGCTGTTCTTTCTATCTGCTCTGGGACAAGGCTTGGGACACATCCATCTATTCCGCTGCCATTTTTTCTTCTCCTAGAGATTTTATTTTACTGTTGATTCTCTCTTCTTCCACCTGAGTCATTTCTAAATTTTTATCTTCTTTAAAGATAATTGTTTCCTCCATCTGGTCTGCTCTATTTCCTAAGCTTGCTAGTTTATTCTTCATCTCTTTTATTGAGTTTTTCAGCTCCAGAATTTCATTTTGGTTCTTTTTTTTTTCTTCATTGATTAAGGTATTATATATGTGTCCTTATCCTCCCCATTGCCTTCAATCCTACCCTTACTCATGCCCTCACCCCCTGGTGTCTGTGTCCATTGGTCAGGCTTATATGCATGCATAAAAGTCCTTTGGTTGATCTCTTCCATTTATCCTCAACTTTCCCTACCTTACTTCTGAGATTTGATGGTCTGATCAAAGCTCTGTCTCTGGATCTGTTTTTGTTCATCAGTTTATGTTGTTTCATTATATTCCACAAATGAATGAGATCATGTGATATTTATCTTTCTCTGACTGGCTTGTTTTGCTTAGCATAATGACCTCCAGTTCCATCCATTCTGTTTCAAATGTTAAGAATTCATTTTTTACCACAGTGTAGCATTCCATTGTATAGATGTAACTCAGATTTTAAATCCACTCATTTGCTGATGGGCACTTAGGCTGTTTCCAAATATTAGCTATGGTAATTTGTGTCATTATGAATGAAGGGGTGCATATGTTTTTTCTGATTGGTGTTTCTAGTTTCTTGGACATATTCCTAGAAGTGGGATCACTAGGTCAAATGGGAGTTCCATTTTTATTTTTTTGAGGAAACTCCATACTCTTCTCCACAGTGGCTGCACCAGTCTGCACTCCCACCAGCAGTGCACGAGGGTTTGTTTTTCTCTGCATCCTTGCCAGCACTTGTCATTTGTTGATTTGTTGATGATAGCCATTCTGAGGGGTGTGAAATGGTAACGCATTGTCGTTTTCATTTGCATCTCTCAGCTGATTAGTGACTTTGAGCATGTTTTTATGGGTCTTTTGGCCTTTTTTATGTCCTCTTTCAAAAAGTATCTATTTAGGTCCATTGTCCACTTTTTGATTGGGTTTTTAATCTTCCTCTTGTTAAGTTGTATGAGTTCCCTGTAAATGTTGGAAATTAAACCCTTATTGCTGATAACATTGGCAAATATGTTCTTCCATGCAGTGGGCTTTCTTGTTGTTTTGTTGATGGTTTCTTTTGCTGTACAGAAGGGTCTTTCTTAAAGTTTCAGTCTCTTTAATGAAGTACTCCTTTTGTTTGTTTGTTAACTTTATTTCTTAGTTCATTGAATTTCCTTTCTGAATTTTCTTGTATCTCATTGAATTTTTTCAGAACTGCAATATTAAATTCTCTGTTATTTAATAACATATTTCCATTGCTTTCAGTTAATTTTCTGGAGATTTTAATTTTCTTTCTGAATTCCCTTGTTACTTGACTATTCATTGTGCTTCCTAATTTTATTTCCTCTGCCTGGAATTAGGGGGGAGAGAGGGAAAACTGCTTTTTAAAAAGAATTTTAGTTGATTAAATAGAGATCTTATTCTTGTTTTCCAGAAGGTGGGGCTTCAAAGATCTGTTACCTCAGCTGTGGAAAACACTCAGTATTCCCCAGGAGGTTGGTGTCCACTTTCAGACCTGAGCACCTCTCAGGGCACCACCTCCATGGATTGGAAGAAGTGGGCTATGCATTTCCTGTGTTTTCCTGGTGCCACATTTCTGAAGCCAGATGCTCTAAGTGACCCATCTGCTTCTACTAGGATGTGCAGCAGTGGATGGGGTTGGGGGAAGTGAGTTCAGGTATCCCTGGTTCTGCCCTTCCTTGTGGGTTTAGCTGCAATGAGTACAGATCACTTAGGCTGGAAAGGTTTTTTTTCCAGTCCTTTCACACCTGCCCAGAGAGGATTTTGTTGCCCAGAGTGCCACAGGGGGATGGAGTGGGCGGATTCCCCAGCTATGAATCCTGTGTTCCATGCTGGTAGGCTTTTGAGTGCTGCAACTTTGTTTTTAAATCCTCACCCAAGGATATGTTTATTGATCTTTTTAGAGTGAGAAGAAAGGGGTGAAGGGAGAGAGAGAGAAACATCAGTGTGAGAGAGAAACCTCAATTGGTAGCCTCCTGTGTGTGTATATCCCCACCAGGGATCAAATCCTCAACCTAGGTATGTGCCCTGACCAGGAATAGAACCTGAAACTTTTTTGGTATATCAGATGACACTCCAACCAATGGAGCAACCCAGCTGGGCTGGAGGCCTGCAGCGTTTTTGTTTGTTTGTTTGTTTGTTTGTTTTTGCTTGTTTTTCTGCCCCTGACTGTGGGCCCAAACTATGAACCAGAGGGTCATGGTTCAATTCTTATTCAAGGAACATTCCCAGGTCTTGGGCTTAGTCCCCAGTGTGCAGGAGGCAGCCAATCAGTGATTTTTCTCTCATCATTGATGTGTCTATCTATCCCTCTCCCTTCCTCTCTGAACTCAATAAAAAATACATATATTTTTAAAATTCTCTGTATGCCATTTTTTCACTTAGCTATAACTCTGTGTTTTACTGATTGCTTTTGCATGTACAACTTTAATTTATAACAGTCTACTTTCAAAGGATATTATACCATTTCATGTATAGTGGAAGAACCTTAGTGTATTTCCATTTCTCCTCTCCCAGCTTCCTTACTATTATTTGTCAAGCATTTTACTTTTATATATGTTATAAACCCCATAATACATTGTTCATTTTACTTCTGCCTGTAGGTCATTCTTTAACATTTTTTAGTGCATGTCTTTTGGTTATAAATTATTTTATATGAATGGCAATGTTTTTACTTTGGTTTTTGTTTTTATTGCTTTAAGATACAATTCACATACTATATCATTCACCCATTTAAAGAGGGCAATTCAATGTTTTTAGTACATTCATAGGATTGGGCAACCTTTATCACAATTTTATATTAGGAAATTTTTATTCAATCCTCCCCCCCACCTCAAAAAGGAAATCCCAAATCCATTAGCAGTTGTTTTGATGATCCCCTGTTCATTCTTTTGGTGTGGGTCCATCACCTGACACCCAACACTGGACAGATGAGATAGCAATTTATTGGTCACATGTACTTATAGCTTAAGGAAAGAGGAAACTGAATAACATACAGGGCCACAAGAGTGTTGCTCCTGGGAGCAAAGTGAACAAACATGGGCTTTGGGAGGTGATCTTTGTAAGGACGTGAGGATGAGGTGACCCTTGGTTCCCACCAGAGAATGTGATTGGTCTGTTTGAATAATTTTGGCTGTCAGGGGAGTTAAATTTGTTAAGAATCTAGTAGAATGCAGCTGGTACAGTTGATAGCAGATCTAGCTGGATGGGGAAACTTTTTCAATGAATTGGGGGAGGGCATATCTGGTGAGAGCAAGGGCACTTGTGATTAGGCCTTTGGAGTCTTTTGAGGCACGGATGTCAAGGTGTAGCACTTAATATTGAATCTTAATTTTAGACCTTACACCACAACAGTCAAACAACACCCTGTTCCTCCCTGACCCCTCCTCCAGCCCTTAGCAACCACAAATCTCTCTGTCTTTAGGGATTTGTCAAGTCTGGACATTTCATATAAATGTACTCAGACAATATGTGGTATTTTGTGTCTGATTTCTTTATCATGTTTTCAAGGGTCATCCATGTCATAGCATATATCAGTATTTCACTCCATTTATTGTTGATTAGTATTTTACTCTGTGGTATAGCACATTTTATTTATCCATTTCTCAGTTGATGGATATTTGTGCTGTTCTCACTTTTGGCTTTTATGAATAATGCTGCTATGAACACATTTTTGTGCAAATGTGTTTTCTTTTTGGTATGTACCTAGCTTTTTCTTTGCTTTTTAAAGCTTTATTTTGCAGGTTATAAAGTATTGGTTGGTAGTTTTTCTTTCAGTGCTTTTAAGATGTTCCTCCATTGTCCTCTATTTTGCATTGTTTCTGATGAGAAATCAGCTGTCATTCATATCTTTATTTGAACACATAATATTTTGGGCTGTTTTTAAGATTTTCTTTTTATCATTAAGTTTTAAGTAGTTTGATGTGATAGGCTTTTCTTCGTATTCTTATCTTTAGGGTTTGTTGAGATTCTTGGATCTGTGTGTGGGGAAGCTTGAGGCTTGGTTAGAAAGCTTGTAAGAAGGATATTCCAAAAAAAAAGGAAGTGTGTGGAAGGCCACCTGTCCTGTTTATCAGAATTCTAATGTAAGGGAGACTTAGGGGAGGGTGAAAGGTGATGCCCCTAATTATTCCTTGACCTTTCCAAACAGGTCTGTGTATTTGCAGACACCCAGGTGTTTACTGGAATCCTTATGCTTAATCCCTGGATGCCCTTACCTAGAGCACAGTGTAAACATGTGTCCTCCCAAGTTTACTCACCCTACTGATGGTATCTAAAAGTAAAAAATCAAATTAAAAGTCTAACGAGGCAGGCAATCAAGGCTGCCTGGTCACTTCGGCCAGGCAGTCGCATAGCATCTCTTTCACAGTGAAACTGTCTCAGGATAATCTATTCATCCATTGCTCAGAGTCATTGGTCAGCCCCAGCAAGGTGGTGCCCTGTGTGAGGAGTCCTGGCGTCTGTGGGCTAATAGTTTTAATCAAATTTTGATAAACTTCAACAGTTATTTCTTTAAACATTTGTCCTGTCCCACCCCACTTTGGAACTCCAGTTATCCATGCAGTAGGCTACTTGAAGTTGTCCCACAGCTAAGTTGTCCCAAATGATATTCTTTTCATTTGGGGGGGGGGGATTCTTTATCTCTGTGTGTTTTATTTTGGATAGTTTCTATTGCTATGCCTTTAGTTTAGTATCTTACCTAACTTCTCATCTACTGTCAATCCCATCTAATATATTTTACATTTCTGATATTATAGTTTTCATCTCTAGAAGTTTGTTTTAAGATTTTTTTATATCTTCCATGTCTTTGCTTAACTTTTTTGGTTATTTGGAATCCATATAATAATTATTTAATGGATTTCTCTATTAATTCTAATATCAGTTTCTATTGGTTGATTATTCTCTTTAGCATGGGATGTCTTTGCATTCCTGGTAATCTTTGAGTGGATGTCTGACAATTTATCAAGTTCTTCACCTAACAAATTTAACTTTCCTACGTGATGCTAGATAATTCTATATTTCTCTAAAACTTCTTGAACTTTGTTTGGGATATAGTTAAATTACTCAAACAGTTTGATTTTTTGGGGGTTAGGTGGGCCAGTTGCCATGCTTAACTTGAGTTAATTATTTTCCATGATTGAGGCAAGATCTTTCTAAATACTTAATGCCCTGTGAGTTTTGAGATTTCAGTCTATAGAAACAGGAACTGTGGTCCAGTATGAGTACCACTAATACTTTCCCCAGCTAAACGGAGGGAGGGAGGAAATTCTTTTGGATAGTTCTTTTCCTAGCCTCATAGAGTTTCCTCACATGCGTTCTCTGACCAGCACTTGGTGAATACTTGAGAAAGGGGGATCTTCTGCACACCTCCAGGATTCAGCCCTTCTTGAAGTGCTGCTCTCTCCTGTCTGGTATTCTGTCCTATGAATTTAGCTGCTGTGATCTCTCTAGACTCTCAGCCTCATCTTACTTATTAAGAAGAGACCTATGGAATCCCCCTGGGCTGTGCTTCATTTCACCCTCTCTGCGCCATGGCATGGAAATTCTCTCAAGGCAACTATAGGGCTCACCTCTTTTGTATTCCGAATTTCAGAATCACTGTCCTTTGCTTTCTGATGTCTGATGACTTGAAAACAGTTTTTCCCTCTTAAGTTATTTCAAGTAGGAAGTTAAATCCAGTGCTGTTTACTCCATCTTGGCTGATAGAAAAGTCTACCCAAAATGTTGTGACAGATGAACAAACTAGTTGGGATATAAACTCTTACATGAATTTTTTTTTAAACAAAGATTTTTTTCTTAGTATTTTAAATTCTTTTCATGATAAATTTCTTGGTCTAAATTTTTCTGTTAACTTTACAGCTTGCTTCTGAATATTGATTTGCTAGATAGTCCAGCCTTATTGGAAACAACTATCGATGATGTAATTGGAGCACCTGACACTGTGGAAACATTGCAATCACCAGATGAAATTAACGTAGCCCTCAGGCAAACCGGATTAGAGGAAACTGAAGTTGAAGGCAGGAGTGAGTAAATGTATAACATCAATGACACCTTTTATTTTACCTTCCTTTTAAATGAGCTACTTAAGTCAGTTCCTTCAAGAATATTTTATGTAGTAGTTGAATTTTAACTTTTAATGTAAAAGAGTTATGGCTTCTTGTCTTTTTTGGCTTAAGGGTTCATTGAAATATTTAAGATTGCATATCTGAGACCATTAAACATTTGTATCATTTATAAGTCATTAAATATTTGTACATTTTCAAACTTGCTTTTTTACTTTATTTCTTGAGTGAAAATTAAAAGAAAATGTTTCTTGAAAGATTTTTTTAAGGTTCAGGATTGAATAAATGTTTAGACATTCCATTAGCTCCTAGAAAGTATTTTGTTTTTAATGAGGACTGTTGTTGTACAGACCTACAAAAATAAATAATCCAGAAAGAAAACTGCTTTCCTTAACATTTTAAAAGGTTAAAAAAGAAAACAGTAAATTGCAGGTTGAAATTTCTAATATTTGTGAATTTGGCTTGATATTAAAGTATAAATTATGTTTAAACAGAAACTTCCTGTTGAATCTCAGTGTAATGTACATTTTAAAAGCAGCTCATATTTATGTGCTCTTGATTGGTAATTGCCATTGAGTATGCTGTTGTCTCTCAATAATATAGAATACGGGAGTAGTATATAGTAATTTAGAGATGGGAAATGTTAATGAAAAATGTTAATGAAATGGTAATGAAAAGTTAATATGCTTCTGGTTAGTAGAACATGCAGAAGTACTACTGGTAAGTGGCATTAAAAATTTGTTCTTTTGTTCTCCAAGTAACCACAACAAATACATGGTTAAACAAGTAGTCTGATATGTTCAAGGTTTTATGTTCTTATTGACATCTACCATGCTTGAATTATGCTTATGAATCTGAGATTAGGGAAACAAAAATTAACTTTGATTTATTATGTTGGTAATTTCAGAATAATGTTCTAATTTTATTTTAAAGATAGTAGTTATTGGATCAAGAAAACATCCTCCATCACTGTTTGTCTTGTACTTACTTTTTTTTTTAAATGATATCAATGGACTTGGTATTACCATAATATCACCAAATTCTTTCTGTTTAAAAAAATATATATTTTATTGATTTTTTACAGAGAGGAAGAGAGAGGGATAGAGAGTTAGAAACATCGATGAGAAAGAGACACCAATCAGCTGCCTCCTGCACACCTCCTACTGGGGATGTGACCACAACCAAGGTATATACCCTTGACCGGAATTGAACCCGGGACCCCTCAGTCCGCAGGCCAACACTCTATCCACTGAGCCAAACCGGTTTCGGCTGTCTTGTACTTTCTTTGTCATAATTCCTTTAGGTTAGTTCCCAGTTTTTACAACCCTATCCTGAACTTTTATCTCCTTGTTAGCAAAGATCACTCTTTGTCACTAGAAGGATGTGAGACAAGGCCTAACCAGTTTGGTTCAGTGAATAGAGTGTCAGACTGTGGACTGAAGGTCCCAGATTCGATTCTGGTCAAGGGCATGTCCCCAGTGGAGAGTGTGCAGGAGGCAGCTCTTCGATGTTTTTCTCTCATCGATGTTTCTGATTCTCTATCCCTCTCCCTTCCTCTCTGTAAAAAATCAATAAAATATATATTTAAAAAAAGAGAAAGAAACTAAGGCCAGCAGAATTTAGGCTCAACCAGAAGCAGGACTAGCTTCATATGGAGTATTTCCAGGGTTAAAATGAAAGTACTCTCCATTATAGAGTTGGCAGTATTGACTTTATTTACACTTCATTTTATGTCCATTATATGGATTTTAAAAGTTTTTAACAGTGCTGCAATAGTGTTGTATTAGCAAACAACATTTACTTTGTACTTACTTTTTAGGAAATGGTATTGGTTTTGGTGAGTATGGTAGGGTGAATGAGGGTTACCTAGAAAAGATAATATAAAATATAATAACTCTTCAAATATTTGAAAGCCTGATATAGCAAATA
Source organism: Lasiurus cinereus (assembly GCA_011751065.1). Taxonomy (NCBI): domain Eukaryota; kingdom Metazoa; phylum Chordata; class Mammalia; order Chiroptera; family Vespertilionidae; genus Lasiurus; species Lasiurus cinereus. The sequence continues at coordinate 59,969,876 of JAAGEH010000393.1, forward strand.
ATTTATTTTATGACACTTTTTTGGTGAATATTGGACCAGCAATTTGCAAGTATAGGGAAGCAGATTTGCAAACAGTATAGAAAAGGATTTTTTAAAATGTTTCTGCCATATATCAGAAATAGATACCTAACAAATAGTATGTGAGCTCCTCATTATAGAAGATATTCAAGTGGAGCTTAAATGTTGTTGAAGTTTTGACAGAAGAAACCCTTGCATTGTGTGAGGATTTCATTAATAAGGCATACTCAGTTCAGATTTATAACATTTGCTCAAAGTCAATGAAAATTAAGGCCTTAGAATGTTGGTATACAATTTATCTTTATTTTCTTTTGGTTGTAATGTGAAAATCCTGATTTGCATAGCTGAATAGTTATAAAAAGTAACTTTTTAAAAAACAGTTTATTCTACAATCTCAGGATATTCCTCTGCCAAACAGATGTAGCAGAAGAAGCTTTATTTAAACAACAGCCAAAAAAAAAAAACCCACATAAACAAACAACCAAAAACAAAAAAACAAAACCCAAACCCGATAGTATTAATTTTTCAGCCTAAGTTAAAGCACTTGTGGTCTCAACATCATCCTGTTAAAATTTAGCACTGAATAATTTGAAGCATAAGAAAACCAGGAGGTGGCAATGAAATAAATGAGTATAGATGATTTTGAGATCAGTGTTGAATTAGTGATTCTCATTTCCAGGAGAGTTTTACAACCTACCTGTGCCAGAAAACTACCTCCAAATATCCTGATATTATTATTCTAAGGTCAGCTCTGGGAAGCAGTATTACTTAAAAACTCCACATCTGGTTCTAATGTTCAGCCAAGAATTAATTGATGTATACTTTTATATGATCCCTTTATCCAGGAGAAAAATGATTTAATAGTTTTTTCCCCTTCTTCTGCCTGACTATATAGAAATTAATAGGCATTCAACAGCTCTTTTGTCAAATGAATACGTAAAAATTCCAACTCATATCAATTAGTCCCTATATAACAGGGGTTCTCAACCTTTCTAATGCTGCAACCCTTTAATACAGTTCCTCATGTTGTGGTGACCCCCAACCATAAAATTATTTTTATTGCTACTTCATAACTGTAATTTTGCTACTGTTATGAATTGTAATGTAAATATCTGTGTTTTCCAATGGTCTTAGGCTCATCGCAGCCCACAGGTTGAGAACTGCTGCTGTATAAGATTATTATAGTATGGTTAATTTAAATAGAGTTCATTTAAAGCTGAATTGTGTTAGATGCATTATCTTTTCAGTGGTTACAGGACTTAATTTATAACTAGAAAGGACCAGTGCACTAAGCACAGGTAGGGTCCCTTCCCCAGCTGCCAGCTGGGACCTTCCTTCGTTCCGCACCACCCACTGGTGGTCATTGCACATCATAGCAAGCAACCAAACTCCCAGAAATGGTGGAACTCCCAAGGGGACACTTTGCATATTAGACTTTTATATATAGAGAGATGTGTTTTGCAGCCAAGGTGGAACATAAAACAAAATGCTTGTCCCACATCATACCTAATGTGTCCAATATGTAATATGTTGAGTCAGTGAAAAACTAAATATATATCTTTCATCAGTTTGCTCCACATGGTTTGGTTTTAGGCTATGTATATTTAGGGCTAAGGAAAGAAAATAGCAAAGTACTGAGGTTTGGCTAGAGGAGCTTGGGTTGTGGTTATAGAAGAAAGGATCATGTCACTGGTGAACTCTGCCATATATATATATATATATATATATATAAATTTCAGAGAGGAAGGGAGAGGGAGAGAGATATAAAACACAAATGATGAGAGAGAATCATTGATCGACTGCCTCCTGCAACCCAGGCATATGCCCATGACTGGAATAGAACCAGGGACCCTTCTGTCTGCAGGCTGATGCTCTATCCACTGAGCCAAATAGCATGGGCTCTGCCTGTTTTTTAAGTCTTTTAAAAGTATATTTTTTATTGATTTTAGAGAGAGAAAGGGAGATAAATAGAAACATCAATCAGCTGCCTCCTGCATACCCCCTGCTGATGATCACACCAGCAACCTGGGTATGAACCCTGACCAAAAAATCCATCTGTGACCCCCTGGTTCATGGGTTGGTGCTTAACCACTAAGCAACACTGGCCAGGCATTTTCTTTGAATTTTTTAACTAGTAAGCCTTCTTAACCACACATGCTATTGAGATTCCATATATAGTGGCTTTTTAGGAGTGGTGTAGATACAGGTCAATGTTGCTGTTTAGGTTAACTCTTATTCAAATTAATGGGGAGTTACCTGGTTACAGAAAGAAAATATCTTTATTCTGTGGTCCTGACCCTTTAATTGATGATACCTTTACACAGCTATGACAGCGTGGCAGACTAAGGGGCAATTTTGCCTTTTTTTTTTCCAGTATTAAAAGATGCGCCAGAGAAGCTGAAACACCTTGAGATAGAAAACAGTTCATTGCTGTCCCCTCGTCCCAACATTGATGTTAACATCAACAACCAGGTATTCAGATTTCTCTTTTATATACCTGTCACATATCTCTAGACCTCCCAGAAATCCTTTTTTTTTTTTTTTTTTTACAAAGCTAATACTTTTTCTTTTGCTGGGATATCTGTCTGTGCTGGATATTTAGGAGGGAAAGAGAAACTTGGGCAGTAACATTAAGAACTGTAAGGTCATCTCATAATTTTTTTTACACATACAATCAAAAGTGATATAGATGTTAACTTTTAATTTTGATTCAGCCTCTTTTTTTTCTTAATTGTGTTTAATGGGTCCTGATTTAGTTGAAGAACTTGGTGAATGGCTTTTGAAATTATAAGAGGGTTTATTTGAAAGGAGCTGCTCTGTAATAGAAACAAGGAAGAGAATAGAACTTTAGATGCTTCAGATTTATCTTTCATACCTTTCACCACCCTGTCTCTCTGGAGTTTTTAAGGCATTGGGTGTGTATGTGGGGGGTGGGGGATGGGTGCATACCAATTAAACTGGTTAATTGCAAAGCATTTTCTTATTTTTACATGAAATATATAAAATAAATGGAATGAGATAAAAATAATTAATTGTATTAGCTATCAGATGTCCCCATAAATGGAAGAGTAAATTTTAGGTAATGATCTGGAGACACCCTAATATAGACAACAGAGAGCAAGGCTCTGTTGAAGGAATCCTGTTTTAATTTGGTTTTAAAGAGGAAAGGGGAACACTTGATCTGCAGTGTTCTTTTATCCCTGGATAACTAATGGGAATTTTTTTCGGAGACAAGTATGAAGTAGAGAGTGATTTTCTTCTTTCTTGCATGATAATTTGTTAAAACTGTTCTTTTGGATCCAGTTTTTTTCTTAATGTGTTTTTTTTTTCTTAGAAATATCTTTTAAAAGCTGATTAAATTTCAGGAAGGCTTTTATTTTCTTGACCACCTTGATATTTGTAATTATATTGGTCTATGTGCTTTCACCTTGTCAGTTGTTTTACTATCACTGTAAAGTAGGAAAGACAGAAGGTTAATTTGACACAAATTTAGTGGAGGACTTGAATGAAACTAAAAAAAGAATGAAGCCTGGTGACTCTTGAGGAGGGGAGAAGTAGAGTGAGTGTTAGTTATACTGGTTGAGAACTGAAGCACACTTTGAGTTGCCTTTAACCTCTAACATAAGCACCTGACCGCCAAGGACTTCTCTGCGGTAGAGGGTCATTTCTAATTGGGGTATTTAGGAATTAGGTGTCCTTTTAATTATTTTGGTCTTACGTTTACCACATCTTGGCCATCCAAAGCAGATATATCAGCAGCTGAGTGCCATTGGAGTTATGTGGCACTTTATTTATAAGGAAATAAAGTGAAAATATTTTAGAGCTATTACTCAACTTGTATTTCAGTAAATTTTTCAATTGTACACATACATGATAATTTAAAATTAAAGCAAATTTTAAAAAGCAAAAACTTATGTACCTTTGAACATTTAAATGTGATATATTTTTAAAATTAAAAAGCAATAACACTGCTTTTTGAAACTAATCAGTTGTAAATATCATTCTTTTTTTCAGTAACATTACAGGCAATAATTAAGTTGCATGCATGAGTCATCAATGTGTTTACTCAATCCCCATTAGACAGATTGTGGCTAATTTTCACTGTCCTAATTTTTGTGTGACATTCTTATACATAAATATCTGCAATCATCTTTGATATTTTCCCCCTGGGAAGTAGAAGTAGTAGGTCAAAGTACAGGCAGGGCAGACTTTAAAAGCCTTTGGTACTTTTGCAAAATTGCCTCCCAGAAAGATGGAAACAATTTATACTTTTACCTGCGATGTTAGTTGAACTATTGTTGGTTTTTTTGTTTTTGTTTTTTGTTTTAATATAGGCATGAAAATAAATATCTGCCTATGTCAGAGACAGGTTGTTCTGAGAACCCTACAATGTGATTAACAAGACATCTCAAGTCTGCAACATAATTGTCTCTGAAAAGAAAATGTCAAAGCATTTTAACTAGCTATGATTTTTTTCCAGCTTTATTGAGATAAAATTTACAATAATAAAAGCATTATGTGCAAATCGACCAAACAGCTGGATAGCAGAATGACTGTCCAGATGACTATGCTATGATGGGCATTGGCACCATGCCAGCCAAAGTGGGTGCATTGCCCCATGATCGCCCGTAGAGTGAGGCCCTGGCCATCAGCTGGTGGGGCAATCAATGGGCGGGGGGGAGGGGGCGGGCGGGGATGGCCTCCATGATTGCCCCCAAAAGGGAGAGAGACCTAGGCTACCCGGCCAGTGGTACTGTGGGGAGTGCGTGGGGTCTCTCTCTGCAAGGCAATTGATCATGGGGCTCCTAGACTGTAAGAGGGCACAGGCTTGGGTGAGGGACCCTCCCTCCCAATGCATGAATTTTTTGCACTGGACCTCTAGTTGACAAATAAAATTGTAATATATTTAAAGCACATGACATGGTGATTTGCTGTATGTAATACATTGTGAAATGATCCCTGCAATTAAATGAACACATCCATCACTTCAGAGAGTTATCATTTTGTTTTGTTTTGCTTTTTTGTGATAATGTTTGACATATATTCTCTTAGCAAATTTCAAGTGTACAGAACAATATAATGAACTATGTCACCATGCTGTACATTAGATCCTCAGAACTTATCCATGTTATCACTGAAAGCTTGTACCCTTTACCAGCCTTTCCCTATCCCCCTCACTCTCAGTGTCTGGTAGCAACCATTCTACTCTGTTTCTATGAGTTGAATATTTTTTTATATTTTATACATATAAATAATATCATACAGTATTTGTCATTCTCTGTCTGACTTATTTCAGTTAGCATAATACCTGCCAGCATTTTCCTTGTTGTTGCAAATGGCAGGATTTCCTTCTTTTTAAAGACTGAATAGCCGAAACTGGTTTGGCTCAGTGGATAGAGTGTCAGTCTGCAGACTGAAATGTCCCAGGTTCGATTCTGGTCAAGGGCATGTACTGTGGTTGCGGACACATCCCCAGTAAGAGGCATGCAAGAGGAAGCTGATCGATGTCTCTCTCTCATCGTTGTTTCTAACTCTCTATCCATCTCCCTTCATCTCTGTAAATAATCAATAAAAAATATTTAAAAAAATATAAATAAAGACTGAATAATATTCCATGTATACACAGTCACACAAACACATTTTCCTTATCCACTCATTCTTTAATGTTCCCATAGGTTGGTTCCATATCTTGGCTATTGTGCATAATGCCGCAGTGAACATGGGAGTATATTTATTCAAGATAGCGATTTTGTTTCCTTTGGATATATCCTCAGAAGTGGGATTCTGGATCATAAGGCATGAAGTAGCCATGGTCAGAAAAGGACAATAAGGACTTATTTCAATTACTAGGAACCATTCTAAAGATGAGGAGGTTACACACGTATAATCTAGGCCAAAGTAGTAATGCTCAGATTTTTATGTACCTTTAAACATTTAAATATGATATAATCACATGGGAAAGCTTACTACACATTCAGATTTTGGGATCGCACCTAGAGGCAGATGTGTGGAGACCATACTAAGAAACATAAAATTAAATAATCACATTAATTAAATCTTTTTAAACCTGGAATAGTGGTACAGTACATAATCCCATACATGCCAGCTAGCCTGTTTTATAGAACAAAAGCTGTATCTGTGACTAAGAAAATATTTAGTGCATTTGTTATTTAGACCAGTGTTAAATAGCAACCATATAATAATAATTGTTATTGGTTGTCATTCTTTTTAAGTTAAGTAAAATATCAATTGTAGTGTAGATCATTTAAACTTATTAATTTGCTTCCTCCCACTTCTTTTCATAATAGTTAATTTATATTATTTCAATTATGATCTTTATTGACTGGATTTATATTTTATTCTATTATTTTCATAAGTCTATAGCTGAAAGTGACCTTTTTGTGGCTATATAAAATAATCCAAACATAATTATCTGTCTGGTGACAGCTACAGAATTACAGGGATTAGCCTAACTGAAAATCCAGTTGAAATTAATTACAGTAGTCCTCCCCTATCTATGATTTTATTTTCCATGGTTCTAGTTACTTGTGTTCAATTGTGGTCCAAAAATGTTAAATGGGAAATTCCAGAAATAAATAGTTTATAAGTTTTAAATTGTGTGCCATTCTAGAAAGTCTGATGAACTGTCACAATGTCCTACCCAGGCAATGAGTAGTTACCTTGGTTATCAGGTCAACTGTCATGGTCTCTCGGTGCTTGTGTATTATCCTATCTAATAAAAGGGTAATATGCAAATTAACCATTACTCCATGACAAAGATGGTGATGCCCATAGCGCCAGGGCAGCATCGCCCTGGTGATGACACTAGTGTCCTACACCCAGGCCACGAAGGGAGGGAGGGCTGTGGACAAAATGTGGAACTGCTGTGCTGGGGGCGTGCTCTGAGCCATGGCTGCTTGGAGCATGCCCCCAGCCCAGCAGACAGAAGCCCAGCTGACAGCATGTGGAGCTGCTGGGCTGGGGGCATCCCCCCAGTGGCCCCCACAGTGTGGCTTGGGGTATGCCCCCAGCAGATAGAAGTCCAGCAGACAGAAGCCCATTGGACAGAAGCCCTGCAGACAGAATGCAGGGCCCAAGATGGCTGCCACCATATGGTTTGGGACATGCCCCAGCCAAGTGGACAGAAGCCCTAGGGACAGAATGCAGGGGGTCCTCTGTGCATGAGCTGCAAAGGAAACATCTTTTCTGAAGGCTCATTGGCTAAGCGCCCTGTAAGCTGCCACTAGCAGTGTTCTTGGTAACTTGGGTAATAAGAATCCAAGAAGGTAATCTAGGGGTTTTCCACCATACTCCTGGAGAAAAAAAGAAGGTCCACTGCTGGAAGAGCTAAGGGCCCTAGCCAGTTTGGCTCAGTGGATAGAGCCTTGGCCTGCCAACTGCAGGGTCTGGGTTCAAATGTGATCAAGGGCATATACCTAGGTTGCAGGCTCCTCCCTGGCCAGGTCAGGGTTCATACAGGAGGCAACTAATCGAAGTGTTCCTCTCACATTGACATTTCTCTGTCTTTCCCTCTCTCTTCCAAGCTCTTTAAAAATCAATGGAAACATATCCTTGAGTGAGGATAAAAAACAAAGAAAGAAATATCATAGCCTATGAAAGACACATCTTGGAAATGCCTAAAGAAAGTTGTCATTTTTTTTCATGGTGAAGGGACTTGGAATCCATGTTGATGAAAATACCTTGGTGGCTGTGACAGTGGTGGCAACAGTGGGGTGATGGGGCTGGTGCCTTCCCCTGATCAGCCCAGTCACCCCCTGCAGAGGGAGGCCAGACTTCGGCTTAGGTTCGCTCCCCATCAATAGGACATCCCCTGAGGGTTCCAGTCTGTGAGAGGGGCAGGCTTGGCTGAGGTCCTCGACTCCCCGCCCCCCCCCCCCCCGCACAAATTTCGTGCACCAGTCCTCTAGTTTATTTAATAATGGCCCCAAGTGCAAGAGTAATAATGCTGGCAATTCAGATATAACAAAGAGAAGCCATAGGGACTTACTTTAGTGAAAAGGTGAGTACAGTACAATAAGATATTTTGAGATAGAAACCACATTTACATAATTCTTACTATTGTATATTGTTATAATTGTTCTATTTTATTAGCAGTCATTGTTTATACTCTCTTTCCATGCCTCTTTGAAGACATATAGGTAGAAAAACATAGTTTGGTACTATCTGTGCTTTTAGGATCCAGTGGGGATTTTGGAGCATACCTGCTGTGAGTAAGGGGGAACAGCAAATGACATACATTCTTTGTGTGTGGTTAGCTCAGGCATTCCTCCCAGGTAATATAATCGGTTATTTAATTTCTTAAAGACAGGAAATTGGGCTAGATGGATTTTTGTGATCCCAATCAATTCCTATTTCATGTTTGCAATAATCAAGCCTTAGTTTGAAATTATATGTAGGAATTGACTATTCCTGGAATAGGCTATGACTGTTTAAGACACATAATTTCCTGGTTGTCTAAATATGAACTTTCAGCTGCTCCTTTCCTATTTCCATGTAACTATCAGATTTGCTTATGGTATGTTTTTAATATCTAGGAGGAAGTGGTGAAGCTGACTGAGAAATGTCTTAATAATGCCATTGAAAGCCCAGGATTGAATGCTAGGCGAGTTCCTCCTGACTTGAAGAGTAACATTTTGAAGGCTCAAGTAGAAGCAGTGCAAAAGGTAAGCTGCTTTAATATAGATAGTCCTGGTGAAGTGAAAAGAAAATGAAACTTAGTCCCAAAACTCTGAAAAGTAAATAAAATACATGAACATTAAACAAGAGTGACCTAGCTAGTGATTAGAGATAGAGAGTACACCAAGAAACATACTCAAGATGGCAAAATGCCTTCCTAATTCTAAATACAATCTAGATAAAGAGGGTTACAAAGTAAGAGTAGAGACGCTCTATGGTTTAATAAGTTTTTTAAAAAGGTAAAAATCCTATAAGAGTGAGTCCTTAATCTTTGCCTCTTGTATAGCCAGAAAATCTGGAAATTCTTAGGTTCCTGTCACTCTTAAGTCTATGATGTCAGGGTTTTTTTTTTTATCAATCTGCTATTTCCTACCACCAATTTGGCAAAATTGTGAAGTTCTAAGAAACTAGAATGAAAATTACAAGGTGAAAGAATCCACTGTGACATCATGAGTTAAGTAAGACCAGCCTCCATAACATTTTTGGCATCCATGCTCACAATGAGTTTTCCCTTGGCCCCCCCTTACTGTCAGACTTGTCCTCTATAATAAACCAGGACAAAGTCTGTCTCACTATGTCATGTTGTCAACAAGGATTTCAAAACATCCTACTGTTGAGAAGATACATTTTACCCATTCTGTACCCAGGCACAACCTTGAAAAGAACTGAGAGGACTTGAAGAATATTGTTTGTGCTTTTGATCTATCCTTTCCCCCAATATAAACATAAAACATAATATTTTCATATAAAAAATAAAACAGACAACTTGAATTTGAATCCTATTTCTAATCTACCACCTACTAGTTTTGTGACTTGGTAAGTTAATGTCTCTGAATCTCAATTTAATTGTATTTGAAAAAAAAGTTCGTGGTCATACCTATCTTAAGGTGGATTACAAGGATGAAATGATAATAAATGTAAAGGACACAAAATAGTGACTGATGCATAATGAGCATTTAATACGTATTGGAACAACATGTAATAGCAGTGGTAGTAGTTGTCATTACTTTACATTTCAGTTATATTTTTCAATATTTTTTGAATTGCAGACGAGAGAAATAACTTGACTAGCTCTTAATTAAAGAGATTTTATTTTATAGTTTAAAACCTTACCATGAAGAAAAATCCAGGACCAGATAACTTCATTGTTGAAATCTACTGAAGATTTACGGAAGAACTAATGACAGTTCTACACAAAGGCTTTGAGAAAATAGGAGGGAACACTTTGTAACTCATTTTATGAGACTATTATTACTCAATACCAACATCAGAAAAACATACAATGAGAAAAGAAACAATAGACTAACTCTTTTGAACATGGCCTCAAAAGTCCTTAACAAAATATAAACAAATCATACTCACAATTTATGTAAAGGATGGTACATCCTGACCACATAGTTTTTATTTCAGGAAGAAAGTTGGTTATCATTCAAATACCAGTATAGTTTACCATGTTAAAAAATAAAGAAAATTTTCTCAAGTCCTATGGAAAAGTCATTTCACAGAATTCATCCCCTCTTCATGATAAAAACTCACAGCAAAGTAGGAATAGAATGAAACTGCTGCAGCCTGGTAAAGGGCATTTATAGGAAAATCTATACCTAGCATAATGCTTTGTAGAAAAAGATACATTCACTAGAATAGCAACTAAAATTAAAAACTGACCTTTCCCATGTTGTCAGTGGTAGGGCTCCTGCAGTACACACTGCTGGTATGAGTAAAAAAATGCTTAATAAGCTCTTTAGAAAAGAGTTTGGCGATGTATTAAACATACACTCACATACGGTTTAGCAGTTCCACTCAGGAATGACTATGTCGGTTCAAATAGACATTGGTACAGGAAAGTTCCTAGAAGCTTTATTATAATAGCTAACAACCAGAAGCAACCCAAATGTTCATTATCAGGACAATAAATAAATTATGATATATCTATACAGTGGAATGCTACTCAGCACATAAAGAATTAATTAGTGATAAGTGGACTATCATGGGTGAATCTCAAAAATATGCTATTCTAAAGGGGCAGACACAAAATGTAAGTATAATGCCTTCATTTATATGAAACTATAGAAAGTACAAGTCATTGTTTGCCATAGTAAGGGTTTTGCTGAGATTGCATTGTAAGCCTCAGGGAGCATTTTGGGTGTGGTGCAATGTTACATATTTTCATTGTAGACTTGGTTATGCACCTGTATATATTTTTCAAAATTAATCAAACTGTAATTAAAAATGTGTGCATTTTACTACATATAAATGAGACCTCAATAAAGTTAAGGAAAAACACTGATTTCTTCAGAAAAATAGTTTTAGAATTCTCTAATTAAATAATTATTGCCTTTGGGGAAAAATAAAAAGACAAATACATACCTTAACATCTGTTTTATCATGTAAATTCAAAAAATTCTGACATGGAATCTTTTGGGAATCTGTATGTATAGACTAACATACAATGGTGTCTTAAATAATTTAAAGTTATCTAGTAAAGCATGTGGCTTTGTATACTAATATATCCAAGTAGAAGCATGGATTATTAATTTGGATATGGGATAAGATTGCACTTGGTACAGTACTGATATTTCCATAGGTAAGATATGATTACCTCTTTTGGAACTGAAGCAAACTGATATTTCTGTTTTTACAGGAAAGAAATTTAAGTTTCTTGTTACTTTACTGTCCTCTACAAAGATTTAATATTTATAATCTTTAAGTTTATTTGTTTTGTTTTTGTTAATCTTCATCCAAGGATATTTTTCCAATGATCTTTTAGAGAGAGTGGAAGAGAGAGAAAGACAGAGGGACACCTATGTGAGAGAAACACATGGATTGGTTGCCTCCTGAATGTGTCCCAACCAGGGCCCGGCCAGGAAGGAACCTGCAACCTAAGTACTTGCCCTTGACTGGAATCAAACCAGAACCTTTTGGTCCGCAAGCCGACACTCTATCCACTGAGCCAAACTGGCTAAGGCAGTGGTCGGCAAACTCATTAGTCAACAGAGCAGCAAACCCTGTGGCTCGCAAGCTGCAGTTTGCCTATCACTGGGCTAGGGCAATGTGTATTATTTCTTTTTCTTAGGTTACAAGAGAAGATAGCCTATTGAGTCATAAATACGCCAATGTTCCGGATGCTGCCACAAACAGGTACAGTTCTGGGTAAAATGAACTTTGTTGGGGGGCCTTTTTTCCTATTCTCCAATCTTTCACCACATGATTATACTGAATTAAATGATGTTCTTTTCCTCTTAACTTTTCTGTGTAGCCTTTTTTCTTCATTTCTAATCTATCACATGATTTTAGGATATCTATTTGAAAGAACTTGAATTCACTATTCTGTCCTTTACATAGCTGCTTAGTACCTAGTTTTAGATTACTTGAAGATAGTCCTAATTAGTCTCTCTGTGTTTTCATTCTTTTTGAATTGATTGAAGTTACAGAGCAAAAACAACCTCTACAGGTATTTTTAATCTTGTTAGGTACCTGGGAGGAATGTATATTATTTCTCTTGGGTATGGTAGTTAACTTTCCTATCATTCCAATGGCCTCATTCTTATAAACTTTCTTACTATAGGTTCTCATAGCCCAACGAATTTTTTTGCTTTTCTTTTGCAGTCCTTTTTTCTCTCTTTTTTAATGGGTATTGTGCCATTTATTTGTCTCTGGGTTCTTTCCTTGCTCTATGCCAATTTGTTTTTTTCATCACTGTGTATTTAATGTTCTGTACTTAGTTGGTGCTAAGCATCATTGAATGAATGAATGTTGTTTTTTTTTATCATTATTCAAAACTTAGTGGATCATTTTCTGATTAGTTATATTTGGTTCCAGATACTGTAATCAACATAGCACTGAAGAATATAGCAGGCTTTATATATAGGACTTTATAATTAGTATTTAACAAACATTAATTGGTGATCAGGGTAAAACTTAAATTTCAACTTAACCTTTAAGTTAATTCCAATAAATCAGTTGACATTTTTAGTACTATTATTGTTGGAGCCTTTTAGAATAACCTCATTAACTTTTTTTTTTTTTTTTTTTTTTTTTTGCTAAGCGGAAGATAGTGGTCCAGTTTCATTGAACTCTGAAAACTGGAAAGAGCATAGAATATACTCCACTTTACTTCCAGATTTACTTTTCTTTAAAGTGGTTGTTGATATTTTCAATAATTTTTTTCCTAGCATGATTTGAAATGCATCCTTTATAATATACTAAGTTCTGCTCATCAGGCAAAAACTAAAGTGTTTCCCTTAATTAAGATCAGGAACAAGACAGGAATGTCCATTTTCACCAGTCTTAGTTAGTATACTACTGGACATGCTAGCCACAGCAATCAGATAATAAAAAGAAATAAAAAGCATGTAATTTGAAAGGAAGAAGGAATATTGTCATTAATTTGCAGATGACATGATATATAGAGAACCAAAAAAAACTACTATAACTGTACATGAATTCAGTAAAGTAGCAGAATACAAAATAAATATCTAGGAGTCAGTTGCATTTTTATACACTGATTCTGAACTATCACAAAGGGAAACTAAGAAAACACTCCCATTCACAGTTCCTTCAAAAAGAATAAAATACCTAGGAATGAATTTAATCAAGGATATAAAAGACTTGTACTCAGAAAATTATAAGACACTAAAGAAAGAAACTGAAGAAAATACAAATAAGTGAAAGCATATACTGTGCCCATGGAGAGGAAAGATTAATATCATTAAAATGTTTGTACTACCCAAAACAACCTATACATTCAATGCATTTCCTATCAAGATACCAATGCTGTCTTGTACATAACTAGAACAAATATTCCAAAAATTTGTATGGAACCACAAAAGATCCCAAATAGCCACAGCAATGTTGAAAAAGAACAAAGTTGGAGGAGTCATATTATCTAATGTCAAACTATACTACAAGGCCATAGTAATCAAAATAGCATGATACTGGCATAAAATACTATAGACCAGTGGAACAGAATAGAGAGCTCAGAAATGAACCCACATTTTTATAGTCAATATTTGACAAAGGAGGCAAAAACATACAGTGGGGTAAACATGGTCTATTCAATATATGGTATTGGGCTCTCGTTAGTTTGGCTCAGTGGATAGAACTTCAGCCTATGGAGTGAAGGATTCCGGATTCAATTCTGGTCAAGGGCACATGGCCCCCAGTGTGGGGCATGCAGGAGGCAGCCCATCAATGATTCTCTCATCATTGATGTTTCTATCTCTTTCTCCTTCTCCCTTCCTCTTTGAAATCAATTTTATACACGCACACACTTCCTCTGTGAAATCAATTTTGTACATATATATATGTGTATATACATATACAGTGGTACCTCGAGATACGACTTTAATTCGTTCCGTAACCTTGAGGTGTGGGAAACTATGAGATGCTCAAGTCATGGTAACTGGTGGGTCGTGTGCAGCCGGCCGATCCGCGCAATTACTCCTATCTCAGATGTTGCTCATATTTCAAAGCAAAAATCGCTTGCTCGACAGCTCATATCTCAAAAATCTCGTATGTTAGGGCACTCGTATCTCAAGTTACCACTGTATATATGTTGGAAAAATTAGATAAGTGCAAAAAATTAGACACCTTCTTATATCATACACAAGAATAAACTCAAAATGGATTAAAGACTAAAATGTTAGACTTGAAACCACAAAAATCCTGGAAGAAATCTAGGCAGCAAAATCTCAGATATTCCTCATAGCAATATATATATATATATACATCCTTGTGAAAGGGAAACAAATGAAAAAACAAACAGAACTATATCAAACTAAAAAGTTTTTGCACGGCAAAGGAAGCCATCAACAAAATGAAAAGACAGCCTACTGAATGAGAACATATTTACAGAATATATAAAACACAACACCAGAAAAACAATCTTATTAAATAATGGGCCAAGGACCTAAATAGCCACTTCTCCAAGAGGACATACAGATGGCCAATAAGTACACAAAAAGATACTCAACATCACTAATCATCAGAGAAATCCAAATTAAAACCATGAGATTTTACCTCACACTTGTCAGAATTGTTATCAATAAATCAACCACCAAGTGTTAGTAAGGATGTAGAGAAAAGGGAATCCTTGTGTACTGTTGGTGGAAATGCAGATTGGTGCAGCCACTGTGGAAAGCAGTATAGAGTTTCCTCAAAAAATTAACAATGGAACTGCCTTATGACCCAGTGATTCCACTTCTGGGAATTTATACAGAGAAACTCAGAACACTAATTCAAAAGAATATATGCAACCCTATGTTCATTGCAGTGTTATTTACAATAGTCAAGATTTAGAAGCAGCCCAAGGTCCATCAGTAGATGAGTGGATAAAAAAGCTGTGTTATAGTTATACAATAGATTTCTACTCAGCTATAAAAAAGAAGGAAATTTACTATTTGTAAAATAATAGATGGACCTGGAGAGCGTTGTGCTAAGTGAAATAAGCCAGTCAGAGAAACACAAGTATCATATGATTTTACTCATATGTGGAATCTAATGAACAAAATAAACTAGCAAGCAAAATAGTGACAGACTTAGGATAGAGAATAGGCTGACACTGTGTGTGTGTGTGTGTGTGTGTGTGTGTGTGTGTGTGTGTGTGTGTGTTGATTGAGCAAAATAGTAAAAAATACTTATGGACAGGGAAAACACTGTGTTGATTGCCAGAGGTAGGAGAAAGGGGGAGTGAAGGGAGGTCAAGGAGAGTATAGGGGGGATAAACGGTGATGGACAGAGACTTGACTTGGGATGTTGAACACACAATACAGCATACAGATGATGCGTTATATGGAATTATGCATATGAACCCTGTATACTTTGTTAACCAATATCACCCCAATACATTCAATGAATAGGGAAAAAATAAAATAATATATACTAAGTTACTGTTTAAACATGGGACTATTTCTGGACCTTTCCCTTTTCTGTTAAACTGTTTTTCTGCTTGTGATACACTTGAAAAACTTACTGTATCCCCTTTTTAGAAATGAAATATTTCAGGCATAGAGAAAACTATGGAGATTATATAAAGGGTATCTGTACCAAATATCAAGCTTTGTTACATCTTCATATTTTGCTATTATAGATTTTGACCATTTTTCTTTTATCTTTTTATTAAATTGTAATTCCCATACCATAAAATTGAAAATTGACCCTTTCAAAATATACAATTCGGTGCATTTTAGTAGACTAAAAAAGTTTTGCAACTATTACCACTGTATATACTATCTAATTCCATAATATTGTCATCACCCCTGAAAGCACCACTATACCCATTTGATCTCCACATTCTTCCCCATCCCTATTCCCACTCCTGCCCCAGCCCCAGCAACCACTATTCTACTTTCTGCCTCTATTGGAATTGCCTACTCTGGACAATTCATGTAAATGGAAGTGTACAATATGTGGCCTTTTGTACCTGGCTTCTTTAACTTACTAGTAAAGGATCATCCATATTGTAATACATATTAGTACTTCATCCTTTTTTATGGCTGAACTAGAGGCCTAGTGCATAAATTTCATGCATGGATAAGGGTGCCTACGCCTGGTCGGCAATCAGGGCCAATCTATGGGGCGACCAGCAGGGCAATCAGGAGGACCCCTGCTGGCACCTGCCTTGGCTGGCCTGGGGCCTGTGGGCTGAGAGCAACTCCTCTGTTGAGCATCTGCCCCCCTGGTGGTCAGTGCATGTCATACCGACTGGTCATTCTAGCAGTTGTTTCACCATTTGGTTGAATGGCATAGGAGGCTTTTTTTTTTTAATATATTTTATTGATTTTTTACAGAGAGGAAGGGAGAGGGATAGAGAGTTAGAAACATGGATGAGAGAGAGACATCGATCAGTTGCCTCCTGCACGCCCCCTACTGGGGATGTACCCGCAACCAGGATACATGCTCTTGACCGGAATCAAACCTGGGACCTTTTAGTCTGCAGGCTGATGCTCTATCCACTGAGCCAAATCAGTTTTGGTGCATATTAGGCTTTTGTTATATAGGATAATATTCCATTGTATTGAAACACCACATTTGATTAATCCATGTATCAACTGATGGACATTTATGATGTTTCCACTTTTATCTATTATGAATAAAGCTGCTATGGATATAAGAATTTTTGTAGCCATGCTTTCAGTTCTCTTTAATACATACCCAGGAGGGTTATTGCTGAGCTCATGGTAACTGTTTCACTTTTTGAGGAACTGCCAAACTGTCTTCCAAAACAGCTCCAACATTTTTCATTCCCACATAAGGTATGAAAGTTCAAGTTTCTCCATATCTTTGTCAGTGCTTAATATTCTCCATTTTAAAAAATATACTCATCCCAGTGAGTCTCATTGAGGTTTTGATTTTCATTTATCTAAGGACTAAAAATGTTACCATCTTTCCTTCTTTGAAGAAATGTCTATTCAGGTCATTAATTCTTTAGTAACAGCTTTAGCAAATATAATAGAGGCCTGGTGCATGAAATTAGTGCATGGAAGTGGAGGGGGCGGTCCCCCAGCCCTACCTGCATCCTCTACAATTCGGGACCCCTACACCTTTTTCTTATCTAGCTAACCTCTTCACATTGAAAAAAGATTAACTGAAATATCACCTCCTCTTTGAACAAATGTCTTTATAATCTGTATTAAGCATTTTCATAGTATGTCCTTTTTCTTTAACAGCTGCTTATAGTAGATGCAATGTGGTTTTCATTCTTGCATCTGAATTTTTTCTTCTTGCTCTTGTAATAGCAAAGCTTATCCAGTTTACATTTGCCCTTTAAGGGCTTATATTTGGTTCAGTTTCTAATTGGCTCCCTGCTTTTTTTTTAAGCAATAAATTTGGGTTGTGATAGTAAGCCTCACTTATAATCAAGCCTGTAGGTCTCCCTATTTGAATATTTCTATAATACCTATCACTTTAGCATATCAGATACTGTGTTTATTTATAGAAAATAACAATAAATATCACCTGATCATTTGATCTTCTAGTAATATTTTATAGCAAGATGTATTATTCTAGTAATTTAACTATTACAAAACTGAGGCATACAGAAATAAATCACATTGAACAATAAAGAATAACTCAAATATCAAAGCATAGTACACTTAGGGCCTCCCTTGTCCTGTGTCTGATATCATAGCATAGGACACAGTTCACGTGGAACTTAGCTTCCTTTAAAATAGGCAGGGATGCCATATTTATAAAGCAGCTACTTCCACACATATTTTTTTTATTTAATTCACAGCACATACTCTTTGTACTAATTATTGGAAAATCATCCTAGCAATTGCCTCTGTTCCTCTCTGTATTGTTGCCTTACATTCTAATGTTATTACTGCACTTTTATCATCCACTCGCTCTAATAAGATTGTGAATGTTTTAAGGGCAGAGATCATGACTTGAGCTTGTGTTTCTCTGTCATGGTGCCTAGATAAATACTCAAATGACATACAGTCCAAATGACTGTGATGAGAGAGGCCCACCATTTTGCTAAAGACCTCTGATTTTTATTTAAGGGGCCTCACTTGTTCTGTGCCTTTACAGAGGGGTGAATAGGGGCTGAGGGAATTTGAGGAAACCAGATAGAATTCTCCTCCTAAAAGATTTTGCTAAGCTGGCGCCCGGGACTCTAGGCATTTGTCCAATTAAAATCTGGACACACAGCAATAACAAAGGCACTGGTCTCCTACTGCTAATGCGGGGGATCAAACCCCAGCCTGCAGGAACTCACCCCCACAGACAGGACCAGGCTGCTGGTTAGGTCTGGGCTGATGCTCCTAACTCTAGGGAGAGGGAAACTTCCCATGGCTGCAGGCTAGAGGCCTTGGACTCCACACCATGCGCCTGAACAGGTTCCTAGCGCAGGTTGGTCAGCGGAGTGGCTTCTTCACTTGGGATTGCAGGCAGCTTGGCCTGGCCTATTGGCCCCATGATCGCAGGACGGCTTGGCCTGGCCTGTTCACCTGTGATCGTGGGGCGGCTTGGCCTGGCCTGTTTATGTATAATCGAGGGGTGGCTGGGCCTGGCCTATTGGCCCCATGATTGAGGGGTGGCTTGGCCTGGCTTGTTTGCCCCTCAATCACAGGGCGGGTGGGCCTGGGCTCTTTGCCCCATGATCGTGGGGCAACTAGGCCTGGGCTGACTGCTTTCCACCAGTTGCAGTTTGTCAGTCTCCTATGGGCTGGGGGAAGCCAACCAGTCGAGTCCACAGCATGTGGCAGCAGCTGTCAGGGTCACCATGGCAACCTAGCACTGACTTCCGTTTGGTCAGCCTTTGTTTGTGATCTGTTGTTACAAGTTACAACTCTGGACTTTCATTATTAGAACTAGTAGCCCAGTACTCAAAATTCATGCACAGGGGCAGGGGCTGGTACAGTGGGAGGAGGAGTTTGTCCCTCAGCCCGGCCTGCATCCTCTCCAATCTGGGACCCCTGTGGGATGGGGCCTAAACTGGGAGTCGCACAATCCCCTTGCAATCTGGGACTGCTGGCTCCTAACCACTCACCTGCCTAACGGTTTTATTACCTCTAAACACTCTGGCCTGCTGGCCTGCTTGCCCCAACTGTCTTCTCCTCCCTGCCCTGCCATCCTGATCACCCCCAACTGCCCTTCCCTCCTGGCCTAACTGCCTCTGCCTCAGCCCCACCACCATGGCTTTGTCCAGAAGGATGTCTGGAAGGTCTCATGGTCTAATTAGCATATTACCCTTTTATTAATATAGATAGGATATGACATACTGCCATAACTATAACATATGTACCAGTATTACTCTATGAGAATACATACATCATGCGATAGGAAGGCATCTAATACATTACATTGTTTATGTTGTAAGTAGTAGGAAATACAGTATTTGTAGTAATAATATACACCCTGTGACTTCCCTTCCTTATTTGGGAATGGTTCCCCAGTTCCTGGCCCCTAAATGAATTTTTTTTTTGTCATTCAGTCTAACTTTATTTACTGTTTATTGCACATGATTTGAGGACTTTAATTTCTAACCACCAAAGATTCAAAGGACTACATTTTCCATGAAGTTTAACATTAACATCAGTGAATTCATGTATTCATGTGTTTTTATTGTAAACATCTGAATTATTTACATTGACAGAACCTGAATTCATAAGCATGGACCATGCACAGGCTGGCAGCAAGCCAGGAAGCCATTCTGCAAGCAAACAGATACACTCTGCATAAGGAGAAAAGTCATAGCACAACATTTAATGTCCAACCTGAGTCACCTCAGAATATTATATACATTGACTTCTTCATTCATATAGTATCAGGAACCCAACTGCTTGGTTGGTGACGGGGTTGACCTGGTTTCAGGAGGATTATTCCTGAAATAATTAAGGAGAGGGCTCAATCTTTCTTCTTGGTTGCTTGCTCCTTCCCAGCACCTTAATCTTTCTTCTTATTCTCAGCTTCTTGGGCATTTTATCCTTTACCTTCACCTACTTCTTCCTCCTTTGCACCCTCAAATTCTTCCTTGGCACCTTCTTCCTCTTCCTCTCCTTCCTCTTCATCAGCCTCTTCCTTCTCCTCCTCTTCAGCTTCCCCTTCAGAGGAGGGGTTCATCCTTAACTTCCTTGGCTTTTGCAGCCTCAATGGTCTCCTCCACCTCGATCTACTCCTCTTGGACGTGGCTAGTGTATTAAGAAGGGAAGGAGCGAGCTGAAATCAAGTAGGAGTTAGTCTGTAACCACTGTAGGCAGATCGACCAAAGACCTGGGAAGTCTGGGAGTAGCTGCTGGCTATGCTTCCCACGCTAATGAAACTGAGCTGGGTCTCCTTACCTTCCAAGAGTTTCCTGTAAGCTGCAATGTCAATGTCTAAAGCCATCTTCACATTGAGGAAGTCCTGGTATTCTTTTAAATATCATGCCATTTTACTCTTTGTAGTTCTCAACTCATTTTCTAATTTGTTGATGTGTCCTGCATCCTCCAGCTCTCACAGCTGCTTTCCCAGAGTTTTGTTCATGCCCTGGCATGCTTTGATCTCCAGGGTCTTGGCCTTGAGTAGGCCTCGGCTTTCAGACACCTCATCTTTGGCAGCACACACCCCATAGGTGTCATTGGTAGTGCTCTCAGTCAGCATGGTGAAACAGCTCTTGTACTATTCTTCTGCATTCTGCATGTTCTTGGGAGCCAGCTTCTCATACTGGGCGCAGATGTCCTTGAGCGCCACAGAGAGGTCGAACTTGGAGAACATGTTCATCTCCATGGAGATCTGAGTGTACTGGATCTGTGCCTGCAGGTCGGAGATCTCCTCTTCATGCACCTTCAGAAAGGTGATTTAGTCCACCAGGCTGTCAATGTGCTTTTTCGAGCTCGGCTCCAGCGAGAGCCGCCTCGTCTGCACCTTTGCACGCCTCCATCAGCCAGCCTTCTGCATCATCATGGTCCAGCACCTTTTCCTGGTAGCATGCCTGCAGGTTGCTCCCAGTCCCTTCCAAGCCTTGCTACCTGCTAACTGCTTACTACCTCCTCCTCGTCAGGGATGGGGCACAGGCATCCCATTTTCATTAAAATAGTCAACCCTGATCTGCTCCACTGGTGTTCACAGATGGCCTGGGAGCAGACAGTGATCCTAGAGACCCTGGCCATGCCCCTTTGCCTGGTCCCCGATAGTGACCTAGACCCTGTGGGGGGCATCAAGCGCTGCCCGCCCAGCCTGCCTCGAGCCCATGGCAGCCTGGACCCCGCAGGCGGCATAAGACACAGCCCGCCTGGCTCTCTCAGTTACCAGTCGTGGCCTGGACCCCGTGAGTGGCATCACACACTGCCCGCCCAGCCTGCCCGATACCAATGGCGGCCTGGACCCCAGGCAGTGTTACATGCTGCCCGCTCAGACTGCCTGGACCCTGATGGTGGCCTGGACCCCACAGGTGGCATCAGGCGCTGCCCACCCAGCCTGTCCGGACACCAATCGCTGCCTGGACCCTACAGGCGGTGTCACGCATTGCCTGCCCAGATTGCTTGGACCCCAATGGCGGCCTGGACCCCACAGGCAGTGTCACATGCTACCCGCCTGGCCTTCTTGGTTACCCATCACTGCCTGGACCCCGTGGGCAGCATAGGCACTGCCTGTCTGGCCTACCTGGTTACTGATTGCAGTCTGGACCCTGCAGGTAGCATCAGGAGCAGCCTGCCCAGGCTGCCCAGACCCAGATAGTGGCCTGGACCCCGCGGGCAGTGTCAGGCACTACCTGCCCAGCCAGCCAGGTTACCGATCACTGCCTGGACTCTGTGGGTGGTGTCAGGCACAGCCACCCCTCCTACATAGGCAAACATACCTGCCATCTTTGTTGGCTTAATTTGCATATCACTCCTGATTGGCTGTGGAGGTACAGTCAATTAGCATATTTCTTTTATTAGTGTAGATACCATGCAATTCACCCATTTAAGTGTACAATTCAGGGGACATATATAATACTTAAAAAGAATAAAGTAGGTAAAGTGTACAATTCAATGTTTTTTTTGTTTTGACATATTTGTATTTAAAAATTATCTATGGGTGCTTCATATTAACTGCCATTGCATGAGTCAAGCACACCCTATTCATTCTTTATTAATGGGCAAATGCTTGTTCCAAGTTAACATTGTGTGTGCTCCTCCATATACACATGTGCTGTGAGGATTCTTTAGGGCAGCAGTTGCCAACCAGTGGTCTGTGACCATTGGTGGTCCATGAGGTCTTAAAGGTTGGTGACCACTGCTTTAGGGTGTATGGCTAGGAGTGGAATTGCTGGGTCATGACACATGCTGAGCAGAATGGATGCAGAAGCTTACATGTGCTTCTTTCCATATTGGGCAGCAGTGTAAGCTATCTAGGACCAATCTATTGCTGAAGTGTTGGGAGAATTCATTGTAAAGTATTACCTTTTTTAATACTCACTGTTTCTCATATCAACTCCTTTTGTCTGAAGCTGTTTCTTCTTTCTGAAACACAAAGCTATTTTTCTCTCTGGTAACTTTCAGGTTTTATTCTCATTCTTGAAGTTGTGCATTTTCATTACTGTATACCTAAGAATAGTTTTGTTTTTTGTTGTTGTTTTTTTTTACAGAGAGGAAGGGAGAGGGATAGAGAGTTAGAAACACCGATGAGAGACATCGATCAGCTGCCTCCTGCATGCCCCCTACTGGGGATGTGCCCGCAACCAAAGTACATGCCCTTGACTGGAATCGAACCTGGGACCTTTCAGTCCCCAGGCCGACACTCTATCCACTGAGCCAAACCGGTTTCGGCAAGAATAGTTTTTTTAATAGTTAGCATTCAAGGTGGTCTTTCAATTCGAAGATCTATGTCTTTTTTTCAGTTCAGAAAATCATATTTTTTGAATATCCACTATCCATTAGTTGAAACATTCTGATCACTTCTTTCTTTCTCACTACTGTTCCTTATTTCCTTTTATCTCTTTGCTTCTATTTGCCTCGGTGTTGTGGCTACAACTATCCTAGCTTTCACTTCAGAAATTACATCTGACTTTTCCAGTCTAGGGTCTGTCTCTTGTTTTTCCCAGTCTCCTTGTAGGATTGGACAGAACTGCTCCTGTTGCTTGCACACGTTTCAGTGATACTGGAGAGTGCTGGGATTTGCTGCTGGAGGTGTTAGCTTAGTGGAGGATGACCTTTGGCTGTACATTTCCCCCTTTTTCCATGTTGTTGAGCCATCTGTAAGACTGCTCCTATTCTTGTTCTCATCTGGGGTTAGACCTGCTTGTCATTACTGCCGGGCCTCCAGGTAACATTTTCTGGCATCCTATCACTTGGCTGGCCCTGTTGTAATACCTGGAGCATTCTAGATGTTGCTTCTTTCTCAGCAGAGCTTTCCAGCCTGTGTCCTCACATGGGGGCTTCTCATGGTTCCTGATTGTTCTCCCATATCTCAGGGATTCTGTATGATTTCTGTTCCACTGACTTTTCATTCATGTCTTTGATAACAGCTTTAAAAAAAAAGCAATCTATTGACCTATCATTTTTGTGTATCTGCTTTTCTTCTCAAGATAAATCTTTTCTGTCCTTCAGTGAGACTTGGCGGGAAGCAAAGTAGCCCACAATTTTGATCCATCTGTGAGTCTGACCAGGATTTGAAACTGTTATATGATGGGTGGGAAAGGGTTTCATAAAAGTATACGAGCGTGACCTGGATTTCTGTCATGCTCCTCATAAGTTGTAATTACTTCTTCTCCCACACGAGTTTGTAACACTTCTTTCCCAAGGCCTTTCTTTGAAAACACTGCCCATGCTCATATAGACCGCCATGATGCGAATTTGTATTTTCTTTCCAGGGCTGTAGTAAGTGAGAATAATGTGCCCCTCCCTGAAGATTCCCTTGCTCCAGTACACACCACACCTGCAGGAAATGGTTCTGTTCTAAAGGTAACAATATCTTGAATCTTTTAAAGATTTTCCCAAAGACCATACTGAGTTGAATCCTGTAGTACAACCATGGGCATCTGATGATTCTGATTCCCACCAGAACTCAAGCTATGAGAAAAGCATTGAGCCTAAATTCTCTAGACAAGAGTCCTATTCTCAAATCCCTTACAAGAGGATCTCAGGGATTTTTCTCTAGTTTTTATGTTTTTATTGGTGTTTTTGGTTTTGGGTGGTCTTTGTTTTTTTGGGTGCTAGCTATACTTCCTTAGTGTCTCAAACTGTACATGGCACATAGTAGGCACTAATTATTCATTGAAATAAACTTTCTGAAATAACAGCATCCTGTCATTGTGTTGCATTATGGCCAGCTCATCACAGCTCCTGCCATTCCCATACCCACTTGCCACACTCTTACCAGTTTAGAATACATTGGAGCCTAGTTCATTGCCCAGTGAATGTTTTAATTTGCAAGTTAAATGAAAAAAATTATTCTCAAAAATAGCATTTATCATTTTGCTCTTCTATTACATAAGCACATTTATTGTAGTAATTTCTCAAATATTTCAAAAAAGAAAAAATAAGATATCACAGGTATTCCCACTACCCCAAAACAGTGTACTTAATATTTGGGTGTATAACTTTTCAGACTTTTGGGTTAAATAAACAAACAACCAGGATCTTCCTTTCTGCTAATTAAAATTCTAAAAAGATATATTGACATCTTTGACCATTGAAAATTGTTAGTGGAACCTGAGATTTTTGGAACAGGACATTTAGTTCAAAGATTTATTGCATATATAAATCTAGACAGCATGCCAGGCTTTGGAAATTAAAATAGACTGAAACATAGATTGAAACATAGTTAACAGCAATCAGGCCTAGGTCAGAATTATAGAAAGGGAGTGAGAATGTTAATGGCTGTGGTAGAGCATGCACAAGCTGTTTTGGGGTACTCACCCAGGCCAGAGGATGGGATGGGTGAGATAGGAAGAGGGAGATCTAAGAAGAGAGAGAACAATTTTTTTATGTGTGTAATTAAAATTAAAGTTGGCCTGAAAGCAGGTAGATAGAAATAGAACTGTATTTGTTATGTACTACACATTAGGTACTTATTATTTCCAGATTGGAATTTAATCTTTTGTACTTTTAAAAATTATATATATATATATATATATATATATATATATATATATATATATATATATTTCTTTATTGATTTCAGAGAGGAAGGGAAAAGGAAAGAGATAGAAACATCAATGATGAGAGAGAATCCTTGATTGGCTGCCTCTACACACTCCCCACTGGGGATCGAGCCACAACCCAGGCATGTGCTCTTGGCCAGAATAGAACCTGGGACCCTTCAGTCTGCAGGCTGACGCTCTATTCACTGAGCTAAGCCGCTAGGGCTCTTTTGAACTTTTAAAGTTCTTCCTGTCCCCTCATACACACACATGCATGCACATACACACACACTCTGCAAGTACAGAACTGTGTGTTCCATAAAGTGCTTCAAATACGAATTAAACAAAAAGTGTTAATTAACATTTATGGGGAAGTCTATACTGTCCTCCTCCAAAAATAGTGAAGTTTTCATATATCTGGATAAAGAAGCATTTGGAATTCAGGCATCTGCTTTACTCATCTTTCTTCTGTGCTAAACTTTTAGTCTAAGGGCCAGAACAACCCTGGCCAGTGCTGCTCAGTTGTTAGAGCATCATCCTGTGCACCTAAGGGTTTGTGGGTTCAATTCCAGGTCAGGGCACATTACCCAGGTTGTGGATTCCATCCTCTGTTGGGGCATGTGTATGAGGCAATTGATTGGTGTTGCTCTCACTCTCCGTCCCTCCCTTTGTTGCATCAATGAAAACATATGCTCAAGTGAGGATTAAAAAAAGAAAAAACACCAGAACAGTCTTAACCCTACCAAATTTTGTCTCACCAGAAGGAATGGCTAATCTGCAAATTCACATAATGCTTCCTTTTAAAAATTCTGATTATAGTCTAGGTTCCTAGCAAAAGCGGAATCATTAATAAGCATGATTCCTGAATGTCCCTGTTTGTATAAAAGTTAATACCAATCAGGCCTCAGTCAGAATGATAAATTGAGAGGATAAGGAAAAAGTAGTCTGATTAGTGGGTCATTTATCAACTATATATATTTTGTCTCCATAGGATGCTACAGATGAATTTGATGCCTTGCTTTTATCTCTAACTGAGAATCTGATTGATAGCACAGTCACACCTCAGGTAAATATGCTCTGAAACACCAAAATGGAAAAAAAAACTCTATTTTGAAAATGTTGCTGCTGGATTCCAATTTTAGCCTTGTTAACAATTTAGTAATACTTCGTACATAATAAGAGTTCATATTTCAGTAACAGCTTTGACTTTTTCTGTACTATAAAACTCTACCCATTTGAATGTGGGTGTGATAGTACAGTGTGTCACTACTATATGCCTATTTGTAATTCATTACCATACTGTAAGTAACATAAAGGAAATGGATAATAAACCAACTTGGAAAGAGTTAGGACAGTCCAGCCAGTGTGGCTCAGTGGCTGAGTGTTGACCCATAAACCAGGAGGTCATGGTTTGATTCCTGGTCAGGGCACATATCCATGTTGTGGGCTCAATCCCCAGTGGAAGGCATGCAGGAAGCAGCTAATCAATGATTTTCTCTTATCATTGCTCTTTCTATCTCTCTCTCCCTCTCTAAAATCAATACAAATTATATTTTTTAAAAGAGTTAAGACAATAAGGACATACTTAATTTAAAAAAATATTTACAGAAAGGTGGGGACATAAGAATGGGTGGCATTGGACAAAGCATTATTGTAGTATGGGAAATACTGTGTTAAAAGTAATATGACCTAATACAATAGTTCCTTCCCACCAGAGACTTATAGTTTAGTGGGTGAATGGTATACAGATAACTCATTTAGTGACTTATGAGTAATGTGACAAAAATTGCTGTAGGAACTAGAAATCCTGAAGTCTTGGAAATATAGATGCTATTGCCTATGGTGCTGAATGTTTGCTTTAGATTACTAGTTCTCAAACTTGAATGTGTAACAGAATCATCCTGCTGGTGATTAAAAACAGATGGCTAAGGAAAGGAGGAAATAAAACTCTCATTTATTTATAAACTAAAGGCCCAGTGCACGAATTTGTGCATGGGTGGGGTCCCTTCTGGTGGCCTGCAGGGATAGGGCCAAAACCCACAGTCCAATGCCACCTGTAGCTCCTACCTGCTGCTCCCACTCATCCAGGCCTATTGTGCCTGCTGCAAGCTCACACCCAATCAGTCCCCGATCAGGAGAGGCTCACACAGCTGTAGCAATGCTCACCAGCCATGAGCCCTGCTTCTGGCACCCTCCCAAGGGGAGTGGCCTGTGGGATCGGGCTGAAACTGGCTCTCCAATATCCCCCAATGGGGTGCAAGCCAAGCCGAGGGACCCCACTGGTGCACGATGGGGTTGGGGAGGGACTATGAGAGGGCTCCAGAGTATGTCCCGCCCATCTGGCTGAATCCTGATCAGCCAGACCCCAACAGCAAGCTAACCTACCAGTCCCCTGGTGGTCAGTGCACATCATAGTAACTGGATTGTTGTGGCTATTTGGGCTCTTTTTAAATTCCAAATGAATTTTTGGAGAGTTCTTTCTAGGTCTGTGAAATATACTGTTGGTATTTTATTGAGGAGTGCATTGAATCTATAGATTGCTTTGGGTAGTATGGACATTTTAATGATGTTGATTCTCCCAATCCATAAACATGGTATGTTCTTCCATCTGTTTACATCTTCCTCTATCGCTTTTTTCAATGTCCTGTAGTTTTCCACATATAGGTCTTTTTCCTCCTTAGTTAAGTTTATTCCTACGTATCTTAATTTTTTTGGTGCAATGGTAACTGGGATTGCTTTTTTAGTCTCTCTTTCTGTAAGTTCACTATTGATGTATAGAAATGCCATACATTTCTTGGCATTATTTTGTGTCCTACTACATTGCCAAATTCACTTATTAAGTCTGTTAGTTTTTGGATGGAATCTTTCAGGTTTTTTATGTACAGTATCATCTCATCTACAAATAAGGACAGCTTAACTTCTTCTTTTCCAATTTGGATGCCTTTTATTTCTTGTCTCATTGCAATGGCTAATATTTCCAGTACTGTGTCAAACAGGAGTGGTGAGAGTGGGTATCCCTGTCTTGTTCCTGTTCTCAGGGGAAATGGTTTTAGTTTTTGCCCATTGAGTATGATGTTAGCTGTAGGTTTATCATATATGGCTCTTATGATGTTGAGGTATGATCCTTCTGTTCCCATCTTACTGAGAGTTTTTATCAAGAAAGGGTGTTTGATTTTGTCAAATGCTTTTTCTGCATCAATTGATATGATTATGTGATTTTTATCTCTCAATTAGTTTATGTGATGTATCATGTTTATTGACTTGTGGATATTGTGCCATCCTTGCATCCCTGGGATAAATCCTACTTGGTCATGGTGTATGATCTTGTTGGATCTAATTTGCTAGAATTTTGTTGAGGATTTTGGCATCTATGTTCATGAGGGATATTGGCCTGTAATTCTCTTTCATTGTGTTGTCTTTATCTGGTTTTGGTATTAGGGCAATGCTGGCTTCATAGAAGGAGCTTGGAAGTGTTCCTTCTTTAATTTTTTGGAATAGTCTGAGGAGGAGAGGTTTTAATTCTTCCTTGAATGTTGGTAAAACTCCCTGTGTAGCTGTCTGGCCCTGGGCTTTTGTTTGCTGGAAGCTTTTTGATGACTGCTTCACTTTCTTCCATAGTTATTGGTCTATTGAGGTGTTTAGATTCTTCCTGATTAAGTTTTGGAAGGTTATATTTTTCTAGGAATGTATCCATTTCCTCCAGGTTGTCTAGTTCGTTGGAATAGAGTTGTTCAAAGTATTTTTTAACAATCCTTTGTATTTTGGTGGGGTCTGTTGTTATTTCACCTCTTTCATTTCTGATTTTGTTTATTTGGATTATCTTTCTTTGCTTCTTGGTGAACCTGGCTAGAGGTTCATCAATCTTGTTATCCTTTCAAAGAACCAGCTCTTGATTTTGTTGGTCTTTTGTATTGTGTCTTTGGTCTCTATATCCACTCTGCTTACACGGGGCTTTTCTTGTTGCTCTCTTAACTCTTTAAATTGTAGGGTTAGGTAATTTATTACCATAGTTTCTTGATTTTTGCAATAGACTTCTAGAGTTGTGAACTGCCCTCTCAAGACTGCTGTGTCCCATAGATTTTGGATTGTTGTGTTTTCATTGTCATTTGTTGCCATGATATTTTTTATTTCTTCCTTGATCTCTCTGGTAACCCAGTCATTGTTTAATAGCATGCTGTTTAATCTCCATGTGTTTGATTTCTTTGGATTGGTTTTATTGTAATTGATTTCCATTTTTATGCCACTGTGATCTGAGAAGATATGATTTCTATCTTTTTAATTTGAAGAGACTTTGCCTATGATCCAACATATGGTCTATCTTTGAAAATGACTCGTGCACTTGAGAAGAATGTATATTCTGTGGCTTTGGGGTGAAATGTTCTGAAGGTGTCAATTAATTCTATCTGGTCTAGTGAGTCATTGAGGATTGATGTTTCTTTGCTGATTTTTTGTTTAGAAGATTTGTCCAATGGTGATAGTGGAGTATTAAAGTCTCCTACTATGATTGTATTGCTGTCAATGTCTCCCTTGATATTCTCCAGGAGATATTTTTTATGTATTTGGGTACTCCTATATTGGGTGCGGATATGTTTACCAGAGTTGTTTCTTCTTGTTGGATTGTTCCCTTTAGTATTATGAAGTGGCCTTCCTTATTTCTTGTTAAGTTCTTCACTTTGAGATCTAATTTGTCAGAAATAAGTGTTGCTACCCCAGCTTTTTATTTTCATTTCCATTTGCCTGAAAAACCGTTTTCCATCCCTTCACCCTCAGTCTATGTGTGTCTTTTTTTTCTGAGGTGGATTTCTTAGACAGCAGATATAGGTCATATTTTCTTATTCAATCTGTTACCCTATGTCTTTTGATTGGGGCATTTAGTCCATTTACATTTAAAGTTGTTATTGATAGGTACTTCTTTATTGTTATTTTTATTCTTTACCCCTGTGTTCCTTCTTCACTTCCTATTTCCCTTCCCCCCCCCTCTCTCTCTCTCTCTCTCTCTCTCTCTCTCTCTTTCTTTCTTTCTTTAGCATTTCTTGCATTTCTGGTTTGGTGGTAATAAATTACTTTTTTTTCTATGAGACTCCTGATTTCACCTTCAATTTTGATTGATAGCCTTGCTGGGTACAGTATTCTTGGATTCAGACCTTTCCTTTGCATGACTTTGTATGTTCATTCCATTACCTTCTGGCCTGATGAGTTTCTGTTGAGATATCAGTCTCTAGTCTGATGGGGGTTCCTTTGTAGATAACTTTCTGTCTCTCTCTGGCTGCTTTTAAGATTCTTACTTTGTCTTTGGTGTTTGCCAATTTAATTATAATGTGCCTTGGCATCGGTCTTTTGGGGTTCATTTTGCTTGGAACTGTGTGAGCTTCTTGGATTTGTGTGGATTTTTTTCTTTTCTATATCAAGGAAGTTTTCTGTCATTATTTCTTCAAACAGGTTTTCTATTCCTTGCTCAGTTTCCTCTTCTTCTGGTATCCCTATTATGCGGATGTTGTTTTGTTTCATGTTATCCCAAAGTTTTCTTAGGCTCTCCTCCTGCTTTTTAATTTTTTTTTTCTAGAGTCTGCTCTACTAGGGTATTTTTTTCCTACCTTGTCTTCTAGCTCATTGATGTGGTCCTCTGCTTCTTCTAGTCTACTTTTGATGCTTTTCATTGAGTTCTTTACAGCAGCAATATCATTTTTCATTTCTTCTTGGTTCTTCATTTCCTCTTGGTTCTTACTCATGTTGTCGAATTGTCTTTCATTCTTTCAGCCACCTTACGACCATTTCTCTGAATTCTTTCTCTACCAGGTTGCTTGCCTCCACTTTGTTTACTTCCTTTTATGGTGATGCCTGCTTTTCTTTCATATGCGGTCTGTTTCTTTCTTTCCCCATGGTCTCGCTTCTCTGGATGTCTGATTATGTAGTTCTCCCTCTCCTTATCCCAGGCAAAATCCAACCTTTCTGTGGTGGAGTGTAGATCTCCTCTCAATCTGAGTGTTTGCGCCAAGTGGGGACTGGTGTTGTGGGGTTTGCAGCTGTTTGGTGGATGCCATAGTTGTAGATTTTCAGGCTTCCGATAACATTCACTTTCCCCTTCAAGATGGCATGGTCTCCTCGTCTGAGCTGGTGGTTCCAGGAGGGAACCCAGAAGCAGTGGGGGCTTCCCAATCAGCTGAGCCCTGTCCAGTACTTCCCCACCTTACCCTGCTGTGGGCCAGAGCTCCTCTGACACAGCAAAGGTTTGGGTTCTATTCTGTAAGGGCCCTCCTTAGATTTCAGGTTTGATCCCCTGTCAGGGCTGACTGCTGTTCAGGAAGTGACTGAGGACCATTGAGGTCCATGTGCTTTATGTCATTCAGCAGGCAGCTGGGTTTCCATTGCCGACATGGTCAATTCTGATCCCTGCTACCCCCACTCCTCCATTGAGGATGACTTCAACTATGGCAGCTGTGTGGCTTCTGCCAGTGTACACATCCACATGGGTAGGCTGCCTTTTTGTGGCTTGCCTGGTCCTGCTGTTGCGCAAGCGCCCCAGGAGGCAGATTTGCAGGTTCCCAGGGAGAGCACTCTCCACGCTGGACTCTCAGGGAGAGTGGGGTCCCAGAGAGAAAGCACTTTGCCTTCCCTTAGGGCTCCCGGATGAAGTGCCCATCCTGTGCAGGGCTTGGAGGGGAGAGCCTCCCAGGTAGGCCTCCTAGCTGTGTATTGAGAAAATGAAACTGGGAGCCTTTCCTCCTTGAGTCCTGTTGTCTTCGGTGTAGAAAGGGACAGATGAAAGCCTCAGCAGCCTTACTGGGGCATGCTGCATGTGCAGCCTGCTAAGTTGTCATAATGTTATAGAGTCCTGTACAATCTGCATATTCTTCTATTATTACATAGGATATCAGGTATACATTATAATTCAGTATTTATACACAGTAGTTCCTTCCTCATCTACAGTTTCAGAGGTCCAAAGTTTTGGTTACCCACAGTAAACCATGGTCCAAAAATATTAAATGGAAAATTCCAGAAATAAACAATTAATGTTTTAAGTTACATGCTATTCTGAGTAGCATGATGAAATCTGGTGCCATCCCTTCCACCTGCCTGAGGTGTAACTCATCTTCATCCAGCATGCTGATTCACACTGTCACTGAGCTGCCATGCTTATGCTCAAGTGAATTGTTGGGCCCTCTTTTCATGCTCTAGTACTACTTTGTTTTTATTTTCTGATACCCAATAAATCTTTAATTATAAATTTAGCATCAGTATGTCAGATTTCCCCTCAATCTGCCTGCACTAAATTGGAGTCTATATTAAATTTATAGATTTTTTAAAGAAAACTGGCATTTAAAAAATATCTTTTCCGCTGAAACCGGTTTGGCTCAGTGGATAGAGCGTTGGCCTGTGGACCTTGGTTGCAGGCACATCTCCAGTAGGGGGCGTGCAGGAGGCAGCTGATCGATGTCTCTCTCTCGTTAATGTTTCTAACTCTCTATCCTTCTCCCTTCCTTTCTGTAAAAAATCAATAAAATATATATAAAAATATATCTTTTCCTTTTCCTTAATATATATTTATAATTTCTCATCTTTATTTGAGTTACTAAATGTTCTCTAAAAGTCTTCTATATTCCTCATTAGGTTAAGTCCTAAATGTATTTTTATTGATACTGTGAACAGTATTTAATTTGTTACTGTTGAATTAATAATTTGATTTTGTATCTAGCAAACTTCCTGAATTCTTTCATTAGTCAATCTACTGATTCCCATGACTATCCAGTCAGTTTCTAGGGTGTGTTTAATATCTGTCTGCAATTATTGATTAATCCATTTCTCATGTGTTCCTAGATCTGTAGTAGTTGTTTTGCATATTTTACAGATAGGCTGTGAGATACATATATATTTATGATAATGATACTTTCTTAAGTTCCTTTAAGCACTTTAAAGTATCCTTATTTGCCCTTTTTTTCTCTCTTAATTTCCCTCTTGATTGATATAAAATTGACACCCTAGTTTTCTTTTAAGTTTGTTTTACCTACTATATAATTTTCTGTTCTTTTATTTTCAACCTTCCTGTGTATTTGTTGGTTTTAAATGAACCTTTTATGAACAAGATTTTGTTGCATCTTGTTTTTAAAATCTTATTTGAGAATCTTTCTTTTTGATTGAGTTTAACCCATTTATATTTACTGTAAGTATGATAATAGATTTTGTTTCTGCCTCACCAATTTTTGTTTACTTTTACTGTAGTTTCTCCTCTTTCTTTCTCTCTGTCTCTCTGTTTCTCTGTCTCTCTCTCTCTCTCATTTCCAGTGGTAAAAGTTCATTGTTTTTAATATTGGTGATTATAACTTACTAGACACCACAGGGCCCTTGTGTCTGCTCTCTGTGGGGGCCCTGCAGGGGACTTCTTGCCCCTCGCTGCGATGGCCAGGGGCAAGCAGGGCACTGCTGTTGCTTGTTCAATATGGAAGAATGCTTGCCTCTTGCTGCCAGGGCCAGGGACAAGCACGGCCCCACAGTCTGCTTTCTGCTCACTTGCTATGGAGGACATTCTCACCCTGCCCCTGGTCACTTGCGTGGGTGCTGGCTCAGAGCACCTGGGTCCCGAGGATGTTCCCAGCCCTCCTCCGGCTGCTCAGCACCTGTGTGCGTAGGCCTGGAGTGGTCGGGGGCATTCCAGGACCCCAGCCGCTCTGGGCCTATGTGTGGACCTACAGGCTCAGAGCGGTCTGGCTTCCAAGAATGCCTGTCCCTGGGATGAAGGCCACTTGCTGGCACGCACGCAAGTGGCCGCCCCACCCCCAGCTGCTTATGAGACTGTGCATGCAAATTAACCTACCATCTTTGTCAGGTTAATGTGCATACTCACTCCTGATTGGCTGGTGGGCATCGTGGAGTGATGAACAATTTGCATATTTCTCTTATTAGTGTAGATTATGATCTGGACTTTTTTTTCTTTCAGAATATAAAGCTATCTGCAAGGGCTAGTCTTAAATTTTTATAAAATAGGGGAGTTTATTAGATTATAATTCTTCACATAAAAGTAAGATCTAGAAAATTAAATGTTGAAATAAATCTAACAAAGGCCCTATGAAGCAAAAAGTAATATGGGTGGTTCTATTGTAGTTTTCTAATGAATGCATGATAATTAGAGAATGATCTCTGTATAAACAGATGTTTTTCCTGTGTACTTATTTATGCTATTCATTTTGATTTGTCATAATCCATTGTTCAGAATCGTACTAAGAAGACTATAATTATTTGTAATGAACTAAAATTTCAGAAAATAAAATATTAAACCAATGCTGAGCTGGGGAACAGTCCTATTAAATGAATTGAAAGTAGTAGTAGCATTCTTGGAGTAGTAAATATTTAGATTAAAGAGATTCTCAAAATTATTTGTGTTGTATTAAAGGATCTTGGATTCAGAAGTTCATGTCAGCTCGAGGGACCATTAAGAACTGCCCCCTACCCCACCCAATGCATCTCATAGTAGAAGAAAGCATGGAGAATATAATTATGAAATAAATACATATATGTAATTTATTTTAGGTATCTTCAACATCCATGATCACACCTCGGTGGATTGTGCCAGTAAGTTAATATTTGCAATTTTTCTATTGGTTACCCTTTCAGAGAGACCTGAAGGATTACCAGGCTCTTGTCGTGTTTTTTAAAAAACACAGGGTCATTTTCAAAATTCTGTTTACTGACTTAATAGCTTCAAACTAGCTCTTTAACTTTTCTGTTTGTAAATGCTTATAAATGATGAACAAAATAAAAATCTGAAGGGAAGGATGATTAAAAACAAAAACAATCACGATCATCAAAATCATCATCCTCATTACCATAATCGTTAGGAAGATGACCTAGATCTGAAGCACTGACTTTTGGGTAAGCATTGTCACCTCTGCTCACACATGTGTTATATGTCTCCCTCAGCAGAGCAGTGTCTTTTCTAATGGACTCGCAGAAAATGGACCGTCCTTGGTGGGGAAGGAGGGACATGGTAGTAGAGACGTGATCTCGCTGATCTCTCCCCCAGCACCATTCTTGGTGGATGCTGTGACCAGGTGAGGACATTTTTTTAGTTGCAGTTTTTAGGCATCGGTTAGTAAGGAAAAAAATTAAATATATTTGAAGCAATAATGTAAATTCTTCTTTCATTGAACTTAATTGAAATTGGATAAATCTTTTCTCTGTTTATTATTTAGACTAGTATTTTTTTTGACAAGTAGCAATTTTCTTCAAAATTATGAAGTAGACATTATGGCTTTTTTAATGAAATCTTTGCTAGATAAACATGTTACAGGCTTATCTTTTAAAATTTGTATATATATATATATATATATATATATATATATATATATATATATTTTGGTGTGTGTGTGTATTTTTAATGTATTGATTTTTGAAAGTATTACACATGTCCTCTCCCTGCCCCCCATTGACCTCCTCCACCCCACTCCTGTCCCCTCCCAGGCCTTCCTCTGCACTGTTGTCTGTCCAGAGGGTATGCACAAGTGCATATTTAAGTTGATTTGTCTACCTTTCATGCTTTACTGTTCTGTTGTCCATCAATATGGTGAAGAGGCTCAGATGAGGGTGAGGTAGGAGTTTCCCAAGGTGAGGCTCTGAGATAGCCTGTACTGAAACCTGTTGCACACTCATTTCTACATAGCACTTGCCACAAAGAAAAGTTGGACTCAAAAGAGCTTTTGTTTATCCTGTAGTCCTTCTACATTTAGTTGTTAGGACCAGAACTGTGCTCATTTTACAAAATATTTAAAATTGCCTTCATTTTCACCTTAGACTTTTTCCTGATTATGTCTGGTATTTCTCATGTCCTCCTAGGATTGAAAATATGAGTCATTGAAGTAAATGCTTTCCTAATTGGAGAGAACAAATTATTAGATGGTTAACTTAAGAGAAATTTAATAGGTTATTTTGCTAAACATTTATCTGCCTAGTAACTGCCACTATAAAAATAGAGATTACATACAGAGGACCAGATGATAATGCTTTGTAATTGAGTTTGGACAATGTAATGTGAGTTCTTAAGGATTTCCAAATTTAAAATTACAGATGAAAGAGCTTATCTCTATTCCTTCCCAAAGCAAAGTAGTCATAAACAAATAAGAGAGGTAAAAATGACAAGTAGTATACCTGAAACTAATATTATATGTAAATTATAATTCAAAAAATGACAAGTAAATAAAGCAGTGAAACAGAATAGAGTCCAGAAATAAATCAACACGTTTGCAGTTACCTGATTTATGAAAAAATGCTATAGGGGAAAGAATTTCACAAAATAATTGAATAGACAATTCACAAGAGGATATCCAGATGGGCAATAAGCTACAAGATAGGGTGCAGCTTGACTAATCATTGAAGAATACACATTCAAACCATCATGTGAGAACACTGTGTACTACCAGAAGGGCTACAGTATAGAGAAGACACATAGTTCCAAGTGTTGGTGAAGCTAGGAGGCAGCTGGAACTCTGAAAATTTGAATAGCCATGTTGGAAATAGGTTTGACAGTATTTACAAAAGTTGAACATACCCAGTGAATCAGTGACTCTCCTCTTATGTACACACCCAATAGAAGTACAATTATATGTGCATTGAAAGACAAGTACAAGAATGTTTATAGCAACTGTATTCTTAATGATCCAAACTGAAAACTTTACAAAAGTCCATTAGTAATCAGCTAGATAAATATTAGAATAAAGCAGTAGTGAAGATTAATGAATTACAACTGCAATGTAGCAATACAGATAAATCACATAAACATATTTGCATTAGTTATTCATTGTTGTGGAACCAAGTACCACATATGTAGCAGCTTAAAAAATACACATTTACAATTTCACTTCCTGTGAGTCCTCTGCATCAGATTTCTGACAGGCCAAAGTCAGGATGGTGGTTAGGGATAGGTTCACATCCTAAGGCTCAACTGGAGAATGGCCTCCAGTTATGGTTGTTGGCAGAAATCAATTCCTGAATAACTGTTAAACTGAGGGCCTCCATGTTTTAGCTAGCTAGTGGCCAGAAACTACCCTCAGTCCTTGCCACACAGACCTCTCCACAATAGCAAACCAAGAAGCCATTAGTACCTGCTAGCAAGCTGGAAGTCAGTCATGTACAATCTAATCAGAGAAGTGACATTCTGTTACCTTGGCTATGTTCTGTTGACTAAAGCAAATCACAGGTCCTTCCCATGCTCAAGGGGAGGAGATTAAGTAAGCATGTGAATTCCAAAAGGTGAGGATCATTGGAGATCATCTCCTCGCTATAATGTAAGCAAAATAAAGTTCAAAGTGAGGTGCAACTCCTAGAAATCAAAATAATGGTTATCCTTAAGGTGGTTAGTGACTAGAAGGAAGTCCAAAAAGGACCTTTAGAGAGCAGGTAGTTTTCTATTTCTTGATCTGCATGCTGATTAATTGCAAAGGTGAGTTCTATTTGCAAAAAGTCATCAAGCTGTACATTCATGATCTGTGCACTTAAGTGTATATATGTTATAATCAATAAAATGTTTATAAAAACAATGCCCAAGTTGCATCTCTACAGATGAGATTTACTTTGAGTATTCCCTATAAAATTTAATTTGCAGATATAAAACCACAAAAACAAAGGACAGGAAAGGAGACAACAGCAATTGAGAGACTTCAACAAGTTTTGGAAGCAGATAATTGATGAATAAGTAGTAACTAATTTAGCAGGCTCCATTTCTTTTAATATAACTGAAATTTAAATCTGAAAAGGGAGGGAGTAGAAACTGAGAAACATACAAAACATGTACACTCAGTGCAGAGCTCTGGAGAGGCTCAGGAATTGGGGGTTCTGATATTTGTGAAGATACAGGTATAAGGTGGGATTGAGAATGAGAATTGACTGAAAGTATTTGTACCCATGTAAACAGTTCTCCCCAACCTACCTGTGCTGGAGGAGCTGGGCCAGAGAGGCTCTGTGTTGGTGCTCTTGTTCCAGCATTACAAAGGGTTCAGCAATCTGGAGAAAGGCTGTGCATAGATTAAGTAAGAGTCCAGAGATGAAAGATAATTTTGAAAGGCATTGGGGTCAGAGGAGCTTCAGCTGAAGGAGCTAAAGTTCCAAGTTCTTCGTTCTTAGTTCTCCTTGTCTCGGGACCCCTGCTTTTTATTAACACAATTTGTCCTAAGGCAAGGTGGAGATCATACACTTCAAAGGGTACGGTTTACAGAAGCATTGTCAGATTGGGGAATAGCCTATAGCTGTTCAGGTGTTTGGCCAACAAGAGACAATAACATGTAGATTAAGATATCCTGAGCTGCCTGGCAGCAAACAATCATCCTATTCAGGTTTGGGGGAAGTGCCTTTTTAGCCATTTAAATAGGTGATTACATATGTGACTCAGCCCTGTTGAGCCCCCAAGTTTCATCAATCTTTTGATGAAATTCTTGTAATTATGACATGCTGGAATTGGCTTCCAGCAGCTCTAGATTGGGGTTTGTGGACAGGAAGGGTCCCAAACTGAAAACAGGAAGGTTTACTCAAAGTTCACACACTGAAAGTCCAGAGTGTCATTGGCTAAGCATAAATGTCTCAAGTGGGAAATTAAGAGGATTATTTTATAGAGGAACTGACCCACCAAAGAGAAAAGGTCTACAAGGCTGTTTCTGGGTCCCCTGATGGAATTGCCAGGAAATCTGCCTAAAAGCTTTACCTGGAAGCCCATTAATGTTCAGCAGTTTTACCCACGAGTGGTTTCCAAACAGCGTTCCAGTGCTTCTCTCTTCAGTATGACGGGAGCAAAATCATCAGATGTTTGAAGAAAGACCAGAACAAGTAAACTGAATGAAAAAGAAACAGAAGAAAATAAAAATTGCACAATGATAATAGTGTGAGGGAAAAGATAACTGGCTACACCTATGTAGGACATTTAAAAGAAAAAACAAAGTTAAGAACTCTTAGAAACTATTAACCAGGTTAAAAATAAAATCCAAAGAATATGTGGAAGATAAGGTGAAGGAAAATCTACCCCAAAATAAAAATAAAAGTAAATAAAAAACTGGGAAAAAGAAGAAAATGGAGGCTTGGCCTAGGAAATCCAATATATGAGCCATTGGCGATAGAGAAAGAAGAACAGAGTAAATGAATGTGAGAGAATTGTCACAAAAAGGAACCAAGGATCCCTAGAACAGAAGTACTTGAGTTTTCACATTCAGCAGGCCTACTGAGTTAGAGAATGAAAGCAGACAACACCAAGGAACATCATGAAATGTCAGAATAGACATTAAGAGAGGATACATGTCTGTGAGGTGGAGGGGGATAGGGAGAATACATACAAATGATTAGAAATCAGAATGAGAGCAGACAACAGAGCTAGAAGGTAATGGAGCAATGTCTTCAGAATTCTGGAGGAAAAGCATTTCTCACCTAGAGATTTATATCCAAATGATCATTGAAGTGTGGGATTAGGTGAAATAGAGTTCCTCTATAGAGTAGGTGCTCCTCCTGTGGTCTTCTTCAGGAAGCTATTCATTGGAGCATGTGTTCCATCAGAACAAGCGGATTATCTAAGAAAGAAGACAAGGTGGGGCCAGGAGACAGAGGAGTGGGATTTACCAGAAGGGAGGTGGAGGCAGCGTCCAAGGTGGCAGCTGACCACCGAGGTCTGGAAAGATCCTGTGGATTTGAAGAGGGGGATATAGTTCCAGGTGGGATGTTGCCAAGGAAACACTTAACCCACCCCAGTTTTTAAAACTTACATGGCATGCCTGACTTACTCAGAAGAGGGCCCAGGTTAGGGGTCAGTCAGAAGCAAAGATAGAAAATTGGGAAAGTAGTTCATAACAAAAGAGGCAGTTATTCAGTCTCAAGGAAACAAATTATGCAAAAGAAAAAAATATGTAATGCACCTACTGTATATTCAGTTGTGACAATATTTTCATAATTACAATAAATACTGAATATTAGCATTGCCAAAAATTTTCATCAACTGTTGAAAAGGTAAGAACAAAGGATTGTGGGGCTGGTGAGTGTGGTGCAAGAATGTTACGTTTTCATAGTCTGTAGTAGGAAGTCATTGTAGAAACATCTCTTAGAACAGTTAGGACTGGCACTAGTTTTGCATGAGAATTACTTAGAGGGCTAGTTAGAACACAGGTTACTGAGCCCTAACCTCAGACTCTGGTTCTGTATGTCTGGTATGGTATCTAAGATTCTGCATTTATAACAAATTCCAGGGCCTACACTCAGAAAACCAGAGATACAGAAAAGTGAAGGGAAAATTCCAGAAAAAAAAACAAAAAAAAACACAACTCCGCATTTGAAAGTGTTTGTGTAGTAGGAATGGAGAGGGTGAGATAAATAATTGCTGTTTCATTTATAAATCTTATTAGTACTTTTGATATTTTAAACTACAATTGACCCTTGAACATAATATGATTTGAACTGTACTACCTACTTAACATGCGTATTTTAAAAAATAAATACACAGTTGGCCTGCCATATCCCTGAGTTTCACATCCACGGATTCGACCAACTTCAGATGAAAACTAGTGTTTTACATCCCCAGATGCATGGTGCCAACTATGCATTGTTTATAGCATTTTATAGAAATGCTATATATATTCTTGCCAGTCCAAATATTGAGCATCCCTGGTTTTTGGTTTCCACGGGGATCCTGGAACTGATCCCCAGTGAATACCAAGGGGCTGTAATTAAGTTTTGGAGAGTCAAGTTATGTGCAGATTTTCAACTGCATGGGGGTTGGAACCCCTAGTCCCCTGTTCAAGGGTCAAATGTATGTCCTTGTACTATATGTTTTGATATTAAGTTTATCTGAAACCAAAATAGATGTTATATCTTTGCACCTAAATTTATGCTTTTCACTTACAAAAGGGACTCTTTTGCAAAACCTATATATTTTTATTTTTTAATTGAATTAAATATTTTATTAATCCTCACCTGAGGATATGTTTTCATTGGTTTTTATGACATGCTGTTGCCTCTTGTATGCTCCAACCTGGGATTGAATCCACAACCTAGGTATGTGCCCTGATCAAGAATCGAACCTGCAACCCTTTTGACACACCAGATGATGTTCAAACCAACTGAGCCACCCAGGTGGGGCCAGAGCCATATACTTTATTTTTCACATAGCTCTACCAAAACATACGGGCTGGTATAGGAAGTTGGACAGCCACCTGAGACAATGTAAAGAAGCACAGAACAGCCCATTGGGTTTTTCCTGAGCAGGTTGCTGTCATGCTCAGCACAGTACTGTTCTTGATATTCATCATAATCACTGACGCATTAGTAAGTGGGGAAGTGTCTGTTTGGTATATGTTATTCAAGGAAGTAGGAGACATTGATATCGTTAGATTTAATTTCAAGATTAAATATGCATCAGTTATCTAGAAAATTCCCTTCTGTGGAATACCTTATTGCTAAATTAAGTATTACAACACAGTCATTTAAGTCTGTTATTTTATTTTATATCAATACTAGTGGCCTGGTGCCCCTCAGCCAGGACTGCACCCTCTCCAATCTGGGACCCCTTGGGTGATGTCTGAAACCGATAATTAGACATCCCTCTTGCAATCCAGGACCACTGGCTCCTAACCACTCACCTGCCTGCCTCCCTGAACGTCCCTAACCACTGTGCTTGAACGCCCCAACTGCCCCCCATTCTGGCCTGATCACCCCTAACTGCCCCCCCTGCTGGCCTGCTCGCCCCCAACTGTCCCACCCTGCCAGCCTGATCACCCCAACTGGCCCCCTGCTGGCCTGTTTGCCCCCAGATGACCCCCCTGCTGGCCTGCTCACCCCCAACTGGCCCCCTGTTGGCCTGTTTGCCCCCAGCTGACCCCACCTCCTGCCGGCCTGCTCGCCCCCAACTGCACCCCTGCCTCAGCCCCACCACCATGGATTTGTCTGGAAGGAAGTCTGGAAGATCTCTAGGTCTAATTAGCATACTACCATTTTATTTGTATAGATGTTTTTATTGATTTCAAAGAGGAAGGGAGAGGGAGAGAGAGAGGAATATCAATGATGAGAGATAATCATTGATCAGCTGCCTCCTGAACACCCCATACTAGGGCATGTGCCCTGACTGGGAACCGAACTGTGAGCTCCTGGTTCATAGGTCAACTTTCACCCACTGAGCCACGCCAGCCGCTAGGTCTGTCATTTACTATCAGCATGCTCCATGTGGCACTTGTGGAGAAAGGGGTATTGTTTCTGTCTCAAAGGGTTTAATGGAATAACCCATTCTTTCTTCCTTTCAGCTCTGCTCCAGTTGTGACCAAAGAACCCATCTTGAAGCAGAAGTGCTTACTGACAACTGAACTCTAAAGAATTGCTTCCTCCTCGCCTGGACCTGGATGCCTGGACCTGGATGCCCAGCACGCTCCCACAGTCTGCCCTGGAATCAGCTTCTGCTGACAGTGTTGGATGCAGGAGCTTGCCCT
Source organism: Lasiurus cinereus (assembly GCA_011751065.1). Classification (NCBI taxonomy): domain Eukaryota; kingdom Metazoa; phylum Chordata; class Mammalia; order Chiroptera; family Vespertilionidae; genus Lasiurus; species Lasiurus cinereus. The sequence continues at coordinate 60,012,572 of JAAGEH010000393.1, forward strand.
GTACTTGTTGGTTAAAAAAAAGAAAAGAAAAAAGTTTGCCTGGATGTGACTTTAGTTCTATGGAAAAAACTAGTTTTAGTCTGACTGGAAGAGTTTAATTACACTGTGCATTTCCTCAGATGAGGATATCTGGTCTTTTACTTTCTTTAATTTTCGAAGTTTTAAATTCCTAAAACAAGGGAATTACATTCCCTATGGTTTGCTTCAAGCTCTTGGTCCCACCTCGTGGTTGTAATTGTTTATAATGCTTCTTACGAGGCAGTCTCTGGTGGTCAATGTCATTTCTCTCTCTAATGTCAGGGTGAATGTCCCTAATCTGTTAGAGAACTTACACTTTTCTCTGCATACCTGGAAGTCAGGGATTTAGGAACATAATGAAGATCTTATGTAGGTAAATGCAGTGCTAACTTTCTTTCCCTTTTTTAACAATTATTACAATGCTAAAGAGCAGTTTAGAACACAGAAGATTTTCGAATGTCACCCATGTTTTTGAATGCTTACTGAACTGGCTGTCTTAATACTCCAAAGTTACATCAAGGTAAGATAAACCTCGAGAAGAACTACAGAGAAATCAATTGCCCGTCGTTTTCAGCCCGGTCTTCCCACAGGAAGCAGCTATGCACCACAGGTTTCCTGTAATTGTTCAGCCAGGAAGGGGAGGGTGGGTTAACGTTACCCTGGGCGTGTCCCTCTGGTCCTCACACTTCTTCCTGGGCCGGGGACTGCAGTCCACATACTCAGTGATAAAGGAGCACAGCACGCTCTGGGCTGGCACTGCTCCACGCGTGGCCTCCACTTCCTTTCAGTACAAGCTAGATAAATTGAGAGCTTGTAAGCAAGAAAACAAAACAAAAAATACCAGGACAGAAATGGAATCCTGGGGTGGGTGGGTGGGATTTTGTTTCTTGAACAAATCCCATGTTTGAAACTATACACAACATTCTGAAGGAACTCACATTAGAAATTTTATGTTTGTTTTAAAAAGTCCTTTAGAATTTCCTCATCACTTCTGTACAAAAAAAAAAAAAATTCTGGATGTTAAAGTAGTACATGCTCATATAGAAAATAGGAAAAAATGTAAAAATAACCACCTGCAATCCCAACGCCCAGAAAAACACGCCCTGGCTTGTCTCTTTAGGTGCATAAGGTGAACCGCACTTGCTGCTGGGAATGAGGGTGACATGGAAACCGTGCTGATAAAGACTTTCTTACGAGTTGTCAAGGACTGATGTTAAACTAGCCCTCCTGGAATTTGCTTTGTAGTTTCCTGCCCTGTGATGTGTATGTAATTAAGTACTCATTTGTGCTGCTCAGCATAAAGGAGCATCTAGTTTAGATCTTTAAACTGGTGTGGGCTGTCCTGAGCCATTCCTGTGCGCAGGGGAACACACCAGCATCTGACTGGAAAGCTTGGAATTCCAATGTGTGCTGTTTCAAGCCATAGAGATTGGAAATCACTTTTGGACAAAACAGTTCTGCTGAAGGAAAGAAAGTTCCCCTTTCTGCCGCCTGCTTCCCCTGAGCCGTTATGCTAGGCTTGTGAATCTCATTGGTGTAGCTCTTGCCAATTCCTAATTGCAAAACAAGCTGAAGTGACACCTAGGGCAGGGGCTTACCCTAGGACATATTGGCCTGGACATCAAAGCTTTGGGTCCCACAACCCTGGATGTGCTCAAAGGCTCAAGTTGGCCTCCCCAGAGCACAGCGGAGGCACTGCAAGCTTGGAAGGTAGCACCATCCTCACTTTCAACTTTCTAATATTTAAGGTGTAAGTTGTTGAAAATATTCTATAGCCTTTCTGTTGTCAAGCACCTTTATTCTTGCCAGTCTGAATAGTAATAGGGACATTCTTAAAATTCATGTGAATCTCAAACTAAAAGAATATTTTGTCTCATGTCCTGACATGAGGTGTTAACATGGAAATGAATGCTTTTTTTAAATCCTCACTCAAGGACATTCTTTTCCATTGATTTTTAGAGAGAGTGGAAGGAAGAGGAAGAGACAGAAACACCATGTGAGAGAGAGACATTGGTTGGTTGCCTTTGGCATGCCTTGCATAAGGGACAGGAATCAAACCCAGGACCTTTCAGTCCACTGAGCCAAACCAGCTAGGACTGGATATGAGTGCTTTGATGATGGGTTAGCCCTGACCAATTAGGCAACTGTCAGCTACACCTCTCCTGTCCTAGCAACTGCAGGTGCTTCCCAGAGCCCCTGCAACACTCATCTTGTTCTGCTCATCTGAGGATGGGGCAGAGGCGGGTAGGCTTCGGGTCTCTGACGAGGTCAGTCTCTGAGGAGAGAAGCCGTGTGAGTGAGTAGAGGGTGCTAACAGATCTGCGATGGCACTGGGTAAGAAGGCACTGGTTACAGAAGTGGGAATGGGCAGCTGTGGTGGTTCTATAGGCTGGTGACCTCCGGGGCACAGACCTCATCCCCAAGATTAAAATCCACATCTAAGTCATCTGGTGAATGGAATAAAGGTCGGATCCTCAGATGAGGGGAAACGGCCTTGCTCACTGTTGAGAATGACTGAGCCAGACAGGAAGTTCTTCTGAATGGAGATGAGGTTCCATGCTAGCTCAGTGCAGCTAAAAAGAAGCACAGCACATGAATGCCCTGGGAGTAGTGAGAGCACCTGAAAAGTGGTTTACTTGCGCACCCCAGCTGAAAAAGCTGTCAGCTTCCTCCTCTGGAGATGCCTGGGTGGATTTTTAGCTGAGATAACAGACCCAGATGCAAAAAATAACAAGGCTCTTTAGCCAGGAGCTGGGCTGTGCTGTGGTTACTTTGTTTCCAGTGTCCAGGCCTGGTTGACTGCTAGCTCACTGGGAACAGCATGATAGAACTTGGGACTGAGCAGGTTCAGGTAGGGGTTAGAAGTGGTGGCATTGTTGTCCTCTTGCCATTGCCTCATTGGTCTGTGAGTGTTGCTGTCACTGCTTTCTAATGCTTTGCTGTGCGCACCGCTCTGGGGACACTTCCCTCGGTGCCGGGCAGTGGCCTCTGTGCTGCTGGCCTTGGGGGAGCAGAAAGGGCAAGAGCCTCAAATCAGCTGATTTCCAGCCCTGGTGGGAGGGAGAGTACCCGTGTAGAGGAGAGTATGTAAGTTTTGGAGTTCTGACCTAGCCCCTTCTACGGAGCTTGGGGAAGGAAGGTCGTCTCTCCTACTGCTGGTCAGTAGTGTCGCCGGTGTCTAGGGACAGCTGGCGATTCTTTCATTCCTGCCCCTCTGGAGACACTGCTGAACAAAGAAAGGCTGGTCTCCTTTGATCCTGATAAATTTAGACCATCCCTAGCAGCATTCCCAAGATTTTATGTTGCTTTAAGAAAAAAATACCTTTAGAAATACTTTTTGCAGTTTGCTAACCGTTGGCCTTCTCTTGCACCATCACAATGTTCTGTGGACAATTCGGGATGACAGCTGGGTCTTTGCATCTCGGAGCTTGTTCTCCTACACCTCTCGGTTCTGACTGGCACATCCTCTGCCTTCTCACCTAGCTGAGCCCTGTCAGAGCAGAGTTCCTGCAGGCTTCTGGTCAGTGATGTGGTGAGGGTCTGGGGAAGCGAGTTCTCGTCTTCTTGCTCAGAGAGGCATGGGCAGGCCTCTAGAAAGCAGCGGTAGTTAGTTTGTTCCTGCCGAGGCAATGGAAAGTGCCCGGGCATGGCTGTCTTCCCGGGACATTTTACTTACAAGTACAGGTGCTGATCCCTGATTTCAATCTTTGTGGTTGGTAGACTGGCTCCATGGGAGGCAGGCAGGTATGCACAAGCCTGCATCACCTGTCACTTGGGGGCACCTGGCATTCCAGAGGTGGGCATCTTCACTCTCTCGTAGACAGGATGTAGTCATGGGCCTCTGGCTCTGGGAACCTTTGGAACAGTTTCCTGTTAATCTTGCTCTCAGCCTTCTAGTTGCTTAGAGAGTGGAATCTCCTGTGGACTAAAGAATGTACATTTCTACTTTATTCTTTTCTTCTCTCAAAAATTTAAACACACTGATCAGAAAAAAAGTTGGAAGTCTTCCCTGCTCTCAGCCAGGAAATGCAAATGTGTTAAGACTACAAAGGCACCGCTCCTGCTCCTGTAGTGCTGCGTGTGGGAGAAGGGGTGCCTCTTCACCCCAAGCTGAGGTGAAGCCTCACTCCCAGGACCTGCATGGAGGGGCCTCCCTTCCTCTGCGCCTGTATCTCCCTCCTGTAGTCAGAAGCTGTTAGGACCTCACTAACCACTGTTTACTTTCCATCTGTGAAGCTTTACATAGCTTTGCAAGTGGAATCTCTTCTATCAGGTGCACTATTCATGCGTCCACGGTTTTGTATGTGAGAAACACTGCACTGAACTTGATTGTTGCTGAGGTAACAGCTGTAGATGTGACCACAAATAAAGCTTTCGAGAAACACTTTTGTTTTATGAGCCATCTTTGTGCCCTGGGAGCAGAACCTACTCACTGGTGTGCTCTCTCCGCAGCAACTGGGAGGTCCGAGTGCTGACCAGGGGATGCGAGGAGTGGACAGCACAGGGCACAGTTCCAGGCGTTCATCTCAGTGTCTGGCATGCATTTGGGAGCAGAGAAAGTAGGAAGTTTAAGGGCTTGGGGGGTCACCCCGGGATGTGGGAGCAGCTCAGCTCTGCTGCTTAACAGCCCTGAGATGCAATCAATACCTAACACTTCTGCTCCTCTGCAAGAGAGGCTGGGTGCTGTGCAGCCTCTTGCAGGGGTGGAGGTGACCCCCATCTCCTTCCTCAGGCCCCAGCCACCTCCCTGTGTGCAAATGGCACCACCCCAAGTGAAGACAGTGCTGGGCAGCGCCCTGGCCTCTGAGAAAGTCTCCTCTCCTCACTGTCCCCCTTTCTCTCCTGCTTGGAACACAGGGAGAGGCAGGAGCCTGGCTCAGCCACTTGTGCTGGGAGCTGCCCCCAAAGGGGTAGATTTGGTAATAAGCCACCAAAGCCACTCTAACTTAAGCAAAATAAATCCCTGGAAAGATATGGGGAACTCTCTGCACCAGCAGGAAGGCAGAGGACAGCAGAAGTGAAGGGGAGCAAGAGGACTCCATCTCCGCAGAGCAGCCTGGCCTCTGATGGCTGCCACACTCAGGCAGGAGCTTCAACTGGCACCTTGACTTGTGGTCCATACCGTGACCTCAGGGTAGGGCACCTGACAAAGCCAAGGTTCCAAAGGGAAGGGAATGGGCTACCAAACCACAGATGAACTCAACCTGCCCCACAGAGCACATTGTGGTCAGACCAAGAAAAGGCAGGAGGGGCAAGGCAGCAGCAGCAGCTCAAGTGGGGGAGTTTGAGGAAAGGAATTGGGGGGTTGGTGGCACTGACTTGTCTTAGAGTGACCTGCCCCAAGAGACATTCAACCCAGCTGTGCTTGGATTCTGACTCCACCTGAGGCCTAGAGGGGAAAGAGCAGCCTCTTCCACAGCAGTGCAGCCCCTGTGGTGTGCCCTGGGATGCTCCCATCCCCTGTACTCAAGTGCCCTTGTCAGGGTAAGGCTGGCTGATGCTGGTGGGTTAGGAACTGAGGCGAGTCCCCAAAAGATAGACCACCAAAGCCAATTTGATCAAACAAGCAAATTTTATTACAGATTCAAATCTGGGCTCAAACCACGACTGACGCAGCAGCCAGCAAATGCCTTGGTGAGAGCTCCGATGGAGGGGCAGTCTCTCCTTTTATATCCCTCCCGACCTATGCTAGCTTGGCACTTTCTGATTGGCTCCTTGGTATCAGGGACACAGAGTTTTAGAGATGGAAATTTGAGCTTTATTATGGCTGGTTTTATAGCCCTATCACAGGGATGAGCAAGCAAGCATTGTCTACAGAAGCGAATATTTGCGGTTAGCACAGCTGCCTGGAGGAGTTATCCTAAGAGCAGTGTAAAATTTTAACAGACATTTACTGGCTCGGAGGAATGTTCTGTTATCTTACCCTGTTCCAGGGCAAGTTTGGCCCAGGGTTGGGGAGTTAAAGGTTATGCACACAGGGGCTGCTTGGCCATGTCACAACAGTTGGGGCGGAAATAGATTTGCAAGATGACCCGGTACAGCTCCTGCATGTGGAGGTCAGAAAGCCGGAGCAGCGAGGGAAAGGCCTTGCCCTCAGCGTAGGCCAGGGCAGGCATTCAAGGGGCTTCCAGGATACCACCACTCTGCTTAGCTACTGCCCACAGCTGCTGGCCTCGGCTCCCTGGGTCAGGTCACCACGAGGGCAGTCAAATGTTCTGCTGGGCAAGGCTTTGCCTCCTGGGTCCAGAATTCCCACAGGAGAAGCTCATTCTTTCGCAGCTCAGATCTGGAGAGACCCACATGCCTCTGTGTCCACCGAATCTCCAGAGGACCTGGATAAACAGCCCTCTCCTCTTCCCAGGGAGGCAGCCAGCATTCCCCATCTCACAGCTGTCTCTCCACATCTCCCGAGGTCCAGAGCATGAGGAACTCGAGCTCGTGAACAGACGGCTGTGTCCCCACGTGCCCAGGGCGCTAGCTTTCAAGGGGCTTGCCACTGATTCTTTTTATTTCTATACACAAGTCTTTATTTTCATATTTAAAAGAATCATGTTAACATTAGATCCTTAGACCTTACTCATCCGTTTCTTTAACCCTCATCCCCAGCAACCTCCATTCTACTCTGAGTTCATCTTTTTTAGAGTCCACACATGAGATCACACAGTCTTCTTTCTATGCCTGACTTAGCTCACTTAACCATCCACTCATGTTGCCACCAATGGCAGGATTTCCTTCTTCTCGTGGCTGAGTAATATTCCATTGCAACATGCCACATTTTCTTTATCCATTTATTCACTAACGGACACTTAGGCTGTTTCTGTATTTTGGCTGCTGCTATAATCAAGATGTACTATTGAGGAATTCCATGGTTCCAATCAGGTTTTAGCTTAGTGGCTCTTGCAAATCTGGGCACATGGGCAGTTTTGCACACAATTCCACGAGCTCGTTGCCCCTCGGAGTCCTCGGTTTGAAGCCCCTGCTCTAGATTAATGATGGGAATGCCAAGCCACCAGAGAGGAGGTAGCTCTATCACAGGGCTTTTGCTGGCTCTATTGGTAGCAGGCCAGTGGTAAAAGCTCAACAAATTTTAAGGCAGGCCGGAAGGCACACAGCGTTCTTGTCTAGAGCAGTGGTTGGCAAACTGTGGCTAGCGAGTCACATGCAGCTCTTTAGCCCCTTGAATGTGGCTCTTCCACAAAATAACATGGCCTGGGGCGAGTCTATTTTGAAGAAGTGGCGTTAGCAGAAGTTTACATTTAAAATATTTGGCTTTCAAAAGAAATTTCAATAGTTGTACTGTTGATATTTGGCTCTGTTGACTAATGAATTTGCCAACTACTGGCCTACAGTATTGAAGAGCATAGTTTTATATGTGTTCTTATTGAATTACAAGAATGTACAATCTATCCCATTGAAGTCCTATCCATCAGCCCCTCTGCGTTGGCCTTGTAAATGAGGGTGAGACTAAGCCTGCCTCCTGGTGTGGTAACGGCTGAATGAGTTAATCCTATAGTCCTTGCCTCCAACGCTGGTCTCTGCCTGGACCCTCCTAGCACCATTGGGACATCACACAAGCACCTCAGACTCCACCAAACTTTGTGTCTATCAAAGCCCCAGCCCACCCCCCTGCCCAACACACACACACAAATTGCTGCTTCTTGGTGGTCCTGACCGCGACGGGATGTCTGCCTACCCTTGACTAGTCTCCCCCATGGCCACTCCATCTTCAAGCCTCTGGTCTGCTTCTGCACTGCCTTCTCGTTTCTGCAGCTACACCTTGGCCATGTTGGCATGAGCCTGGGGCTCCTGCAGCTGCCTTCCTGGGGTGTCCTCACATCGGGTGTGGCTCCATTTCCCACGGTTGGCCAGAAGCGAGGTCACACTCCTCTGCACTGAGGCTTCCCGTTGCCCTGGGCATAGAACCCACATTTCTGCCAGCTCCCAGGACTGGCCTGTGACTGTACGGCTTCCACATTTTAAGGGCCTACCTGGCTCTCCTGACGAGGCTTCCCTCATCCTGCCCTGGCTGAGACCCATGTTGCCCTCCACTTCCTCAGAGGTCCCTGTGTGCACTCAGTATCAGGCCATTGCCAGTTGCCACCTTTGTGAGGTGCTTGGTCACTGTCCTCCTGATCAAAAAAGCTAGTCCTCGATTTGTCTGAGGCAGTGGTCAGCAAACTGCAGCTTGCAAGCCATGGTTTGCTGCTCTGTTGACTAATGCGTTTCCCGACACTGACCTAAATTATCGATTCCAGTAATTACAGGCTGTTGTTCCCTTATCCCAGTGGTCGGCAAACTCATTAGTTAACAGAGTGGCAAACCGCATCTCGCCAGCCACAGTTTGTGGACTACTGGACTCTAGGGCACCCAGCGCACTGCCTGGGGTGCGGTGGAGCTCAAATATTTGCCAAGTGAATGCTGAATTGATTAGGCAGCCACTCTGTTCCACAGACCCGCCAGGTCTTTAATTTCGGTTTCCCATCTCCCCTTCCCATACTGCTGTGGTCTGGCCGCCACGGGGGCTGGACCAGGGGTGTGTCTGACTCTAATGCCTGGATTCACATCCCAAACCTCAGGCCTCACATAGACACCAAGTGTCCTGGTTTTCCTGGGACCAAGAGGGTTCCTGGGACCTGGGACTTTCACTGATGAGAATAGGATGGTCCGGCACCTTCTATTCACAGACCACTGTCGCCCCTTTGCCCATCTCTGTGTTATGCTAGTGACTTCACATTTATCTTTACATTATCTTTTCATCCACTTGCTTTCACATGGCCTCATCCTAGAATGTAAATCACAGTTGTGATGCATGGTTGCAGTTGTGCTAACAACGCGCAGTGGAATGAACACGGATATTGAAATGAAAAGTGGTTCATGTGTGTGTCACAGCTGTCCACAGCCCAGGTGCGCTTACCCCTGTGGAAGTCTGTCCAGCCCTGGCCGCCTACAACCTGCCTCTCCTGCCTCAGCTCTCCAGGAAGCACTTCTGCCTCCTGCCACTTGATTCTGGGAGTGTCACCGCTCACCAGGGCATGTAGGTTATCTCCTGTTATTACTAAGACTAGAGGCCCAGTACTCAAAATTCATGCACAGGTAGGGTTCATTGGCCTGGCCTGTGATCAGGGCCAATTAGGACCTCCAGCTGCTAGCCAGGGGCTTTCTTACCTGGTTGCTGGCAGCCAGCTGGGCTTTCCTTCATTCTGTTGCTGCCCCTGGTGGTCAGTTCCCATCATAGCAATAGATTGAACTCCCGGTCAAACTCCTGAGGGGACAATTTGCATATTAGCTTTTTATATTAGTATATGTAGACTATAGGCTCAGTGCATGAGATTCGTGCACTGGTGGGGTGGGAGGTCCCTCAGTTCAGCCTGTGTCCTCTCGTAGTCTGGGACCACTCAGAAGATGTACACTTGCTGGCAGTCAGATATCTCTCTCACAGTCCAGGGCTCTCGCAATCCAGGACCCTCGTTCCTTACCTCCCGCCACTGCTAGTGCATTCACCAACCATGAGCCCGGCTTCTGGCTGAGTGGTACCCCCGCTGTGGGAGCATCATAGTGACTGGTGGTTCTGCCGTTAGGCCAATTTACATATTAGCCTTTTATTATATTGGATTATAATAAATTCGTGCTTTGGGGAGGGGTGTCCCCTCAGCTGGCCAGCACCCTCTTGCAATCTGGGACCACTGGCTCCTAACTGCTTGCCTGCCTGACTGACCACTCCTAACCAGTCTGCCTGCCTGCCTCATCACCCCAACCACTCTGCCTGCCTAATCAACCCTAACTGCTCACCTACCTGCTTGATCTCCCCTAACTGCTTGCCTGTCTGTCTGATTGTCCATAACCACTCGCCTGCCTGCCTAATGGCCCCTAACTACTCTGCCTGCATGCCTGATTGCCCCTAACTACTCACCTGCCTGCCTAATTGCCCCTAACCAGGCTAAACAGACACTGTCTTGAGAGGTGGCTGCATAAATCAAGGTACAGTGCCTGGTGCCGACAACTCTACCCTGTGGCAGTGAAGGGCAGTGAAGGCCTCCAGGACCCAGGGACGACCCTGTCTTGAGCGCTTTCCCTTCCTGTAGGAGAAACCCAGAGAGTTGGTTTTACCTCTCCCGAAAGGGGAATAAATTCTACCTGGCACATTGGGGCCAATGCCTAATTCCATAATATTGTCTCTCACTTTCCTAGGGGTCACACCACCTCTTCCTTGGTCCCTGCTACTGCAGCTTCATCCAGAATGACATCCAAAAGGTCATTCAGCTGCCCTGTCTAATTAGCATACAGTGGTACCTCGAGATACGAGTTTAATTTGTTCCGTAACCTTGAGGCGTGGGAAACTATGAGACGCTCAAGTAGTCGTAAACTGGTGGGTTGTGTGCAGCCAGCTGATCCACGCGATTACTCCTATCTCAAATGTTGCTCGTATTTCAAAGCAAAAATCGCTCGCTCGACGGCTCGGCTCATATCTAAAAAATCTCATATGTTAGGGCACTCGTATCTCAAGGTACTACTGTATTATGCTTTTATTATGATAAATACCAGAGTAATGTAGTAACAAAGCCTGTGTTTGTGGGGGATGGGGAGCGGGTGGGAGAGTTGGTAAGCAGTGTTTCTGGACCCACAGCTGACACCTGTCTCAGAATATAAATCCAGGTCTACCATGGCCTGTCCCAGGCAGAACCAGATAAGGCCCAGCTGCTGGGAAGGCCCAGCTCCTTGGCTAGGCTCAGAATTCTGCCAGACTTTGTCTCATGCAGGAATTCTCTGGCCTCTGGCCTTGACACTTCCCAGCATCCAACAGCTGCCTACAGACCTATGGTCATCCTCTCAAATTCCATTCCTGGGGACAAGGCGGAAAGGCCTGCCTCAGTGGAACCCACTCAAGGCTCCCCTCCTCCACAGTTGAGCCTAGGTGCAAATCCACATGGTTTTGTGGTGTTCTCAGACTTCTTTTCTGAGCAGGGCTGGGTTTAGGGTAAAGTGGATGGGGTGCCTAGAGCCCACTCTGCACGTGCACAAACCTGGAAAGTGAGTGGCCCTCACATGTTGCACTCTGTGCGCCTCCCTCGTGCCACCCTAGCTTGTCCCTGCTCCAGAGGCTGGAGGCAGCCTAGCTAGCACTGTTGGGAACAACTCAGAGTCCAACTGGAGAGCCTGAAAGTTGGGGTGACCTGAACAAAATCCCTCCCCCAGACAGTCACAGCAGCTGCCACTGGGAGCAGAATCCAAGAGATGCCTCTGCATGACCTGCTGGCCTTGAAACCACCACCACCATGTCCTCAGCACCACAGGGGGCACTGCAGCGCTGACACCTGGCAGGTCCATCCAGAAGGACAGTTCTCTGCTCCTGAGTCACTTCCGTTTGCAGGGGAGCAGCCCCTGGAGGTGGTGGGACCCCTGGGAAAGCGAGAGACAATATTATGGAATTAGGCATTGGCCCCAATGTGCCAGGTAGAATTTATTCCCCTTTTGGGAGAGGTAAAACCAACTCTCTGGGTTCCTCCTCACAGGAAGGGAAAGCGCTCAAGACAGGGTCGTCCCTGGGTCTTGAAGGCCTTCACTGCCCTTCACTGCCACGGGGTAGAGTTGTTGGCACCAGGCACTGCACCTTGATTTATGCAGCAACCTCTCAAGACAGTGTCTGTTTAGCCTCTGTCTTCTCTCCACCACCTGGAGCCGGCTTGGTGGCTCTGCCTCTCCCTGAGTTCTCCCCCGGGGCCCATCTCCCCACCTCCAATCCTGGCTCTCCTGCTTTCCTTCCCAATCTTCCAAGGGGCTGCCCTGGTTTGGGTTTAGATGGGGTAATCTTGTGGGGCTTCAGAGCCCTTAGGCTTCCTTCCCATGGGGACAGACACTGGGCCAAGCCCACCACGGTTTCTCCAGCAGATAATAGCCAGTCTAGTCACAGGCTGTTTTTTTAAAAACAGAAAGGGGTTTTAAACAGTTTGTTACAAAATATATGATGCGTACCAAGATGTCACAAGCAGAAGGGCACAGCCCATTGCCTTATTATAAGCTAACGCTCCTATAACCACATCACAGTTCCAGAACTAAAATGTTGGTGACTCCAGACCTTCCCCGGGGCCCCCTACCAGACTCCGCCCTACATGATCTCATCTGAGTGGCAGAGAGAGTCCTGTGCAGGGAGGGGATTCCCCAAGCCCTGAGACAATGGCTCGTGTGGCAGCGATGCAGAGAACAGTTCTGAGGTCACCCTTCTGTGGGAAAGCTGAGACTGGCCCAGCCTGTGAGTCAGTTGTGTCCTCAGGCAGGTCACACTGGAGGCCCAGCTGGGACCAGGTTTGAAAGAAGCTTTGTGAGTCCCACCAGCCCCACCTCCTGCTGTGGGTGCCATGCTACTCCCAAGAGCAGACTGCGGGGTGTGGTTTTGGACAAATTACTTTTGCAGAGAGAACTGGAACATGCCCATACATGCTCTCCAATCAGAGAAAGTTTCTTAAAACCGAGCTGGACGTGGCTGGCAATGACATCGGTGCAGTCACTGGAGCTGGAAGAGCTGGCTGCATTAACTAGTGTTTACAAAACCCACAGGAAACCCAAAGTTCGTGTCCAGTCAGTCCTTAGTTGCCACACTAACTCCCCCCTTCAGAAGGGAAATCGAAATGTTTTTGCTCTCCACTGCTCCCGAGGCTGCTCTATTGTATCTGTTAGAAGTACTTTCCACTTGGATAGAACATTTCAGAAATACCTCTGTTATAACCAAACATGTAAGATGGGCCTACCTTGTAATGAAATTCTTTTGCCACGAAATGACATCATCATAAAGAAAATTACCACAACATGTTAGACGCCAGCTTTCCAAAACCAAGAATCCCACCTTCATACTTGGGTCACAAGGCCCAATCCAGGGCCAGAGCAAGGTGAAGCCTTGTCCAAATCACTGAAATGGTGGCTTCCTCTCAGGGGCTGGGGGCAGTTGATTGAGCCCCAATTCTAGGGTTATGGGAACTGAGAAGGACCTGGGGAGAAAGACGCATCCAGGCACTCTGTTTGGAGTGAGTGACAGGTAGACCTTGGAACCAGATCCAGAGCTGAGAAGACGCTATACCTTCACGGAAGTCCCTCCACCACCCCTATTTAGTTTTAGCCGTTGGGTCAAGGGCATGCCCTTCATTCTGGATATACTTCGGGAGGTTGGGGAGAAACCCGCTGGTTATAAACCAGTGTGATTAGACTCTTTTTCTCTGAGAGTGAGGCTATTAGCCCTCATCCCTGCCATTTGGCTGTGCTTCATTCACCCAGAGGACTGACAAAGTATTGTGTATGTTTATTCTAATCTGTCTGGGTGATGTAAGGTGTTCATTTCTATTTCACCTAATTCAGGACTTAGGATGGCATCAATAAAAATGCTACAAACCCAACTAACAAACCTCAGATGTCTAGGGCAAAGATCACAGTGAACACAATAGCCTGCCCAAGTCAAACATTTCCTTGGGGCAATTAGGGCATCCGAAAGCAGCTCTGTGTGCTGGTGAATTTAGATAGCCATATGCACATGTGTTCAGAAAAGACATAAGCTCTCACCTGGGGCTGGTCCCTAAACTTAGAACCCCCTTTTTTTTTTTCAGTGTAAATGAAGACTTAGCACAGAGCCATTCTGCAAAGACTAGAAAAAGTTTAAAAAAAATTTTCTGTATTTTTGTTTGCTTTTTGTTCAGTTTTGCTTTGGTGTATGACATTCAAAAAATGTTTGTCAAAAAATACTAATTGAATACAAGTGACCATACCTAACAGTCTTTATCATAATAGTTACTATACCTAAATATAGTCTTTATCATAATAGTTTGGAAAAGTTACTAAACAAATAGATAATTATAGCCTTTGGTAATTAAAAGTCCAGCATACCTTGCAGCAAACCCTGGGGAAAGGTAGAGAATTTGAATTCTACAGTTACTACATTATAATATTCATCTATCTAGTTTTCAACAAAGAATCCCAAGGCATACAAAAATCAGGAAAGTATGGTCTATTCAAATAACAAAATACATCAACAGAAACCATCTCCTAGGAAGTCTGAACATCAAAATAGTAGACAAAGATTTAAAACTATTGTCTTCAATATGCTCAAAGAGCTCAAGTAAAACATTGATAGAAAACTAAATGAAGTCGGAAAATAATGTATGAAAAAAGTGGAAATATCAATACAGAAATGGAAATTACAAAAAGAAACTAAACAAACTATCTGGAGTTGAAAGTACAATAAATGAAATGAAAAATTCACTAGACTAGTTCAAGCAGGTAGAAGAAAGAATCAGTGAACTTTACAGTACAGCAATTGATATTGAGTTTGAGGAATAGAAAGAAAAAAGAATGAAGAAAATTGAACAAATTTTAAGGGAATTGTGGTATACTATCAAGCATATGCTTAAGAGTCCCATAAGAAAAAGAGAAAGGATATTTGAAGAAACAATGGCTGAAAATGCCCCAACTTCAATGAAATCATATATCTACAAATCTGAAAAGCTCAACAAGTTCCAAACAGGATGAATTCAAAGAGACCAAAGCCCAGACACATTGTAATCAAATGACTGAAAGCCAAAAACAAAGAGAGAATGTTGAATGCAGCACTCGAGGCAATTAAGAAAAAGGATCCTCAATAAGATTAACAGGCAATATTTTATCAGAAGCCATAGAAGCTAGAAAATAATGGGATTACATATTTGATGTGTTGAAAGAAAGTCTATATCTTGTAAAACTGCTCTTTGAAAATGAGGAAGAAATTAACACATTCCCAGAAAAACAAAAGCTGAGGGAATTAATTACCATGAGAGCTTTCCTACAATAAATGCTAAAGGAGGTCTTAAGGTTAAAATGAAAAGATGCTAGCCCGTAGCCCAAAACCATTTTAAGAAATAAAGGCCTCTGGTACAGATAAATTCATGGACAAATATAAAAGCAAGTATTTTTATAATTTTGATTTGTAATTTGAATTTTTATTTCCTATAGGATTTAAAAGAAAAACATGAAAAGTAGTTATAAATTAATGTTATTAGGCATCCATTGTATATTCATGTAATTATGGCAACAGCAACATAAAAGAGGGTAGAATGAAGCTATGTAAGAGCAGAGGTTTTATATGCCATTGAAGTTAAGTTGGTTTCAATTGAAAATAGATTGTTATAAATATAGGATGTAAAATGTCACTCAATGGTAACCACAAAGAAATTATCTAAAAAACATGCAAAAAAGAAAGGAAGGAAGGAAATGAAAAGGAACAAAATGGTTCACTACAAATAATTGACTAATCTCAAAATAAAGGAACAATGGAAAAAATTAGGGACAAAATATATAAGATGTACTGAAAACAAATAGCAAAATGGCAGAAATAAGTCCTGCCTTATCAGTAGTTGCTTTAAATATATATAGCTTCAACTTTCCAGTCAAAAGGCAGAGTGACAGAATAAATTTAAAAAACAAGCATGATTTAACTATATGCTAGACACAAATAGATTAAATTAAGTTGGTAGATTAATTATTCCATACAAATTGTTACCAAAAGAGAGCTATGGTGGTTATATTTGTAGCAGACAAAAATAGACTTTTAAAGTGAAAAGACTGGTGCAAGAGACAAAGATTGACATTATATATTGATAAAAAGTTCAATGCATCAAGAAGCTATAACACTTATCCTAGCAACAGAGCCAAAAAAATATATATGAAAAATTGAAGGGAGAAATAGGCAGTTCTACAATAATAATTGCAGACTTCAATACACTAAAGAGAGTGAGAAGGGAGCCAAAAGAATTCTTATAGAAATAGTGACTGAAAATGTCAATAATGGATAGAACATCTGAACAGGAGATAAACATGGAAAGAGAAAACTTGAACAGCACTGTGAGCCAGATAGACCCCACAGACAGACATCTATATAACACTCTACCCAACAACAGCAGATGATGCATTCTTCTTAAGTACACATGGATATGTATACCATTCTCCTGGGTATATCACATATTAGCCAACAAAGCAAGTCTCAATAAATTTAAAGAGATTGAAATCATAAAAAGTATCTTCTATTACCACAATGGAACAAAGCTAAAACTAAATAAAAGAAGAAAAATGGAAAAATTCACCAATATGTGGGAATTAAACAATCCATTCTTAAACAATCAATGGTTGAAATCTTAAAAAAAGTAAGAGATCACATTAATAATCTAACTTTATACCTTAAGACACTAGATAAAGAAAAGAAAACTAAACCCAAAGATTTGGGAAAGGAGTAAATAATAAAGACTAGAACAAATAAAATTAAGAATAAAAAAAGAGAGAATTAATAAACCAAAAATTGATTTTTTGAAAGACCAACAAAATTGATAACAAAGTTGAGCTAGACTTATAAGCAAAGAGAGAAGACACAAATAACTAAAATCAGAAATGAAAGTGGAAACATTACTGCCAATCTAACAGAAATAAAAAAAGATAAGAGAATGCTATGAACAACTGTGTGCCAACAAACTCAATGACTTAAATAAAATGGAAAATACCTAAAAAAACACAATTTATCAAAATTGATCCTAAAGAAAATCAGATAAATTTGAATAGACCTATAACTAGTAAGGAAAATGAATTAACAATAAAAAAACTTCCCAACAAAGAAAAGTCAAGAACCAAGGCATCACTGGTGAGTTATACAAAATATTTAAAGAAGAATTAATGCTGATCTTTCTCAAACTCTTCCAAAAAAATAGCAGGTATCATCTCCTAATTTATTCCATGAGACTAATGTTACCCTGACACCAAAAACAGATAAAGATGTCACAAAAAAAGGAAATTAAAAACCAATATCTCTTATGAATATAGATATAAAAATCCTCTTAAAAATACCAGCAAACTGAAACCAACAGCATAGTAAACAATTATACTCCACAAAAATAATTATACCCCATGACTAAGTGGGGTTAATTCCAGGAATACAATCAACTTACATTGATTTAATTTTTATGTGGATTTCTACTTGCAAAAGAGTGAAGTTGAATTTCAACCTCTTGGTATGCACAAAAATCTACTCAAAATGGGTCAGTGACCTAAATAAAATAACTAAACCATAAAACGCCAAAGAGAAAATTTAGGTGTATGTCTTCATGACCTTGGATTTAGCAATGGAGTTTTATATGTGACTCCAAAAGTGTGGGCAAACAAAAGAAAAAAGGGAATTAAATTTCATCAAAATTAAAAACTTTGGTGCAGCAAAAGGACATTGACAACAGAGTGAAAAAATTACATACCTGCAAATCACATAACTGATAGATGAATATTCAGAATGTGTGAGGAAGTAAACACATAACCCAATTTAAAAACGGGCAGAGGACTTGAATAGGCATTCCTCTAAAGAAAACACAAATATCCAATGAGCACATTAGCAGATGCTCAGTATCTTTATTGTAAGGAAAGTAATCAAAACTACAATAAGATACCATCTACTGTGATGGCCATTTTAAAAAGCATTGGCAAGTGTGTGGAGAAAATGGAAATTTCAAAACGGTGTACCCACTATGAAAGAGAGTTTGACATTACTCCAAAAGCTACTACTGACAGACTAGCCATACAACCCAGCCATTCCCCTCCTAGGCATGTATGTGCACAAAAGAATTGAAAACAGGGACTCGAAGAGATACGTCTGTGCCAGTGCTCATTGCAGCAGTACCTACAATAGCTAAAAGGTGGACACAGCCCCAATGTCCACTGACGGACGGATAAAGAAAACGTGGTCTATCCATACAATTACATAAAATTCAGCCATAAACAGGAGTGAAATTCTGATAAATGCTACTGTTGTGTCCAGAGTTCGGGGTCCCCAATAATCCACCACTAAGGAGCCTTTTCCGATGCAAAAGCAGAGTCTTTATTCAAACCCGGGTTTAGCTCTCAGCCTCTTTCTGACGCAGCAGCGAGGTGAGAGAGAGAGAGCTGGGCGGGAACAATGAGTTTTATGGGGGCTTAGGAAAGTGATGAGGGTTACAGAGATTGGTCACCTGAATTAGGGTCTTTCTGTGGTTTAGCCTTATTAGGACCCTCGCTGTGTTCCTGGAGCTTCATTGGTCCATTTGGGTGGGGGTTGGGGAAGTTAAGACATTGCTGGCACACCTGTGGCCACTCCCAGAAAAGGGAGGGGTTTTAGGCAGGGGTCCCAGCCCTATAGGACAAGATGGAGGGGAGTTCATTTCCTTTCATTCCCCCCTTGTTTTGGGACAAACATCTCAACCCTGAGACGGGATGCATTTCTGCCTCTTCTGTTCTTAGAGGCTGGTACTGGGTTTGTAACTATTAATTGGACTACTCCTATGCGGGTTCCTTGACAAATTGTATTATTTGTTAATAATACAAGGACCGAAAGTTAACAGCATTAAGAGGATTATAAGGGGTCCGATGAGGGTGGAAATAAGAGTAGTTAACCATGGGGACCAATTAAACAGTGATTCATACCAAGACTGAGACCGCTCCCTTCTAGCCCACGCTTCTGCTATCCCTCTCTTACCAGGGCCATGGATTCCTTGACAACTCTCAAGCAGTGAAGTCTGACTCTGGGTCAGGTTCCCTGTGGTGGGTGGGCCCAGGTCGCGACGCAGTCTACTTTGAGGAAGGTGAAGGACGTCAGCACTACGACCTAGGGACCCTTCCAACCTGGCTCAAGGGTCTCCCTGCGATGTCTCTTGACATAGACCCAGTCCCCGGGCTGGGCCGGTTTATAGATGGCGCGGAGGCGCGGCCAAATGTCCTCGTGCGCCCTCTGGAGCCCTCTCAAGGAAAGAAACAGTTCTTGACTTTCAAATTCTGCAAGAAATTTGGCTTTAAGATTAGGGATAACAGGGGGTGGCCAGCCGAACATGATTTCATAAGGAGTAAAACCCAGGGTGTAGGGGTAGTTGCTAACCCGATTAAGGACATATGGAAGGAGAGCCACCCAGTCCCCGCCAGTCTCCATGGTCAATTTGGTAAGGGTCTCCTTTAGAGTTCTATTTATTCTTTCTACATGCCCTGAACTTTAGGGCCTATAAACAATGTAATTTCCAATTTGCCCCAATTGCCTTGGCCACTGCTTGTGTTATCTGTGAGATAAAGGCTGATCCATTGTCCGACCCTATCACAGTGGGAAAACCGTACCTGGGCACGATGTCTTCCAGCAGCCTCTTAGCTACCATTTGAAGCTGTTTCATGCTTAGTTGGGTATGCTCCTACCCATGCAGACCCTATCACAGTGGGAAAACCGTACCTGGGCAAGATGTCTTCCAGCAGCCTCTTAGCTAAGCTGTTTCAGGCTTAATTGGGTATGCTCCTACCCATCCAGAGAAGGTATCTACAAATACTAAAAGATATTTATAGCCATACTTTCCTGGTTTAATTTCAGTAAAGTCGACCTCCCATTGTGCTCCAGGCTTGGTTCCTCTGGGCCGGGTTCCTTTTTCACTTGGCCTGGTTCTCGCGTTTGTGAGTTGACAGGTGGATACAACCTGTTCTATTTTGATGTCCTGCTGGTGGGTCTTAATTCTGCCATGTTGGATTAATTCCTTTAATTTGCGTGCCCCCAGGTGAGTGGGCCAGTGCATGCATTCTAACACTGTAACCCAAGCCAGTCCGGTAGTATGAGCTCCTTGTTTGGTGTGTACCACCATCCTTTAATTTCCTGGACGTGGGGAAGCCTCCTGATCCACTGCAGCTCTTCCTGACAATACCCAGGCTGATCTGGCAAGACTGGGTCCCGGGGTCTGGTAGTTGTAAGGCCATAGTAGGGACCAAAGTGAAGGCCGCTGCTTTGGCTGCCTGATCAGCCTTTTGGTTACTTCTTGCCACTGGGTCATCTGCCTTCTGGTGCCCTTGGCAGTGGATAATGGCTAGCTTAGCTGGGAGCTACAAAGCCGCAAGCAGGTCAGGAATTTCCTATTTATTCTTTATTGTCCATCCCTTTGCTGTCAATAGCTCTCTCCCCTGATAGATCGCCCCGTGAACATGAGCTGTAGCAAATGCATAACAGCTATCTGTGTAGATGTTAAGCCTTCTCTCAGTCCCCGGTGTCAGTGCCTTGGTGAGTGCAATGAGTTCTCGCTGAGCTGATGTCCCAGGGGGCAGAGCCTCCGCCCATACAGTGTCCGTGTCGGTGACCACTGCTGCACCTGCATACCTGCACCTATCTCGCATGAAGCTACTTCCATCCGTGAGCCAGGTGGCCTCTGCATCAGGGAGGGGCCGGTCAGTCAAGTCTTTCTGGAGTCCATGCACCCGCTCCGGGATTCCCGCACAGTCATGTAGTGGGGCATCTAGGTCAGGGTCAGACAGCAGGGTAGCGGGGTTGAGGGCCACACTTGGATGGAACCGCACTCGAGGTCTTCATGCAGTGAGTGCCTCGTGGAAGAAGGTAGACAAATGCTTGAACCCTTGGGGCAGTCGTATCCAGGTTAGTTGTCCACTGTATTCCTCCTCCAGGTCGTGCCATTCAAAGGCAAACAGGGGTTGGCTTTGAGGCTCTAGCGGCAGGCTGAAGAAGGCATCCTTCAAGTCTAATACAGTATACCAGACTCTAGATGGTATCAAGGAACTTAGGAGAGTGTATGGGTTAGGAATAGTTGGATGTATACCCATGGCTCTCTTATTTACTTCCCGGAGGTCCTGCACCAGTCGATAGTCATTGGTGTGAGGCTTTCTGACCAGGAGAAGAGGGGCTGTTCCAGGCAGATTGACAGGGGACTAGTATCCCTAGACTTCGCAGTCTCCTGATGTGAGGCTGGATTCCCTTCTGGGTCTCCTGGGACATAGGATATTGCTTGACTGTTATTGGGCCTTCTCCAGGCTTTAGCTCCACTAGGATTGGGGCCCTGTGAGCAGCCAGTCCCAACTCCCGCTGTTTCTGCCCAAGCTGTGGGGGATTCTTGTAGCCACCTGTCCACAGTACTTTCTACTGGGGGTACCCCCTGGTGGAGATGATACTCATCCTCCAGTCTCAGAGTCAGAACCTGCATGGTGTGGCCTTTACCATCGGTGATCTGGGGCCCCCCTTGTCTGAAAGTTATTTGGGCTCCAATCTTGGTTAGCAAGTTCCAAAGACTCTTTTCTCCAAATCTATTTTCTGCAGTTTTTTTCTGATGTCTACAGCTGACTAGTCTATAAAACTCATGACTACAGATGCCTTATTCTCAGGGGCTTCTGGGTCCATGGGGGTGTAAGTGCGGCATGCCTCCATGATCCATTCTAAGAAGGCAGCTGGAGACTCATCCCTTTCTTGCTGGACGTTCCCTACCTTGGTCAAATTGGTAAGCTTTCTAGCAGCCATGCGGAGACCCCCCATTAGAGTCTGGCGGTAGACCTGGAGCCTCTCCTTACCTTCTGCTGTGTTGAAGTCCCATTCAGGTCTAGTCAGGGGAAAGGAGGTGTCTATTTGAGCCTGGTTGGTGCTAGGGTTCCCGTCCATGCCTGGGACTAGCTTCCAGGCCTCACTGAGGATCCTCTCCCTCTCCTCGGTGGTGAATAGGACCTACAAAAGCTGCTGACAAGTAGGCTGATGGGTGAAAAGAACAGAATCTAACAAACCGATAAGCCCTGCCGGCTTCTCGGAGAACTTAGGATTCTGTGCTTTCCAGTTATAAAGGTCACTAGTGGCAAAAGGCCAGTAGTGGTGGGGCTGATTGCCATCCATGTCCGGGGGGCCCGCAGCTCGCAAGGGCAGAGTCTTAATGGTGGAGTCAGGGGCTGCAAAAGCAGTTCCCTCTGAGCCCTTTGCCTGGTAAGAGGTGGGCTTCCTACCGGAACTGCGGCCATACCCGGAAGCCCGCCCCTTTCCGGTGCTGGAAGCCCGCCCCCTTCCGGTAACCTGGGGAACTGGTACAGGGGAGTGAAAATTAACTCTTCTCCTGTTCCCCCCTGTAAAACTGGGTGGAGGGGATCAGGAGCTGATGGCAGGGTGGCTTCCTTCTCCTTCTTCTCTGAAGTAACCGCCTTCTTTTTCTTCTCCGTTTCCTGCAAGGCAAGAATGGGTTCCGGCTCCGGAGGGCACGGAGCTAGGAAAGGTTTAATCTAGACATTTGGGTCCTCTACGAGATCCTGCCAAGTAATAATGTAAGGGAGTTGATTAAGATGGCCTCCCCTTGGCCGAGAAACGATTTCTCTGACCCTGCGAATGGTGGGGAGGTCATCCGGTATTGAGGGCCGGCCACGTGCTGGAACAAAATTTTTGCCATCTGCTTTTCTTCACTTCTAAACTAAGGTTGTTAGCCCTTCTCTTAACCTCTCTAAAATGATCAACCATAATACTCAAGGGGGTAGCCTGAGTCTGTCCCATAACTTCTGTCCAATGAGCTCACAAAAGTACACAAAAAGACACAAACAGATAAAAACATCCAAAGCAGCCTTCCAGACCCGTGGAAATAAAGCCGATGAAAAACATCCAAAGCAGCCTTCCCGACCTGGGGAAATAAAACCGATCACTGGACGATGGCCGTGCGCCAACCCGTAGGAGCCACCCACTTCGTCCCAGAGGTTTGAAGGGATTCCACATCCCTCGTGGGGAAGCAGAGCGTCCTCTGACCCTCCCCCCGCCCCAGATCCACTAGTGCGTCCACCTAGACCATTTCGGGCACTACAGACTTCAGAAGTGAGCTCACACACAGAACAGAAACAGACAGACACTTACCGCGGTCAGACGGACTCTCTGGATCGGGGTCCCTCGTGGGTATTGGGAATCCAGGATGAGCCCCCAAATGTTGTGCCCAGAGTTCGGGGTCCCCAATAATCCACCACTAAGGAGACTTTTCCGATGCAAAAGCAAAGAGTCTTTATTCAAACCCTGGTTTGGCTCTCAGCCTCTTTCTGACGCAGCAGCGAGGCGAGAGAGAGAGAGAGAGAGAGAGAGAGAGAGAGAGAGAGAGAGAGAG
>JAAGEH010000393.1:60035479-60140952 GCA_011751065.1 Lasiurus cinereus
GAGAGAGAGAGAGAGAGAGAGAGAGAGAGAGAGAGAGAGAGAGAGAGCGCGCGAGCGCGCCAGGCGGGAACAATGAGTTTTATGGGGTAGGATAATTAGGGGGCTTAGGAAAGTGATGAGGGTTACAGAGATTGGTTACTTGAATTAGGGTCTTTCTGTGGTTTAGTCTTATTAGGACCCTCGCTGTGTTCCTGGAGCTTCAATAGTCCATTTGGGTGGGGGTCGGGGAAGTTAAGACATTGCTGGCACACCTGTGGCCACTCCCAGAAAAGGGAGGGGGGTTTAGGCAGGGGTCCCAGCCCTATAGGACAAGATGGAGGGGAGTTCATTTCCTTTCACTACCCTATGGAAGAACCTTGAAAACATGCTAGGTAAAATAAGCCTGACACAAAAGGATAAATATCTTAGGATTTCATTTATCTGAAATACCTAAAGTTCAAATTTATAGACAGAAAGTAGAATTGAGGTTCTTGGGGGTTGGCGAGAAAAGGGAATGGGAGCGAGGGCTTGATGGCTGAAGTTGCTGTGTGGGATGACGAAAGGGTTTGGAAATGGATAGCGTTGACTGACACAACAGCATGAAACTATACACTTACAAATGGTTAAAGTGGGAAAATATAGGTTCATAATTTTTTCAAAAATCTTTATTTTTCAAAGTATTACCTAAGCCCCCGTTTTTCCCCCATTGACCCCTCACTACCCCAGGCCTTCACCACCCTATTGTCTGTGTCCAGCCGACAGTCTGAGCTGAGCGCCCAGGAGCGGGCGGCATCTACTGCGGCCCTGTGAGTGAGCCATCTTCAAAAGCTGAAGTCTCAGCCCCAGCTCCCGTAAAGGCATGCGCCTCCAAATGAGAGCGACCCTGCGGAGAATTCCCAACTCCTGTCCACAAATCATGAGCACGTGATTGTTTTATACTCCCCTCCCAAGCCCCCCTCCCCGCTCCAAAAAAAAAAAAAAAGGAAGGAAGAGGGAAGAGGGAAGCAGAAAATGCTCTGCAGAAAACTGAAGTCCTGAACTCACGGAGAGAAATAAATGGGTTTTCACGCACCGCCAGTCCTTCCAGAGCAGCAGCACCGCCCGCCCAGAGCGACGTGGAGGCGCCCGACCTTGTAGAGGCGATTACGGTAAATGTGGGGAGTCTTTGCCAGGAGCTGGAGGGCACCCCCAGGGGAGATGCCTTCAGGCGCAGGCTGACGGAGAAAGGCGGATCGCTGTAGTGAGGGCTCCCTTCCCGCCGGGCACATCGCGGTGGTTACAGGGTCAGGGCCCCTGGGCGGCGCTGCAGAGACTGAGCAATCTGGTTTCTGGCGGCTGCGGGCCCCCAGGAAGGCTGCCGGGCAGGGCCGCCCAGGGCGCCGGCCCGCTTCCCGGCCGGGGGCTGGGGCTGTGGGTGAAGTGACTGCGAGCCACACGCGCCGCAGGAAGGAGTCCGCTGACCCCCAGGGCTGGTTTGCCAGGACAGGTGTGGCCTCTGCCCCCTTCAAGGTCCCCCGCGGCTACTACTTTCCTGGGACCTAAGCCCCACCGGCACAGAAGCATGGCCCTGAGCTAGGGGTGCAACAGGTCCCCTCAGGGGCACGTGGGGTGGAGAGACTGCTGTCCCTCCTTCTCTACTCCCACCCCCCGCGCCCGCCGAGGCTGGACGAGGCAGCACCTGCGGTCCTGGCCTCTCGGAGCTGCTGGGAGAAAGCCAGGCCGTGGGCCCTCTGCAGAGGAAGAGGGCAGGGAGGCGGGTGAGGGGTGAGTGTGGCGAGGAGACAGGCACCAGGGCACCGGGAGGAGTGGGCTGCCCCTTCTGGCCGCTCCAGTGGTCAGGGGCCAGCCCGGGCCGCGCCCCAGAGTGGCCCCGTCGGGGGAGGGTCTGTGCCGCCCTGGCGAGGCCCCGGTGCTGGGAGCAGGGAGGCGCAGGCACGCTGAGGCGCAGGGTTTGTTCCGTGGCTGCGCCTGGACCCAGACTCTCGGTGGCCTCTGGGGTGGCAGCAGCGAGCTCTGCTCTGGATCCAGGCCCGCTGCGCTCCCCGCCGCCCTCCGACCGGGCTCACGCCTCCGGAGGCCCTGGCTCTGGCCCGCCCGTGTGTCAGTGGCTCGGCTTGGCCTTTGCCCACCTGCCCCTGGGGCATCGGGAACTTGGCCCTCCCGGTGCCACGCCCCGCGGCTGCCCTGCCTTGGCAGCTATGCCCAACTCCTGTCGAGGGCGTCTGGGTGCTTCTGACACCCTTGCTGCCCGCCCTCCTGGCCTCTGTGCCAGCTTCCCAGTGTCTTCCCCGGGCAGGGAAGAGGTGCCCGGGAGCCGCACACCTTCTGCTGCCTCTGTCTCCTTCTGGCCAGCCCCGAGGGAGGAGGTCCCAGCCCTGGAAGTAGACAGATGTGGTACTGCTGCAGCGCTAGAGATGGGGAGGAACTGGACCTTCTGTCATCCGCAGACCTTCAGTGGGACCCAGCAGACAGGATGCTGGGGTGGGCGCGCACATTCACCCTGGGCCTGGGGGGCTCAGCCCAACTCTGCAAACTGCCAGTACAGAAAGCTGAGGCTGATGATAACCTGGAGGCGGAGCGTCAGGCGGCTCCTCCCTTTGCCGCCTTGTCTCTGTCCCTCATTCCTTTGTTTTCTTGCCCTGGCTGCTGTATTGGCAAACAGTTCTGCTCTGTGAGATGTCTGAGGTTTTACTGCCTGGTTTCTTCTAAGATATGGTTTCATGTGGGGCAGTTAAGTCTTGTATCCACTTTTGCTTTATTCCAGACTGTCGTGTAAGTTGGTGGTCTGGTTTCATGTTTTTTGCATGTGTCTGTCCCGTTTTCCACACTACTTATTGAAGAGACTGTCTTGACTCCATTGTTATGCACTCTCCCCCTTTATCAAATATTAATTGACCGTAATGGTGTGTGTTTCAGTTTCTGGGGTCTTTGTTCTGTTCCATTGACCTATATGCCTGTTCTTGTGCCTGTCCTAGGCTGTTTTGGTGATAATGGCTGTAGAGTATAGTTTGGTATTGTGATCCCTCCAATTTTGTTCTTCTTTCTCAAGATTGCTAGTTATTCAAGGACTTCTATGGTTCCATATGCATTTTTGGAGTATTTGTTCTGGGTCTGTGAAGTATGCCATTGGTATTTTAATAGGGATTGCTTGAATCTATAGATTATTTTGGGTTGTCTAGACATTTTAATGTTAATTCTTCCAATCCATGAAGATGGTATACATTTCTATTTGTTTGAATCTTCCTGTTTCTTTTTTCAGTGTCTCATAGTTTTCCAAGAACAGGTCTTTTACCTCCTTGCTTAAGTTTATTCCCAGGTATCGTATTTTTGTTGTTGTTGCAATGGTGAGTGGTATTTTTGTTTGTTTGCTTGTTTTTTTCTCTTTCTGAGAGTTTATTATTGGTGTATAAAAATGTCATTGATTTCTGGATATTGATTTTTTTATTATGCTACCTCATTGAATTCATTTATTAAGTCTAGTAGTTTTCTGATGGAGTCTTTAAGATTTTCAGCATACGATATCATGTTATCTGTGAATAATGACAGTTTTACTTTCTCCTTTCCAATTTGGATGCCTTCTATCTCTTCTTCTTGTCTGATTGCTCTGGCTAGGATTCCAGTACTATCTATACTAATAAAAGGATAATATGCTAATTAGACCAGGAGACCTTCCAGATAT
Source organism: Lasiurus cinereus (assembly GCA_011751065.1). NCBI lineage: Eukaryota > Metazoa > Chordata > Mammalia > Chiroptera > Vespertilionidae > Lasiurus > Lasiurus cinereus. The sequence continues at coordinate 60,039,138 of JAAGEH010000393.1, forward strand.
CCTTCCAGACAAAGCCATGGTGGTGAGGCCAAGGTAGAGGTGGTTAGGGGATGATCAGGCCAGGAGGGGAGGGCTATTGGGGATGAGCAGGCCAGCAGGGAGGACCAGTTGGGGGGTGAGCAGGCCCGCAGTGGGGGGCAGTTGGGGGCAAGCAGGCTGGTGGGGGGGTAGTTGGGGGTGAGTAGGCCAGCAGGCAGAGTGATTAGGTGTGATCAGGCAGACAGGCAGGTGAGTGATTAGGAGACAGTGGTCCTGGATTGGAGAGGGTGTGGGCCGTGCTGAGGGACAACCCCCCCAGTGCACGAATTTCATTCACCGGGCTACTAGTGTTAAATAAGAGTGGTGAAAGCTGACATCCTTGTCTTGTTCCTGTTCTTAAGGGAAACACTTAGTTTTTGCCCTTTGAATATTATGTTGGCTCTAGGTTTGTCATATATGGCCTTTATTATATTGAGATGTGATCCCTCTATTCCCACTTTACTGAGAGATTTTATCAAAAAAAGGGTGTTGGATTTTATCAAATTCTTTTTCTCATCTATGGATATGATCATGTCATTTTTATCTTTCAATTTGTTTATGTGATGTATCACATTTATTGATTTACGAATATTGTACCAGCCTTGCATCTCTAGAATAAATCCCCTTTATGATCTTTTTAATATATTTCTGGATCTGATTTGCTAATACTTTGTTGATGATTTTAGCATCTGTATTCATCAGGAATATTGGCCTATAATTTTCTTTATTTGTAGTGTCTTTATCTTGTTTTGGAATTAAGATAATGCTTCATAAAAAAAGCTTGGAAGTGTTCCTTCGTCTTGAGTTTTTTGGAGGCTAGGTGTTGGTTCTTCTTTGAATGTTTGGTAAAATTCACTGTAAATCCATCTGCTCTGGGACTTTTGTTTGCTGGAAGTTTTAATTACTGCTTCAATTTCATCAGTTGTAAATTGGCCTACTCAGGTTTTCTGATTCTTCCTGATTGAGTTTTGGAAAATTGTATATTTCTAGGAATTTGTCCATTTTGTTATTTGTTGACATATAGTTGTTCATAGTATTTGCTTAGGATCCTTTGTATTTCTGTGGTGTCCATTGTTATCTCGCCTCTTTTCTGATTTTACTTATTTGGGTTTTCTCTCTTTGTTTCTTAATGAGTCTGGCTAAGGGTCCATCAATCTTGTTTATCTTTTTAAAGAACCAGTTCTTGGATTCACTAATTTTTTAACATTAAATATATATAAAATTTTATGTTTTGATTTAAGAGAGGAAGGATGAGAAAGATAGAAACATCAATGATGAGAGAGAATCCTTGATTGGCTGCTTCCCGCCTGCTACTTACTGGAGATCAAGTCTGCAACCTGGGCATGTGCCCTTAACCAGACAATGCTCTATCCATTGAGCTAAAGTGGCTAAGGCTTATTAATCTTTTGTAATGCGTTTTTTAGTCTCTATGTCATTTATTTCCACTCCGATCTTTATTATTTCCTTTTTCCTACTTTCTCTGGGCTTTTCTTGTTCTTTTTAAAATTCATTTAGTTGTAGGTTTAGGTGGTTTCTTAGTCCTTTTTCTTGTTTCCTGAGGTAGGCCTGTAGTGCTATGAACGTCCCTCTCAAGACTGCTTTTACTGTGTCCTCTAGGTTTTTGGCATAGAGCAGCCTGTTGTTTCCCCTTGTGGTGTGGGGTTGCATCTTCTATTCTGGGCCTTTCCCTCCCACAGATCCTCAGGGCTAGGAGGATGCCATCAGTAGGGCACTGGGTAACTGCACACTGTCTGAAATGCCCCTTCTCACCTGCTATGGCTCCTCAAGCAGGGTCCATGCGTCACTGGGGACTTAGAGACATCCTAAGCGAGGCCCTGCCCACACTCCTGGATTCTGCCAGAAGCCTCTTGGGATGATGGTGGCCCTCAGAGGTAATCCCAGACTGGACATTCCAACCCTATAGGACCTCTTGAGGCTGGGGCTTGGGTCGAGAGCCGTCCATAGCCTTGATGTGCCAGCTCTTGGGCGGGTGCTTAATGTGTTTAGAGCCCCTGTGAGTCATAGCGTGCACCCCTGAGTGGGGCAGAGTCCGGCCTGGTCCTCAGGGTAAACAGGAAACCAGGCTCAGGTGTCTTGTCCAAGGGGACAAGAGCCGGTCAGAGACTAAGGACAAAGTGGAGACTGAGCAGAGCCGGATGGAGGGCAAGCCAGGGCTTGAGTAGAGAAAGGACCTTAGTTGATATTCACACAACTAAAACAGCACCGCCCCTACTCCCCACCAGGGAGTCCTGGCATTAAACTTGCTGGATGGTGGGAAGTCAAGGTTCAGGGAACAGGTCAGGGCAGCTCCTGCCGGATATCAGCACTGGCCTGTGGCCATTGCCAAACACAGGAGTGGGGCCAGACTCTCTTGAGTTTCCCACACCACTCGCTGCCCTTGGTTAAAGGGCAAATGCCAGAGTGGCTGAGAGGGGAGGGACTTCATTCAGTCAGAATGCCCTCTTGCTAGGGAGCTGCTCAGGCTGAGGTGAGGTGAGTCAGTGTGGAGGAGGAGCGCTGGTGACACTGTTGGGTGGGTGGTCCTTGTCCAGGAGGGCGGGGCCCCTCTTACAGGACAAGCAGGGGTTGAGATGGGACAAGATAGACCATGTGACCCCAGATTCTGCACAGGAGTGTGGCTGATGTCCCAGGAGGAAACATGAGGCTCCTGAGGGTCTGGCTGTGGCTGAGGCCTAGGCACAGAGGAAGTGTGGAGGCAGAGGGCCTGGGAGGGGAGCCATGGAGCTCTGAGCTACTGTTACGGAGGTTTTACAACCACTTCTCCTCTGCCCCTCTGATGCATTTAACAAGCAGGACATCCTGAGAACAGAGCAAGGTGGCTAATGAGCTTAGGGGAGCACTATCCATCCCTACTTCCTCTTGGTAGTCAGGGCCAACTGCCAGCAGCACCACCATCCTTCGGAAGGACTTGGGGAAAAGATGTTGCTGCTACAAAGTGGAAGGAGGCTCTGGCCAGGAGCGACCTCTTCGTTCTAGGGTAAACTGGAGGAGAGACGGGCACCAGCAGGCAGCAAAGGGCTCAGGTACCAGGAATGATGTGAGCTACCCCACTGGGTTACATAGCCCATCCACCCAATGGGGGTGTCCTCTGCTGGACAATGGGCATGTCTTCTCTCAGAGAGAAGCCCTCCAATGATCAAGGACCGTGGTTTATTATTTTTTCTTCCCTGCTGTCATATGTATTTTAACATATTTAATTCAATTTTAATTTTTTTCTTTCTCTCTTTCCCCACTATAATACAGGACAGTAGTGCCCAAAATTTTGGTCACAGGATTTCTTTAACACTCTTAAAATTGTTGAGGGCTTCAATGAGCTTCTGTTTATGTGAGTTATATCAACATTTACCAAAGAAATTAAAGCCAATAACTTTAAAAAATGTATTCCCCATTTAAAAACAATTCACTACCTATTCACATTATATAAAATTTAAAAACAGAACTTTCATAAACAAAAGCAGTGAGTGAAAAGTGGCATTGGTCTACATCTCTTCAAAGCTTTGTCTGGCCAACAGATGGGGTTGCACTCTTGTCTGCCCATGTCCTCGTCCTGCTGCAGTAGGTTGTCTTGGTTGGAGAATACAAAGAAAGTCAGCTCCTGCCAGAAGGGTAATTGGGGGCTTTGTGGACTCCAGGTCCTTGGACACCACTGGAGGCATGCTGTAGCAATTAGCTTTAATGCACACATTCTAGAATATAGCAAGAGGACCATGACAAAACCAGAGGAGGAAGGTGCCTCTGAATGTCCTTGGTTAAGAGCTGATGAAGCAGTTCATGAAGCATCTTGGATTGTCTCCTCCCTTCAGGAAGGGACAAGCCTGCTGTGTCGTAGGGCCAATTGTAGCACGCTAGGTGGGCCAATATTTTTGACATGTAACACGGGAAGAATGTATTTCAGACAGCTAGACAGCCAAGGGACGCAGCGTAGCACACTCCATCATTGTCTGTGGTTATCCAACATCTGGACACCCCTCCTTTTGGAACAAATCCTCTGCTGAGCATGTTCTGGGAGAATCCTGCTTCCTCCTAGAGCCAAAGATGCCAGATCATCTCTCTCCATGCTCCGGAAGCTGCAGAATGAAGGCATTCCTGAGGCTTCCCAGTCATGTCCCCCTTCCTGGAACCTTAACCTGGTGAGACAACTGCGGAATAACTGGCAGTGGGGTAAAACCAGGGGCACTTAACTATTTCGGTGGTAGTGCCATGTGGCATCCTCACCAATGGTCCCTGAGAGACAGTCTTGCCTGGTTTCCTGATGCACATCTCTCCATCCCTATGTTTGCTGAGCAAGATCCCAGACTTCCTCTCAGTCTGAGCCACATGGATTCCCCTGACAGTTTATTAAGCTGGGGATGTTGTGTGCCATCCAGACCCCGAGGGAGGGCTGGCTGAAAAGGCCTGCCTCCTTCCTCATTTAGGGTGTTGCTTGGCCTGTCCAGACTACTTCTTCCTAGTTTCCCAGGGCGTCGCTGCCCAGCTGGTGTCCCTAGCCCAGGCTTGCCCTTTCTAAGGCATCCTGCAAGCCCTCCATCCTGCAAGCCCTGGGTACAGTAACTGTCATAAAACTCTGGTGTGGTGCCTCCTGTACCCTTCCAAAGGGGTCGGAATGCAGGGTCTTCCTTATCTTGTTTCAAATCTATCCCCCATGCCCCATAGGTACTCTTCTAATGGTTATTATAGTACCAAACAATTAACTTCCAAATTATAGAATGCTTATAAAGCAAAGGGAAAGAATCATTCATAACCGACCGCAAATTTTCTTTTCCATCTTTAAAACTATCTTGCAACATCTGTGCAGACTATGTTACTGTTCCTTGGGTGTATATTGGCCCACTCTACTAAGGTTGGCCTTGTGCTTTGGCCAACAGAGCATGCACACTCGACACACATCACCTGGGAGCAGGGGCTACATTTTTGCTTACAGGATCTTGTGCTTCTGCTACGAGAAAGAACATGCCCCAATTAAGGCTACTCCTTTGCCTGTGACCCAGATTAGAAAAAGGGATGCCTGTGGGACCTAAGTCAGACCCACAGTCTGTAGCCTAACTGCTGCAGCCAACCTGTAGACCTGAGGGTGAGAGTTTGTCACTATGGGCCAGTGAGATTTGTGAGGATATTTTTCCACAAAATATGACTAATACAAAGTCAAAATAATAGAAATATAATTAGTACAGGAGAAAGCAGTTACAGAATCTGACACATGCTAAATACTGTCAAGAGTCAGCGGTGCATGGCAATTAGGTAAATCCCCAGGCACAGCTGAGACTGTTAATTTGCAGACTAAACAACTTTCTATAACGTATCACTCCCAGGTTACTTAGTGGTCCTGAAGCAGGAAAGAGGTCTGACCGGGGATGACCTAGCTGCATGAGAAAAGCTTGTAATTACTCTCAGGCACAGGCTCCCTAACACGAAGTCACCTTGGGGTAGAGCAGGTAAGGCAGGTCACATTAGGAGAGATTGTTCTAGGTGCCAACCAGCCCCTGTGGCCAGGAGGGGCTGGGACTTCCACTGCTGCCCCCAAGTCTGCCCCCGATCCCTCTGGAAACCTGTCCTCCACTCAACCTTACTGAGGTCCATGTCGGAGGTATTACTTGAAGATGGAGGATCAATCAGGGGATACTGGGGTCCTGACAACAAAGATGGGACTGAAGTTACAGGTGAAGATCACCCCAGGACAGTAGCATCCTTTCCGTGTGTTTTGCATGCCCTGCTCTTGGCCTGTTACCTCCCACAGGTCGGCTGCAGTGATGAGACCTAATTCTTATCACTTTTAATTGTATTCTTTGTGCATGTGGCAGCCAGATTTGAATTGCTCTCCACTGTATCTGCACTTCCTAACACCAGAGTAGGTAGGCTCAGAGTAGGTAGTTAGGTCTTCAATGAATATTTGAAAAAAGGAATGAATAAATCCTTGCTTATGAAATGTTAGATCCACTGCTGTTCAGGCCTGCTTCCCACACTGACAGCTGGTGTAAACGGACAGTGTGTGCTTGCATGTGACCTTGGCTCAGGCCTAGCTGACTACACTAAGCGGCGGCACCTCAGGCTTTCAGGCCTCCAGGGTCTCAGGGTTGGCTTTTGTAGCAAGCATATCCTCTCACCAGGTAACTTATTTACATAATTCACAGAGAGCACAATTTAGATTTTTACTAAGTTGCTAATAAAAATGAATTTCCTCCAGTCTTTTCCCCATTAATATTATCAATATTCATTTTTTATTTTAACCTTCTTCTGAAAGTATTTACTTGTTCTCAGTCAGAAGAACATTACTCTCCCAGGATATAGCTTTTGCCTTCTGATTCTCTGGCACATCACCAGTACTTCCAGAAATATTATGCTTTCTTTAAACCTAAAAAATTATTTCTCTGTTGCTGATCAAAAAATTTGGACCTTAAAATAATACTGTAATCCTGTTGGCCATTTCTGGTTAAAGCCACTGTCTCAAGCTTCCAATGCCAAGCAACACTTTATATTATGGTCAATGAATACTGTAAAGTTCTTAGAAATGGACCAACCACTTGCTTACTTCAGGTGTTTCTGAACAGTTGTTACTACCTGTGGGGGAAAATTCAAGGTGCTAATTAAGTGTCACTTTATGATCTGGTACCACACTGGAGCATGTCACTTGTTCCCAAAGGATGGTGGCTCCTTCTTCTAAGAGCGAATTTAAAACTGTGCAGATTGGGTCACCTAACACGAATATTAAGATCCTTGGGATCTTAAACCCCTATATTCATGCCTGGTACTTTGATAGACCCTACATTGGGTACATATTAATGGTTTAAGCAATCTTTAAGAATATCGCAATAGACATGTATCTTCAGATATAAACTTAAAAAATACTTTAACATAATACATTGTACTGCATAGAACTAAAATTCAACATATTATTGTGCTAAAACAGTCATATAAATATCACATATGCATGGACTCACTGCATTAAAATATTTCATCTAGTAGGCTATCAAAGACTAGTATCAGTAAAGCCCAAAGAAAAACGATTTTAACAGTAGGAACACTAAAAATAACAACTATAAGGTTTATAAACAGGTAATGGGAGAGAGAGGTCTTTACATTTGCTTTCAATTTTGTCCCAACAGGCACAATCTGAAATACAGTTTTAGGCTAGCAGTGTATAAAAATACTTTTTATAACAATACTTTTGTTAGGTGTAGTACCACTTTAAAAAAGCCTTAACTGTGTAATTATTCCATTTGAGGACCTACTAAAACAATTTAACTTACTGCTGCTCCCCATTAGCTCTTTAAGCACCCATCTGGGAAGCTAGTTTTCTCACACGTCACCATATTTCAAATAACCCCCTACCTATGGCATACACTGATGAATCACTGATAGGCATCAATCTCCAAGGCATGAGATGACGGTGTCTGGAGCCTGTTTTCAGTTCTAGGATTGGGATGGATGAAAAAGAGGCAATAGTAAGGTAGGCTTTGGGTGTGTTATGTATGGTTTCTACTTGTTTAAGGACACTCCCATAGATGAGTTTAATCTGGCATATCAATATTTAACTTGGGAGGTGGGGGAACATATTTTCCAGGGCTCTGGGTTATAACTACCCTGGCTTTCTTCCCAAATATTGGAGCAATTTTTGGAGCATCTGGAACCGATGTTTCTTCAGCATCTTCACTATCTTCATGATGTAGATCATATGAAATGTTCCCATATTCTCTCAAAAACGGGAAAATTTCAAGCAGAAACTGACAGAAATCTCTGCGAATACCAAACCACCAATGGTTGCCCCCTTTTCGCCTAAAGGTCGTGGCCATTAAAGTTATTAATGAAAGCCAAAGGGGGACAAATATGGAGATGTAAGAGAATGTATTGTGGCCATCCAATCTGTGAACCATCAGGACCTCAAAAGTGAGCAGGGGCACGACGATGGTGATCCAGCTAATGGCCATGGTCACGTGTGTTCTTCGCTGCTCGGCAACCACATCCAGGGACCGAAGGAACAGGAGGGACCAGACGATGTAATAGAGAACGACCAGGCAGAGGAACGACATGAGGATCCAGAGGGGCACGAACACCACCAGCCATGGCCAGTGGATGATCCTGTCCAGCCTCAGGGCGATGAAGATGAACTGCAGGATGTTGACGGAGCACAGGATCTCCAGCTCCAGAGACCTATCATGTCGAAAGCCCCACACGCAGGCAGCCACGGACACGGGGGAGACGAAGAAGAGTGGCATGAAGACCAGCAGCCAGAAGTGGGTGCCCCTCTCCACCCTGTCGCAGACCAGGACTTCGAACATGAGCAGCAGCAGGTGGATGCCCACGGCGATCAACATGGCTTTGAACTCCACGCAGGTCTCCCCCTCCGTGCGGTAGCGAGGGTTTCGGGCCCAAACGCCCGCACCCACGGAGGCGCCCGCAATGACAAGGAGCTTCCACAGCCATATCGGGGCGAAGACGGCCCAGTAGCTCCACTGGATGATGCCATCCAGGCGGAGGGGCAGCAGCACCGCGAAGAGCAGCAGGCAGGCGTAGATCAAGAACTTACTCGGGTTGAAGTCCTGGAACAGGCCTCTGGGGTTCATGGCGAGGCCACTGCTGTCGCCCCGGGACTGCTGCCCGGCCCCGCTCCGCTCCGCAGGCGCCGGGCGCCCTCCGCCCCCGGGTCTACTGTCTTCCCCGCCCCGCCTGCGTCGCGGCGGCGTGGGCGGCGGCGGGGGGCAGCCAGGTGGGGGTTGCGACCCGCGGCGCCGCGGCGCGGGCGCACGTGCGCGCGGTCACGTGGCCGGCGGAAGCGTGGGGCGTGCCATGCACCCCCTCGCGGCCGCGACCCGCGCGCGGCCCTGGGCTGCGCGGGGCCCACGCGCGCGGCGCGCCTTCACTCCACACCTAGTCCGAAGGCGGTTCCTGCGAGTGGCGCCGGCAGGACTCGGGGGGCCGCTCGGGCTCGGGCTCGGGCTCGGCGCGCTGCTGACCCCGCAGCCGCCCGTTGGCAGCGAGCAGGCCGCGGCCTCGGCAGACGCTTCCCGGTGGTGCCGGGAGCCCAGGGGCGGAGTGAGCTCACATCCTCCCGGCTGTGCCGGGGGCGGAGCCGGGCGGGGCGGGGCGGGGCGGGGCGGGGGCGGGGCGGGGGCGGGGCCGGGCGGACCGGAAGTCCGTGGGTGCGCGGACGCCTGGGGCGCATTATCCGTGGCTGCGCGGTGGCGCCGAGCCGGGAGCGCGGAGGGAGGATTGCGTGGGCACGAGTGCGGGCTGGAGGGGTGGGTGCGGGTCACCGAATGCCCAAGGCGGCGTGCCTGTGTGAGGCGTGTGTGCGCGCGCGAGGGCGGGAGGCCCCGCGTGGCGTCTTTGCACCGGGTAAAGTGGGGGGGCTTTGCCTGCAACTATGGCTTCCAGGGCTGGACTCCGTTTGGTGGGGCAGCAGATGGTTCTCAGGCTGAGGTGGAGCGCCTCGGCGGTAGCGGTGCTTATTCCTACCCCTTTGCACCCAGACGTGGAAGGCGTGTGTTGGGGAGGGTGTTAGGCCCGTATTTTCCCAGAGGCAAGGTCTGGGGCAGCAGCTGAGGAAACGGCCTAAAGAGCAGGTGCTTCCTGCCTTAGGTCACCCAGCAGGTAGGGACTCATCAGGGCTCTTTAGGCCCCTAATCCTCGTTTTGACTTATTTGGCCTTGTCCCAGTCTCATTCTCACAGAACAAGGTTGGGGAAATCTCTGGACCCGAGGACAAGAAATTTGGGTTCTAGTTCAAGTCTTGCCACTCAACCAGTTGAGAAACCGGGGCAGATTCACTCCCTTCTGTCTGGGCCTCAGTTTCTTGGGCGGCCCAAGTGGCCTCTAAGGGCCAATGGTGCTGCCGCAGGTCTGATGTGGAGTACGCCCTCTTTGGCCAGCACACGGACCCTGGAGGACTCTTCTCTCTTCTCCACGCTTCCCCTGCCCAGGGGAGCCCTGGTTGCTCGTTCTTCCTGCCTGTCAGTCGCCACCCACCCACGCAGTCCCATTCCCTGCAGGGGTATGGAATACCAACGCTCAGCAGAGGGGTCTGAGGGGGTGGCCATCAGAGGAACGCAGAACACATCTGGTGGCGGGGTCTCCATGGGGGAACAAGGGAGGGCTTTCCGGAGAGAAGTGTGGGCCTGGGTCCAGACCTAGGAGGAGCTGGCTTTCCCCTGGCTGGCATCCGGGGGATGGTGAGAAGGGTGGTGTGGGTGGACAGCCCCAGCCCTCAGCTCTCCCACAACATCTTCTGCTTCCACTTTAGCTGGCCGGAGGGGGGGGGGGGGGGGCGGGGGAAGGGAGGAAGATCCTGCTGAGAGAGCCCTGCCAGTCCTCGGAGGTCAGATATCACAGATGTGTCTTCAGGGAGTCATTGTGGGGAGAACGTTAGCCAAGTGGGTCTCTAGTCTCCCTCTCAGCCCCTTCCATCCAAGATTGCTCTACTCTGCTTTGCATATGGATTTTTCTTTTACTATTTCCTTGTGAATAGGGATTTGTCAGCTAAAAAAGGTGTAAAACTCCTGTACAGTCCAACTATAAAAAGGGCTAATAAAAGCATGTCGGATTGGTTTGAGGATTAGATAAGTCAATACATAGAAAGCAGTTTGTATTTAAAGAAAGGGGAACTATTAGGAGGGAAGCTGAGGGAGGAGGGCTCTGCCAGCAGCCCTCTGGACCCGTGGAACGATTGGAAATCCTCCTCAGACTCCTCTCTGTAGCCAGATGACCTCAGGGCCTCTGCACCAGCTTCACGGCGAAGACTCGAGTTTGGAGTGTCCTCTCATCTCGAGCTTGTTTAAGACAAGCACATGGTTCTCCTCATCCAGGCAGGGGCTTTGTGAGGTGGCCGTCACTGTGATGTGCCCTTGCTGCCCCTTCCCAGGGGAAGCCAGAGCCTGCCAGAGGCAGAGGGGCTGTCCAGTCCCCCTCTGCCGGCCTTCCTGGGCTCATAGGCTTGGACCCAGTCGGTACACTGAACACTCTTCTTTGCCGCGTTGCCTGGTGTGGTCAGTCTCTCAGGAACCTGCTTTTGTTTTTATATTTAATTTTATTTTAAATATGTTTTTTGTTGATTTTAGAGAGGAAGGGAGAGGGAGAGAGAGAGAAACATCAATGATGAAGAGAATCATTGATCGGCTGCCTCCTGCACACCCCACACTGGGGATTGAGCCTGCAACCCAGGCATGTTCCCTTACTGGGAATCAAACCTTTGACCTTCTGTTCCATAAATTGATGTTCAACCACTGAGCCACACCGGCTGGGCTATACTTACTTTTAAAGTTCACATGGACTATCTGCTATGTGCCAGGTGCTGACGACACAGCTGCGGTGAGGCTGGTATACAAGCCAGTGCAGGTGGTTGTGGGGCATGGGTGGTCCAACCACCAGCACAGGTCTGCCCTTTCTACATGGCCTCTAAGATGTATCACCACTGCTTAACATCCTCAGTCCCAGCTCCTGGGAGGCCCTCCTGAGCTGGCCCTTGCTCACTTGCAGGCTAAGTCCCTTTCCTGCGCATCTGCTAACCTCTCTCCAAATGTTCCAGGCATGGTCTCCACATTCATGCTCTGCTGTTCTCTGCTCAGAGTGGTCCACCTCCACATAGCCTCTGCCCTTCCTGGCCAACCAAAACTCAAGACGGCCACAGGCCCTGGGAAACCCATTTGGTGAACTGGTAACCCTTCTTTGACCTCCCACAAGATTAGGACTTTTTTCTATCACGGGACTCATCTCATTGATGTGAGTCTGTTTTTTCTATCTTTCTCCCCCTGAGATCTAAGTTCTAGACACCCAACCATTGCTTATTATAGCAAGTGCTTGAGAAATGTTGCTGGAGGGAATATGTGAATGAATTTGACCCAACTCATGACTGTGATGCTCCTGCCTCAGATCCCAGATCCGGGGGTTCCCTTCCTCCCTCCAAGCAGTGTGGAACCAGCAGCCAGTCTGAGTCCTCTGGCCCACAAGTTCCCTGCCAGTATCCCAGGCCTGTGTCGTGCACTCCTTGGTCAGGGTGATCTGTCTGCAGAAACCTCATGAATTAGTTATTAGTTTCCAATTACCACTGTACAAATTGCCACCAAATAGTGCCCACTTATTATCTTGCAGCCTGTAAGTGAGAGTCTGAGCACGGCGGCCCAGCTGGTTCTCTGTTGGAGCCTCCCAGGAATGAGGGTGTCGGCAGGCTGCTCTCCTGGAGGCGCTGGTGGTGAATCTGCTCCTGGGTTCATTTAGTTTCTTGGCAGAATTCAGTTCCATGGAGTTTTAGGTCTGAACTTCCCCTTTCCTTGCTGTCAGCTGAAGGTCAGTCTCGGCCACCCATAGTTCCTGGCCACTTTAGAGCCCTAGCAGTGGGTCAAGCCCTCATGCCTTTGAACCTTTTGCTGATCTCTCTTCTGCCTTTCCTGTTTTTAAGAACTCATGAGATTATATAGGGCCCAGCCAGATAATCCAGGATAGTCTATTTTAAGGTCAGCAGATTAGTAATCATAATCCCATCTCTGCAAAGTCCCTTCAGAGCAGTAGCTCTGTTAGTGTTTGACCAAATAACCAGGGGATAGTGTGGATGCTGGGGCATCCTTAGCATTCTGCTCAGTAGCCTGTGGGGCCAGCATGGCTCTTCCTACTCTGAGCTAGAAGACAGCCAACTCTGGGAGAGCCCGGCATTCCAGAGGGAGCTCTTTTCTGAAGGCCTTCCCTATGCAGACCAGGTTACCACTGGGTTCCCAGGTTGTGAGCTTGCAGTCATACCCGGCCAGTTCCCCTGAGCAGCTGGGCCCTGGACAGGAGTCAGGATTCAGTCATGGTCCCCTCTCTCCAGGAGACAGATTGTGTTGCTGAATGTCCTCCAAATGGGTGGCTTGGGCAGACAGGTGACCTCTATAGAAAGCCCAAGGACATCTTCCCTTTCAGACCTAGTTGCCCGTTTGTTTCCATGAGCTTCTCCACAAGGAAGCCATGGTTCATTGGCCCTTTTTGTCAGTCTTAGCTCCCACCATCACCTCTTGGCCTCAGTCCCTAAAGGCCACAGGCTCTCCCCTCTTTCTGCAATAGCCTCTTTGGGGGCCCTGACTAGAGTAAGGTTAAAGACCTTACTCGCTATATGCATGGGCATAGGCAATGACATAGCAGTATTACTATGTTAAAAGCCCCTTTATCCTACACATGCGCGAGGGCAATGACTTAGTAGAAGTACTACATGTACTGCATAAGTGTACCCTTACATAACCTACTAATGTTAATGTGATATAGATGTCAGCAATTGGTACAAGGCCTCTTTTGTTTGAGTGTGTATATAAGGTGCCACTGGTCAAATGTTGGCTGCTTTGTTCATAATAAAGTATGTCCTACCTACCTATGGCTACTCATATGTCCTAATTCCTGGCGTCCAAAGGGGTCAAGTCCCTGGCTGAGGAACTTGGACTTGACAATTGGCAAAGTTATTGCAGGATTCTGGAGTAAATACCCATCCACCCCGCCAGAGGGCATGTGACCTCCTATGGGGATAGCGGTGGTCCTGATGACTTGGAGCAGGTTGAGGTAAGGCCAGGAGCCTTGGAGAAGGCTTTGTCATCCCTGATGGATCAGGTTCCCAAAGACCAGCGGAAGGCTACCAGGAAGGTAGGCTGGTTGCTCCCATTAATGGCCTTGAAACTGCAACACCAAGAGATACTGGCTCGGGAAGCCAAGATGCATGAGTTACAGGGACTGGAGGAAGCACTGGAGGCCGGTACGCATGCTAGAGAAGAGGTAGCCTTCCTGGGACAGGAGGGACCAGCAGAACTAAAGCCAGGAGACGGCTCGGAGGACAGTGTGACTGCTGGAACAGCGTCCCCTGTGCTACAGGCATGACTGATTATGAAAAGGCAAGATCAGCCTGTGGCCCCAGGAAGGGGCTCAAGGGCCGTCCACGGTTACTGAATTAACTACATCTACCACTCTACCCCCCAGAATGGGGAGGATTAGGAGATTAGGACAACGGAGCCAGCAGAGGCTGGGGAGCCTATTTGGCGTGTCTCCTTAGGTGGTGGGATGACGGTACAGATAGCTTACAGTTGTCTCCACCTGAAATGGGGAGTTAGCCTCCATGACGACCCATTCTTCCTTGCAGCAATGACTGCAGGCCAGTCACTGTTTGGGAGCTAATCGGGGAGATCATTCCCTGATGGACAGGTTACTGGTGGCATCTTGAAGCATTTAGGAGGATACCGGAGAATTACCAGAAACCATAAGTAAATAGACGATATATGCTGATTTAGTGCAAGTTATATGGGAAATGGGCACAAGACAATCCATGTTTAATTTAAGTACTCGTGGTCCTAAGAATAAGTGTTTACAATGCATATGAAAGACTTACTTCTCACTGCAGCCACTCCAGCAGTGTTGGGCTCTCTGACAGCCTTTTGATCCCTTTCTCAGACTATTGTATACATGAACCACACAGCTTGGGGAATGTCAAACAGTGAGGAAAGGAGGTAGCAACCCCCGCAGCCAGCATGTCTACCTATATTGGTGTGCAGATTTTCACAGGTTCTGTCCCCACCGCTTTTCCAGATCCCAGTGGTGCGGGTGTGGTGGTACCGCCACCCAGGAGTCCATAAGGAAACTGGACAGATAGTATTACAGCTTGAAAAAGCAAAGGTCATCCGCCCACGTGCAGCCCCTACAGTTCTCCAGTGTGGCCAGCGAAGAAGCCTGGCGGCACCTGGTGAATGACCGTGGATTACAGGACTACACTGGCTGTAACAGATCTCATGGACTGCCTGACAATGACGTGGGCAGTGCCACCCCATAGTAGATTTAGCTAATACTTTCTTTTCCATAGACATAGCACCGGAGCACCAAGAACAGTTTGCTTTCACGTGGGAAGATTGACATTCTCCCACAAGGATATTTGCACAGATCTACCATTTATCATGGTCTGATAGCACAAGGTTTAGCCACCTAGGGCAAGCCTCCCACAGTAACAATGTTTCAATATATTGATGACATCATGCTAACCTCTAATTTGCTTGCCGATTTAAACGCAGTATTCTATGGCAGGCTTTGACTCATAGGGGTAGGCAGTGAATGCCTACAAGGTCCAGGGATCTGTCACATTCTTGGGAGTTGTCTGCTCGAGTAAGACATAGGCAATACCCGAAGTAGTCATTGACAAGGTGCAGGCTTATCCCCGACCCACAGCGGTGAAGCAGTTACTAACATACCTGGTATGTTAGTCTTTTAGGTACTGGCCAGTGTTCATTCCCTACCTGGTATGGTTGTGGCGGCCCTTGTACCAGTTGTCCTGAAGTGGGCGTACAGCTCCTACAGTTCTCCAGTGTGGCCCTCTGTCACAGGAATTGCAAACTCTCTTGGGACCTGTAACATAAGATCCCATCAAGGATAAAAGCCCTATAAAGGAGGTACTCCCTAATTCATTCCCAGAGACCATGTGTATATGGATGGGTCTAGTGGGGGAACCTGCTACATATACATCAGTAGCTATCCATTTAGATCAGATGAACTGTGGCTCGATTCTAATACTAAGCAAAGTAGCCAATAGGATAAATTATGAGCAGGCTAGATAGTTTCAACAAAAGAGCCTAGACCCGTGGCCATGAGAACCAACAGCTGGGCTGTCTCTAAAGACTTAATGTTGTAGTTGTCACCATAGCACCAACGGCAGTTGGCAATATAGGATGTCTTCCTGTATAGGGACAGGAAATAGAGAAGGATCTGTAGGGTATATATAGTAGGGCCTTCAAAGAGGCAACAATATATCGTTTGAGTAGCCATCGACCGCTGTTAGCCCTGGGAATGATGGCAGAGTCTTGGCAAGGGTCCAGGAAATAGTACCCTCCCCTGAAGATTTGACTTGGTGGCTCCATCGGAAACCGGGGCACGTGGGATCACGGAGAGTGATGCAGGTGGATAACCAGTGGCGCTTGGCCCTATCCTCAGGAGAAGTCCTCGCTGTAGTACAAGGATGTCCTTGCTGCACTCAGGCACACCCCATTCATATGGTCTCCAGGAGAAGGGGGAGGGAGCGCCCCTGCAACATGGGCAGGTGGGTTTCACTGGGCCTCACCCTCAAGGACCGGGTTGTAAGGGTACCCAGCTGTGGATACTGCCACTGGCCTCCTTGCTTAAGCTGTGAGGGAGGCTGCCCAATGGACAGTTGTCCAAGGATTGGAACACTTGTGGGCCACCTATGGGTGTCCCCTTCGCATAGCAAATGGTAATAGAACCCGTTTCACAGAGAGGTTCCGCTGGGCCAAGACCCAAGATGTAGCTTAGCAATTTCACGTTCCATATCATCCCCAAGCTGCTGGGATAATTAAACGATATAACAGCCTGTTAAAAGATAAGCTCCACCCCTGGAACCGGTTTGGCTCAGTGGATGGAGCGTCGGCCTGTGGACTGAAAGGTCCCGGGTTCGATTCCGGTTGGGGGCATGTACCTTGGTTGCGGGCACATCTCCAGTGTGAGGCGTGCAGGAGGCGGCTGATCGATGTCTCTCTCTCATTAATGTTTCTGGCTTTTTATTCCTCTCTCTTCCTCTCTGTAAAAAGTTAATAAAATATATTAAAAAAAAAAAAAAAGATAAGCTCCTCCACCTAGGGACGGACCCACCTAGCCTAAAAGGTTGGGGTAGGTCTGTGGTCGACAAATTCATTAGTCGCGATTTGCCACTCTGTTGACTAATGAGTTTGCCGACCAATGGGATAGGGGCTTAATCACAAGGAACAACAACAGCCTGTAATTATTGGAATTGAGAGTCTACGTAGTAGTCGACAAACTCTTTAGTCAACAGAGTGGCAAACTGAGGCTTGCGAGCTGCATGTGGCTTGCAAGCTGCAATTTGCCGACCACTGGATTAGATATAGCCATCAGATTGCTGAATAAACATCCCAGGAGGACGGGTGCCTCCCCCGTTGACTTGATACAGAGGTACCCTCAGCCACTGTATGTGCAGGAAAAATGACAGATGAACTGTTATGACCCAAGGGACATCCATCTTGTTACTGCCTACACCTGCCTCCTAGCAGAAGGGGAAAGGCAGTGTAGACCTGGCCTGGACTGTTCATAGGGCAGGGCCCTAGGTAGCCCTCCTATCCCCTTGGGAAGCAGATATGACTATAAAGTTATATTGCATTCCTAGATCCAGCCCTGGCCAGTAGCTGTGCAAGGCCAAGCCAGAAAACACGTGCAGGGAACTTTGTTAAAGGGGACTTACCCTATTACCCTCTGGCCAGTGCCCAGATTTCCCATAGCTTTCCCTGTGATGCCAGGCCCCTATGAAGGGGGAGAACCCATGTGGTATCCTGCCAGGTCATCCTCCAATTCCAGCCACAATGCTATCTAGAGGAGACATGGTTGCTTGCATCTTGCTAGAAGGCTGTGATCTCCCTATGATGGTCTCAGTTTCTCTTTTGTCTCAAGCATCTATATATATAAAAGGCTAATATGCAAAGTGTCCCCTCAGGAGTTCAACCCGGAGACCAGAGTTCCATTGTTTGCTATGACATGTGCTGACCATGCCAGCCGGAAGGAAGGCCCCGGCCGGCAGCCAGAAGGCCCTGATAGGCCCTGATTGCCAGCCAGGTCTAGGGACCCTACCTGTGCATGAATTTCATACACCAGGCCTCTAGTAGTATCATAGGCACACACCTATGCTCGAGTACATAATGCCTCCCATTATTAGGTGTGCACAGAAATTCCCCCAGAAGCGGCCAGTGGATTTCCATAGTGCATCCATCCACCATCGCTACCAATTAGACATAGTTAGCTACTCAAGACTTCGGCAATGTCTCCTAGGACTCTTTATGCTGAGCCATTAATACTTGGATCTGACAGGACCATAACAATTCTTGCCCTTTTATAGGTTATACAGTTTAGAATGGATAAGGGTAGTTAGTAGAGGAACAATTAGAATTAAGAGAATCCGAGAGAGAGAGAGAGAGAGAGAGAGAGAGAGAGAGAGAGAGAGAGAATAGCAGCAAAGCAATAGGAATCGCATTGTCAGCTGGCTGCCTCCAGAGTTATACTGTAACATAAACACTAATGCTATGGTCCAAAAGCAATAGAATAGAAAGTGATATATTGGCACAAAACTTATAGATATATTAATCCCAGCTACTTGTAGGTTTATAGAAAGTATAGCTATCCCTACCTCCCAGTGCATTATGTGAGATGTTATACCTAGGGTTGGCCCTATATCCCTGGGCTAATCCTTAAGACTTTAGAAGAGATCCTCCATAACTGGGACTCAGTGTACCACTGGTAGCATCGAGTTAAACAGACTCCCTAGTATTCTTACCCCTTAGCTGTATTCCTTCCTGCAGGAGGAGCAATTAAGGTAGAGTTAGAAGTTACAGCTTTAAGCATACAGCTAAAGTCTTGAATCAAATCTGGCAAGCTCTTCCACTAATAACATAAAACCATGCAGATACGCAAAGTAGTACTACAAAATAGAATAGCACTAGATCTGTTAACTACTAAAGGGGCACTTTACCATCCTACATATAGAATCCTATACATATATACCTAACTAATGACCTGGTGCACAGATTTATACACAAAGAAAGGAAATTAATTAGAAGGTGGCTGGCGGGGTGGGACTGGGCGAGATGGGCCAGACATGCTCTGGAGCCAACCTCTCACCTTAGCGTCTGTGGAGTGAGCAGGTCCCTCCAGCAGGTGAGGTCCCTTGGCCTGGCCTGTGGGGAGTGGGCTGAAACCAGCTCTCTGAGATCCCTTATGGTGTCCCAGAGTGTGAGAGGGTATTCTGTAAAGTTGGAACACAAACACAAGTGTGCAGTAAACCAGATTCGAGGTGACAGTGCACCAGCAACATTACCCACAGTTGAAGGTGGAATTGCATGGCCCCTGTGAGGAATCGGACTCCCTCCTCTCTGGTTTTGGGACGTGTCACCCAAAAACCGCCATGGCCAGCTCACTGCAGCTTGGCAACTACTGCGTTGAGCATCTGCCTCCTGGTGGTCAGTGCATGTCATAGTGACTGGTTGGACGTCAGGAGGGACACTTAGCATATTAGCCTTTTATATAGAGAGATTAGAGACCCAGTACATGAAATTCATGCATGGGAAGGGGGGTCCCTCAGCCTCGCCTGCACCCTCTCTAATCTGGGACCCCTCAGGGGATGTCTGACTGCTGGTTTAGGTCTGATCCCTGCTGGTCAGTGTGACATCTCTCTCACTCTCTAGGCCTGCTGGCTCCTAACCACTAACCTGCTGCCTGCCTGATCACCCCTAACCACTCTCCCCTGCTGACCTGATCGCCCCTAACTGTTCTCCCCTGCCAGCCTGATTGCCCCTAACCACTCTCCCCTGCTGGCCTGAGTGTCCCTAACCATCTCTGCCTTGGCCCCCACCACCGTGGCTTTGTCCAGAAGGATGTCCGGAAGATGTCTGGTCTATCTGGTCTAATTAACATATTATCCTTTTATTAGTATAGGTAATCAACAAAATGTAACCAAAACCCTACAGGAGATATATAGGAAAGTACGGGGCATACAAGCCCATTCCCATTCCCCTCCTAGATTAGTAGGATAGACTATCAGGAGCATAGCATTAGGCATTCTTAAGTTTTACTAATAGGGCCAGAGTACTGGTCATAACATACTGTAGTTTATGTTACTGTTATAGACTCTGTTCAAGGAGCTAGCATATAGGCCAAGAAGCCATCTAGTGTAAGAGGTCAAGTGTGGGAGCCCTGACCACTCAACCTACGTATGCATGAGGGCAGTGACTCAGAAGTAGCACTATATGTACTGCTCAGGCCATCCTTATATAACTTGTTTATGTTAATGTGGCATGGACATCACTAATTGGCATGAATCCTCTTTTGTTTGAGTGCTTATATAAGTAGACACTGACCAACCAATTATTGGCTGTTTTGTTTGTAATAAAGCATGTCCCACCTACCTACGGCCACTTAAGTGTTCTAATTCCATGCATCCAAAAGGTCCCTGGCTGAGGAACTTGGACCCGACAGCCTCCTTCCCACTCTCCTGGCCATCTCCCCGAGCCCGCTTCCCCACCACCACCTCCCCCACCCCATCATCCCCTGCTTCCAAACCTCATTCCCCATCCACACTCCTCAGTATGGTAGTGTGCCCAGGGTCATGGACTCCAGTCCCGAAGGCTAAGGTGCAAGTATGGGTGCTGCTGTTTCCAAGCTCTATGACCTTGGCAACTAAAGCAACTCTGGCCCCATCTGTGAGATGGAGATAATCTCCCAGAATTGTGAAAGTAAAATGAAACAATGTATGAAAACCCAGAATATGCACACTGACCCCGGTGCTGGCCAGATGCTCCTGTCTTGGTGATCGGTGAGGTATACCTTCCCCCGTCCCCCTCCCCCCCACCCAGAAGCCTGCCCTCCCGCAGGGCACGTGATCCTCTGCTGGCTCCTCTTGCTGCCAGCACAGTGACTTCCCCAGGGGAGAGCCTCCTCTATCAGCCTGCACCTGCAGGTTCTAGAAGGCGCGCACAGGGAATGTACTGGGAAAGTGCTGGTGGCAGGAAGTTGGAGCTGCTGTGGCATCTGTTCCCTGGGCTGAGGGCTGAGGGCTGAGTGGTGAATCAAGGCCAGTTTCTGGAGATAAAGCAGTTTACTTAAAGGCAGCAGAGCTTGGGTTCGAAGGGGGGTGTTGCTAGGATTGATCCAAAACCTGCTGGAGCTTGCTAACCCCTCATGCTGCACTGGGCTCAGTATTTCAAAGCTCAAAGCTCAATTCTGAAGCCAACTTTGAGGGGTGTGGTGACTAAGGCATCCGCTTCATTTCACCAATGCGGAAAATAAGTGAAATGCAGCCCAGCACCATGATCATGGCTTTCTGCTAAACTGGCAGCTGCACACATTCCACTGAGCCCTACAGTTGGTTTACCTGGTGTCCTGGCCCTGCTCATGGGCACAGTGCAGTGGGAATGGCCCCACTGCAAGGCCAGACTGGTTGGTGCCCCTTGAGACTTAGGAGCTTTTCCTTAACTCGTGTATTCATTTAACGAGGATGCGTCAGTCATCTGCCCTGTGACCCAGGCCCTGTCCTGACATGGGATGCAGCAGTGAACAGTTCCCACAGCTTCTCCCAGGATGGCCCCTTCTCAGGTCAGGTGTCACCTCCTCCAAGATGTCTTGCTTGACCACCTCACCTAAAGTTGGCCCTGTCACTACTTATGTCATCCTATTTTATCTCCTGTGTCTTATATGGTCACTAAATACATGCTCACGTAGGAAAATCTGGTAAATGCAGTCATTTAAAGAAAAATAAAAGATTTATTTAGTCTTACCACCTGCACAACATCACTATTAACCTTTTAATATAGTTTCAGTTGGTCGCCTCTGCATAGACATGTCATTGCCCATATCTCATTTCATCCTGCTCCTTTGCTTAATGTTAATTTGAAGACTTGCTTGTTCTCACATTTTTCCGTCTTTGGAGCATGGACGGCATGCCCATGTGGAAATGTAATCTCCCAGAGGGGGTTCCTGTTTCTTCCTGATGGTCTCCTGGGTTGCTGCCCACCTGGGAGGACTTTAACTTAAATGAAATTAGTGATAGCACTTTCTTATTTCCAGGTCATATCTGTAGTGAAACTCAGCTCTACCCTGAAGAGGTGCAGATCTGTTCCTATTCTCGGCGGCTTTGTTTTCGCCTGCACAAGGGCCAAGGTTGAGACATGAGTTGCTTGGTGGCTGTTTGTCACTCCCCTTACCTGGAGCAAATAGACCCTTGGGATCCCGGCTTTACTCAGATGCCTCGAATTAGATAACTAGTCATGGGTATTTTTCCTTCCTTCGTGGTCCATGAAATAGTGGCATATCTGATAAGTGTCTTAAAGATGATGCAGTATCATAACTAGACACATTTCTCATTTCCATAAACACATTATGAGCCTCATTTCAACAAGCCATACTGTTACATCTCAGGATTGTCCAGTGTGTAACTTACCTGTTCTCTCTTTGTCTTTTGCTCTTGGCATTTTAATTATGATGTGTCTTGGTGTGGTCCTCTTTGGATTTCTTTTGTTTGGGGTTCTGTGCACTTCCTGGACTTGTAAGTTTATTTCTTTCACCAGATGGGGGAAGTTTTCAGTCATTATTTCTTCAAATAGGTTTTCAGTATCTTGCTCTCTCTCTTCTTCTGGCACCCCCACAATTCTGATGTTGGTATGCTTGAAGTTGTCCCAGAGGCTCCTTATACTATCTTCACATTTTTGGATTATTTTTTCTTCTTGCTTTTCCAGTTGAGTGTTTTCTGCTTCTTTATATTTCAAATTTTTTACTTGATTTTTACCTTTCTCTAGTCTGCTGTTAGGTCTCTGTATAATATTTTTTTATTTCAGTCAGTTAGTTGGTCCTTTTTCATCTCCTCTTGGGTAACACTAAATTTATCCATCTTTTCTAGAAAATTTTTGAAAAACCTTATAAGTGTGGTTTTGAACTCTATATCCAGTCGTTTGTTTTCCTCCATTTCTTTTGTTTGGGATCTGTTCCTTTGTCTCTACATTTTCACTATGCGAGGAGAACTTTTGTGTTGGAATCTGCCTTATGATTCAAGACTTGCAAAACTGCAAAAGCCTCTCTGTTGAGCTTGGATGGGGTGGAGTCTCAGGACTTAGCAGAGGACCTTGGCTTCCAGTCAGCCCCGTCCTATGCAGCCCCTGAGTCTCAAGTGTCTCTTGGTAATCAGTTCAGCCTTTCTGTGTGCACGTGCACAAGTGTCTTTAGATCTCTGCCTTTCCGGCTCCCCTGTGCTCTGGGACCCATATGAGTCTGGGTCCTCAGGGTCTTGCCCGAAACTGGGATTCAGTGGAGTTAGAAGTGGCACAATTAGGAGGTTCTGTCTCCCGCCCACTAGAGAAAGCCAGCGGCACAATCAGCATAGGAAAAATGCTGTAGGTGAAGATTGAGCCAGATGATGGCGGTGAGCAACCAAGTTTCAGAACCCTCAGCCTGTGGCCCCCCAAAAGCCTTGAGCCTGACGGTCCACGTTTCTCCACCATCCAAATCCCCGTGCCGTGTACAGAGGAGAGAGTAAGGGGTGGAGAGGGAGGGGAGGTCTTCCATGAGCCGGTCTGGCCCACAGCTCACCTGCTTCCATCCCAGCGGGAGGGTCCTCCGGGGCTGCTTCGTGAGGAAACAACAGCTGGGACCAAGTCTAGAAATACACCGAGCACCAAGCACAGGCGTGGTGCCGGCTGTGGAGGGGAAGCGCTGACCCTGAGACCTGGGGCGCTTTATCAACCCACATCAGCCAATGGAACTGAAGATACATCTTTGAGGCTGGAGATACATTGTGGGATTGAAGCCTAGACCCAGAAATCTCTTCCTTCTCATGTACCCACTTCTTGCCAAGAAAGGAAATGAAGTCCTGCGGGGTTCCTGCTGGGCTTAGATTTTTCTCTTTTAACATAAAAATCGTTTACCTTTGCGGCATTTTCCCTAATTCCCTGAAACAGCGATAAACTTCCCCGCCTACCTGGGGAGCTGTCAGGGCGGTGAGTTACTATTTGCCTTCAGCATTTCTACAGCGAGTCCAGCACTACCAGATTTCCCAGGAAGGTGGGTACTTTCTGGGACTCCAAGTGCTTTTACAGAGCAGAGGGGTGCAGCACAGGAGTGCCTGGGCTTCAGTCCTGGCTCTGCCCTACAATGTGGCAGGCCTCCCCACCATGCTAAATAAACATGCTCATCTTACCATATCACTCCATTGTTGTCACTGTCCTATTTAACACTAAAAACTGTTTTCTGGACCCTTCTCAAGCCCCTTCCAAAGGGGAAAGTTGGGACCTCTGTTTACTTCTAAAGGTGGCCCTGTTTTGTTTTGTTTTTGTTAATAATAATAAAAAGAAGTATCCTAGGTATTCTCTGTACCTCTGTCCCACACCCCCCACACTCCACCCTCAGCATATAATTTATGACATTCCCTTTTGCTGATGTATCTGTTGCTCTGGTACTAAAGATGGCAAACCATTTTTACTATTTTTAACTTAGAAACTGTAAAGCCAAATCTTTCTTCACCCCAACAGTGCAGGGATCCAGAGGAGTAACACTCACTTGGGCATATGTTTAGGAAAAACTCTGGAGGGTTTCTACCAAACAGCTGGTTAGAAGTTGTTTTTAAAGAATTATTTCCTAAACTCGTGTCCCGGTGCACGGATTTCTGCACATTGAAAGGAAATTAATTAGAAGAAATATTTTAATATTGCTATTTGCCTTTTCTCTATAATTGAAGTGTCAACCAAAATCACAATTGACAATGACAGACGGAAACACGTGTGCAATTGGCACCAGTGAGAGCTTTATATGTATCGTGCAAGCATGAGTCAACTTAGCCTTTATTAGATATAAAATAAACTTCCTTAATTAGACCTGCTTTCTGATTTAGCTAAACATTTTCCAGCCCAGTGAAGCACCCCAACTTCTCTTTCAGGTGATAGTCAGCCACACAGCAGTAAATATCAACACGAAGCATATTATTATTATAGCTCACACAGGGAGAACAAAGGGTAAAATATTTAACTGCAGCAGTGTTTGACTATATTCTGTGCAATGAGAAAAACCTGAAGTCATTTTCAAGGTCCACCATTTCTTTCTTCTTTTCAGTCAGGTCAAGTTTCTAAACTTTCTAAATCTCATTTTCCTGCTAATGAAAAGAAAATATGATTCCACTGAGTCTCCTATCTACCTACTCCAGGACTTCTGTGAGGATCAAATGAGATGAGGCATGGGAAAATGCTTCACAAACATTTGGTTGAAGTGTAAAATGCTTGCCCCTGGCTATAAAGCAATTCATGTTCCTGGGCTGAAGAAACTCCAAGGAAGCTGCTAGTTGCTAGGGAGAGGAAGGTGGGTGTTGCTACATGATGTCATTACCCAGCAGCCACAGTGACTGTTTGTGGGCTGTAGGCTGCATTTTGTGCCATGGGGACTAGGCAGCGTTGGCTGCGATTTGGTGGGCTGTTGCAGGGCCTGTGTTCCACTTGGGGGAAGCTGAGTGTTGGTTTGTTGGCACCAGGTCTGCAGTGCCATTTATTTTTAAACTAGTGGCCCAGTGCACAAAATTCATGCACATTAAAAGGGAATTAATTAGAGAAAATATTTTAATATTGCTATTTGCCCTTTCCCTATAATAGAAGTGTCAAGAGATGAAAGAAAATTAGTAAAATGTATATTAAAATCTCCCTCCTGTCAGAGTCTGGGCATGCCATAGGACCCAGAGTCAAGTCCTGCCCATCCACGTGCATCTCAAAATCATGTGAGACCCAGCTGGACCCATCCCCTTAGATCCCCCTCAAGCCCCGCCAGGCAGGGGACAGAACGTCAGTGCCTCCATAAAGACCACTGGTTGGGGTTGCAGCCTCAGGTCCCCCAGTGCAGCTTCAGGTCTCCTGGCCCCAGTTATGGGGCAGGAGGTGCTGCTTCAGGTCCCCGGGACTGGCCTCGGTGCCCCAACCCCAGTGCAAGGCTGCAAGGGCATGAGGGTATGAGGGTGTGAGGACCATTTGCATGTTAACTCTTTATTATATAGGATACTCAGTGCACATCATGTCAGCTCCTGAGCATCTGCAACCTGGTGGCCAGTGCACATCATAGCTACAGTTGGATGGTAGGACAGACACATGAAATTTGTACACGGGGGCGGGTGGGGGAAGGTGCGGTGGCAGAGGGCAGGGGGGGCGGTTGTCCTTCAGCCTTGCCTACATCCTTTCCAATCTGGGATCCCTGTAGGATTGGGCCTAAACTGGCAGTCAGACAACCCCCTCGCAATCTGGGTCTGCTGGCTCCTAACTGCTCACCTGCCTGCCTGCTTGATAGCCACTAAACCACTCTGCATGCTGGTCTGCTCACCCTCAACTGCCCTCCCTTCCTGGCCTGATCATCCCTAACTACCTCTGCCTCAACCCCACTACCATGGCTTTGTCCAGAAGGACGTCTGGAAGGTCTCATGGTCTAATTAGCATATTACCCTTTTATTAATATAGATAGGATATGACATACTGCCATAACTATAACATATGTACCTTCATGCGATTGAAAGGCATCTAATACATTACATTGTTTATGTTGTAAGTAGTAGAAAATACAGTATTCATAGCAATAATATACACCCTGTGACTTCCCTTCCTGATTTGGGAATGGTTCCCCAGTTCTTTGAATGTTTCCTGGCCCCTAATGTATTTTTTTTTGTCATTCAGTGTAACTTTATTTACTATTTATTGCACATGATTTGAGGTCTTTAATTTTTAACTACCAAAGATTCAAAGGACTATATTTTTCATGAAGTTTAACATTAACATCAGTGAATTCATGTATTCATGCGTTTTTATTGTAAACATCTGAATACATTGTCATAGATCCTAAACTCATAAGCATGGACCATCACAGGCTGGCAGCAAGCCAGGAAGTCGCTCTGCAAGCAATCAGATACTCTGCATAAGAAGAAAAGTCATAGCACAACATTTAATGTCCAACCTGAGTCACCTCAGAATGTTATGTACATTGACTTCTTAATTCATATAGTATCAGGAACCCAACTGCTTGGTTGGTGACGGGGTTGACCTGGTTTCAGGAGGATTATTCCTGAAATAATTAAGGAAAGGAGGGCTCAATCTTTTCTTGGTTTCTTGCTTCTCCCCAGCACCTTAATTTTTCTTCTCATCCTCAGCTTCTTGGACATCTTCATCTTCACCTCCTTTTTCTTCCTCCTTTGCATCCTCAAATTCTTCCTTGGCACCTTCTTCCTCTCCTTCCTCTTCCTCAGCCACTTACTTCTCCTTCTCCTCTTCAGCTTCTCCTTCAGAGGGGCGTTCATCCTTAGCTTCCTCGGCTTTTGCAGCCTCAGTGGTCTCGTCCACCTCGATCTGCTCCTGGACATGTCTGGTGTATTAAGAAGGGAAGGAGCGAGCTGACATCAAGTAGGAGCTAGTCTGTAACCACTGTAGACAGATCGACCAAAGACCTAGGAACTCTAGGAGTAGCTGCTGGCTATGCTTCCCACGCTAATCAAACTGAGCTGGGTCTCCTCACCTTCCAAGAGTTTCCTGTAAGCTGCAATGTCAATGTCCAAAGCCATCTTCACATTGAGGAAGCCCTGGTATTCTTTTAAATATCTTGCCATTTTACTCTTTGTAGTTCTCAACTCATTTTCTAATTTGTTGATTGTGTCCTGCATAGCACTAACATCGGAGTTCTGCTTATCCTCCAGCTCTCGCAGCTGCTTTCCCCGGTTTCATTCATGCCCTGGCATGCTTTGATCTCCAGAGTCTTGGCCTTGAGCAGACACCTCGTCGTTGGCAGCACGTACCTCGTAGGTGATCTTGTCAGTGCTCTCAGTCAGCATGGTGAAGCAGCTCTTGTACCATTCTTCTGCATTCTGCATGTTCTTGGGAGCCAGCTTCTTGTACTGGGTGCCACAGAGAGGTCGGAGTTGGAGAACATGTTCATCTCCATGGAGATCTGAGTGTACTGGATCTGAGCCTGCAGGTCGGCGATCTCCTCTTCATGCACCTTCTTCAAAAAGGCGATTTAGTCCACCAGGCTGTCGATGTGTTTTTCGAGCTCAGCTCCAGCGAGAGCCGCCTCGTCTGCACCTTTGCACGCCTGCATCAGCCAGCCTTCTGCATCATCATGGTCCAGCACCTTTTCCTGGTAGCATGCCTGCTAACTGCCCACTGCCCCCTCCTCACCAGGGACGGGGCACAGACATCCCATTTTCATTAAAATATTCAACCCCGGTGTGCTCCAGTGGTGTTCACAGGCAGCCCGGGAGCTGACAGTGATCCTAGAGATCCTGGCCATCCCCCCTTGCCAGGGTCCCCGATAGTGACCTAGATCCTGTGGGGGGCATCAAGTGCTGCCCACTAGGTCTGCCCTGTCTCTAATCACAGCCTGGACCCTGCGGGCACCATCAGGCACTGCCCATGCCACCTGCCCATACCCAGTTGTGGCCTGGATCCTGCTGGTGGTGTCAGGCACTGCCCTGCACCCCCACCTGCCCAGTTACCAATTATGGCCTGGACCCCACAGGTGGCATCAAGTGCTGCCTGCCCTGCCTGCTGGATCCTCGATTGTGGTCTGGACCCCGCAGGTGGTATTAGGAGCTGACTGCCCACCTGCATATGCAAATTTATCCACCATCTTTTTTGGCGTAATTTGCATATCGCTTCTGATTGGCTGTGGGCATAGCAGAAGTATGGTCAATTAGCATTTTTCTCTTTTATTAGTATAGACTAGAGGCCCGGTGCATGAAATTTGTGCATGGGGGCAGGGGTGTCCTTGTCCTTCAGCCCAGCCTGCTCATTCTCCAATCTTGATAGGATCGGGCCTAAACAGGCAGTTGGACATCCCTCTCACAATTCAGGACTGCTGGCTCCCAACTGCTCACCTGCCTGCATTCCTGATTGCCCCTAACCACTCCCCTGCCAGCCTGATTGATGCCTAACTGCTCCCCTGCCAACTTGCTTGCCCCTAACTGCTTGCCTCTGTGGGTCTGGTCACCCCTAACTGCCCTCCTCTACAGGCTTAATCACTCCCAACTGCCCTGCCTTGTAGGCCTGGTCCCTCCCAACTCTCCTCCCCTGCTGGCCTTCTTGTGGTGGCCATCTTTTGTCTACATGGGGGCAGGATCTTTGACCACATGGGGGCAGCCATCTTGTTTGTTGGAGTGATGGTCAATCTGCATATTACTCTTTTATTAGATAGGATATGCAATTCCTAACCATTCCAAAACTGTGTGTCTTGATCTTGGGTGAATAGGGAGATGAGGATACGAACCCCTTTCTAATATAATAGCAGGCAGTGCTTGGACTAGGATTTTGAAAAGATGTTTGGGAGGGGACCTTGTCCACCCCTGAGTGTGGGGTCCCTGAGCGAGAGGCTGCTCTGTGTCCTTGCTCACTGATCACTGCCATCAGCAATAGCATGTTGGGTGAGGCCACTGACCAGGCGGCAGGGCAGTGAGCATTGACACTCCTGAGCTGCTGGGTTTCTCCTTTTCTGGTGACCTTGGTCAGAGTGTTGAAATTCGTGGACAGCACAGATTCTGCCAGCTGGGTTCTGCAGTGGCGGTTGTGTTGTCCTTATCTCTCCATGTGGAAGTCTAGGTGTGATCACCAGGTTGTTTGTTTTCCTGCCCTGCCCTCCTTATCTCTCTCCTCACTTCCATGGAGAAGATAGGGCATTAGCAGGCTGGGTCTGGCTCCTGTGCACACACAGCGGGCATTGG
The DNA here is from genome assembly GCA_011751065.1 of Lasiurus cinereus. NCBI lineage: Eukaryota > Metazoa > Chordata > Mammalia > Chiroptera > Vespertilionidae > Lasiurus > Lasiurus cinereus. The sequence continues at coordinate 60,068,382 of JAAGEH010000393.1, forward strand.
CCCCAGGCTTTGTTTCCTCACTAAGAGCAGATACCCTCAGCAGAGCTGGCAGGACATAGCTTAGGCCCCTCTTCCAGCCCCTGGCACACTGTCGTGGGCCCCTAGCTTTCTGTCCTGCCCTCTGCTGGCGAGGCTGCTTCTGGGCTCAGTGTCCTGCGGTGCTGCTGCCTGTTTTGAGGTGTGGAGTTGTGAGTCTGGATCTCACCTCTGCTGCTTGCTCGCTGGGAGCTCTTAGGCAAGCAGAATGGTCATCGCACACCTCTGTTTGTTTTTCCTGTAAAATGGGTGCTTCTGGAACGGCCTTGAGGGGCTGAGTTGAGGCTTGGGAGTGCAGTCCAGTGCTGGCGTGCAGGAAGCCATTTTCTTGGTTAGGAAGGTGGTTTGATTATAGCAGCCTTGCTGTCTCCAACCTTTATCACCGACTCCCTTCAATAGAGTCGGGGGGATGCTGGCTGCCAGATGCAAGGCTTCCTCACTAACCTGACTGACCTCTCCCGCTCTCAGGTTAGAAAGAGGGCTTCCAGAGCTTCCTTCCAGCCTCTGTCAAGACCCCCAGTCTGTGCTCAGCTTTGGAGGAGGGAGCATGCCTTCACTGCCTCTTTGGTGGGAAAGGTACTTACTGTTGGCGTCTGTGCTAAAACTGACCAGTTGTGTGGCAGGGGCACATTTCCTGCAGAATTCCCCGGGGGTGCGGTGGGTCTGGCTCCTGGACCCTGTCTTCAGATGGCATTGGAGAGGGAAGAGGCAGTGGTCAGGCGAGACTCAGGGTGGCCATGTCCCCACCCCCTGAAACTGGATTTGAGCCTTTATTTTGTCCTAACTCCTCATTTGGACACAGCTGGATTCCTCTCCTAAGATAAACAATACTGAACACCTATTTGGCATGTACTATGAACCAAGCACTGTTGCAGGCTGTGAAGTAGGTACTATCATTATCCAAACATTTGCCCACGAGGACCCCGAGGCTCAGAGTGATGAGTGCCACGTTCAGGCTCAGACCGCTAGGAAGCAACAGAGCCAGTGCACAGGCGGTCTGACTGCAGAGAGGTATGCAGCCTCTCTCTACCAAGTGAGGAGCAAGTAGCCAGTGGAGCTGATAGGAAAGGAGCTGTGGGGCCAGGCTTGGCCAGGGCATCCAAAGGTCGAGCAGAGGCTTCAGAGCCCCAGTGGACCTCAGCTCGCCCAGCCCAGGTGGAGCTGTCCTCTGGGCAGATAACCTGGGACACATGTGCCCATCAGTGGCCACCAGGACAGCAGCAGGCTGACAGCTCGCCCTGTGGGGCCTTCCTGCACGCAGAAGCCTGGGCACCTCGGGTACAGCCCTCAGCACTGCTTTTCCAGGCTCCCTGCACAGGCGGGCACAGCCCAGGTGTCTGATAGCTTCCGCTCCAGGGCCATGGCCTCTGCATCTAAGCTCCTGGGGACACCCAGGAGCGCCAACTTGGCAGTTTGGGTTGTCAAATCCAAAAAACGATTAATGTGGGACTTGGTGGGGAATCTATCTGATAGGTGGTTTGGCCAAACCTTCAGTGTTTAGTTAAGACAGAAGAGCAGGTTGCATGCTGTGTCTGCAGCTCAGCACTGGCTGCTGCCAAGTAGGACAGCCCCTGCAGTGCTGCCTTCCCTTGAGGTCCCATCCTCTTCCCCAGGTGCAGTGGAGGTGCAGCTGGAGGAGTCCCCGAGTTCCCCCAGGCCCACTTTCTTTGCACACCAAGCAACAGCCTGGTTCAACTCGCTGGCAGCTCCGAGAGCCAAGTCACATGCTCAATTCGAGTGCTGAGGTGTGAACCAGGGTCAGAGCCAGTGCCTGGGAGAGCCTTGGTGGACAGAGACAGCAGGCAGCTTTTGGCCTGGCCTACCTCACAGACTCAGAATCTGGGGTGCTCAGGAGTCCTGGAACCAGGGGGCGGGGTACAGAGCATGGACCACATCTCCCCTCTGATCACTCTGGAACAAGTGCAGTGAGCAGGAGTTGGGGGTGTCCCCTCCCCAAATTGTACCATCTGGGGCTTTCCTCTATCTTTTAGGGTCATTTCCTTTGTGTGGATTTGGAAGCCAATACACGACAGGTGACCCTCCTTGGTGTTGGGGCTACTAGTCCTTTTTTCTCTGACGACTTCTGGGAGCTCTCCAAGGGCAGCAGGGCTAGTGTTCCCCTTTGACTGGTGGGCCAGAGGCTTTTTCTGCAGCCAGTTAGGGGTCCTACCTTCTGGGGAGCCATGGCTGTGTGCAGATCTCGAGTGGGTCTCAGAGAAAGAGGCAAACAGCCTACTTTTGGTTTATCTAGTATATGAGCTCACGCGAGTGCATGCACACGCACTTCCCTGGGGAACACTGACCCCACTCACAGCAGAGCCTAGTTTTATTTCCCTGGTTTTATTTAGGGCCCTCAGCATGGGAGGAGGAGAGGGAGTCCTGGAGGTCAGGTGACATCTGCTTTCGGAGCCAATTCTGGAGGCTGGTCCCTCCACCTCCTGGGGAGTGCTTTCCACGTGGAGGCTCTCAACAGGGTTGACTCCCTCTGCCCTGCTCAGAAACCTCCCTGTTTTCCTGGCAGACCAGGTGTTCTACCTGTCATTCCATTTGTGCTCCTGATGAATTTTCCTAAATACATCCCCAGTCCCTCTATTAATCAGAATTAGTTAGTCTTGCCAACCACTCTGGGCTTCTTCAGTCTGGGCTTTTGTCTCTCTCTGTACCCCTGCCTTGAATGCCCTCCTCTCTCTTCCTCCTTTGTGTTTGCCAGAGTCCTCTTTATTTTTCAAGCCAAATTCAAGCTCCACCTCTCTCAGGACACATCTGTATGTCTGCTTCACTCTAATATGATGGCTCTCTGCTCTAAAGTCCTTTGAAGTTCTCTCTTCTGAGGCCTCTTTCCTGAGCTGTAAGATGGGACAATACCATCTTATGGATTTGTTGTGAAGGTTACTTGAGGTGACCTTTATGAAAGTGGCCAGCACACAATAGGTGCTCAATAAATGCTTCATTCCTTTTCCTGTTGAATGCCAGGCATGATATGGACATAAGATTCAGTCTCTGGCCACTTGGGTAGAAGGGAGCCAGGAGGAGGATACCTTCTCAAGGGGCTCGAGGGGGTGGGGCATAACCTAGAAGGCTCTGGTTGAGTTTGAAGGACAAGTGGAGACAGAGCACTAGAGGAGTAGGAATAAGGGAAAGCATTAGGGCACAAGGAGGGGTGTGACATGACTGGGGGAAGGGGCTAGAGTGCTAAGAGCAGCCAGGGAGAAGGCTGGTGGCCTGGGCCTTGCAGTGGCTGAGTCTGGACTCTAAAGGGGTGTGGGGAAATCACTGAAGGTTTTGAGGGGAAACCCCAACTCGGACTATGTGTGGAGTGGGTAGAAGAGGCAGACGCTGGAGAGTGGGGGTAGAGGGAGGCTGTTGACCCCAGGGGCGGCTGCCTGCAGGTGGTCCTGGCTCAGGCTTAGTCAGAGACCCCGGTCCAGGCCTCCCTGAGCCCTGTAGCCTCACGTACTTTTTCTGGAATAAAAGGTAGAAAGTTTGGATTTGCTATTTGGAGTTCTCTTGAACTTGGCCTGGATAAGGGAGGTGGACAGGCTCCTCCCTAAAACCCTGGTTTTATTTTCCTGTGCGTCCCTACTTCCTTGCACTCATGATTATAATCAAATCCACACCTTGTTTATTTGCTGGGCAGGTTCTCCTCATGGACTTCGCCCTTCATTCCTTTTCCCACTGTGGCCACTGCTCCTTCAGGTGAGGCAGTTTCAGGCGGAGGGTGCAGAGCTTTGAAGACCAGCAAAATGAGGGTGGGGGGAAGGATGGAGGGTGGGCAAAGATGGCCTCCCCTCCTCTGGGGTCCCAGCCCAGCATCCCAGGACGGTCTGCTTTGCTCAGTCTTGTGGCCTAATACCCAGCACAGTGCCCGCCAGCTGGTTTGTGGTCAGTAATGATCATTATGTGAGTGCTTGAACGTCTCTAAGTTCCAATGAATAGCAGGGGCCCAACAAACCCCCGCCCCACACCCTTCCCTTCCCCTCATGACAAGCAGTGGAGGAGAAGACCATGTTACCCTTATCAGAGTTTATCTTGCCTGTGTCTCTGCTTCTTGTTGCATTTCAGGAGGTCACAGTGCATGGGAGTGTGGTCAGGTGGCTGTGAGTGTGTGTGTGTGCACGCGCGCACTTGGGGCGGGGTGGAAAGAGAGGCGTTGCATCTCTTCCACATCTCTGAAATGTGCTGACCTGTTTCTGTAAATTGCTCGCTTTTCTTATCATTGACCTTGGCAGCTGTTGGGGAATTTCTGGGTGGGTGGAGGATCCTGGGAGGAAACCACCTCGGGACTGTCCTTTCCCTGGAAGCCGGAACACAAAGAAAGAATGGTGCGGAGGTGGTGCTGCAGAGTGGGTGTTTTTTCCCTTAGGATTAGCCAGCTCCTGTCAGAAAAAGGAAGGCAGTTATCCTTTAAGCTCATGTTTTTGTTCCTCCAATCCAGTGTTCGGCTGCTCTGTTGACTAATGAGTTTGCATACCACTGTATATATTCCCCTCTACCTCTTTGTACACAATATGCCACAATTGTCTGATCCTCACAGCTTCCAACTACACGGTAACATTTAGTCTAGTCCTGTGGTCGGCAAACTCATTAGTCAACAGAGCGGCAAACTGTGGCTGCTCCAACGGATGGCCCAAATGTGTGTGGGCTATCAGTAGTTGGGGGTAGGGCTGGAAGAAGGAGAGTTTCCACATTAAATAGTGGCAGGCTCGATTCCCAGTCAGGGCACATACTTAGTTGTGGATTCAATCCCGGGTTGGAGTATGTACAAGAGGTAACTAATTGATATTTCTCACACCGATGTTTCTTTCTCTCTTCTCTCTCTCTCTCTAATCAATAAACATATCATCGGGTAAGGATAAAAAATAAATAGTGACTTTCAGGTGGGTGCATCTAGGGAGACCCACACTGCCCCACAAAGCTGGCCAGTGACCTTTTGATTCAGGTGTTATCCTCATATGATAGAAGTTCAGAGATGTGAGGGGGCTTGGCCAAGGTCACACAGCATGTATTGATGGAGCTGCCATTTAAACACAGATCTCTTGGCTCCAAAGCCATGTTGAAGCACCACCCCCCCTGGATGGGAGGAGCAGAAAGATATACACAGGCCTGTACTCCCCAGTCTTATTCTAGATCATTCCATGCCTTCCCTCCATCAGAACTTACCATTTCCACGTCCTGGCCTGCGTGTCGTGCCTTCTACTCCGTGTGTGGCCGACTTAGAAAGCGGACGGCTTTCTGGCTTTCAAGGTGAGTGTTGGGGACTCTTGGGAACACTGCCCCATGGGAAGAGGGAAGGCCTCTACTGAGAGCTAGGCACAGGAACCAAGTCAGTGCTGAAAGCTGGGATGGAAGCAGCAGCCACAGGTTCCTGCCTCCCAAGAGTCACAGGGCCCTGTTTGTCCTTGCCCTGTCAGAGCTGACGGGTATGTCAGATAAGGGCGCCAGCAGAGAAGATTAGCTGGTGGTGAGAGCTCTGCACCCTGGGCCTGCGCTCTGTTAGGGTGGACTGAATTGTAAATGATCCCTGGGAATCACAAGGCCTGAATCCTTCCCAGGGAGAGAAGTGGCCCCTGTGCCTCCCAGGGAGCCTAAGGACCAGGGAGAAAGCTCAGGACAAACTCCAGTCTGCAGGTCAATTCCCACAGAATGCCTGGTGAGAACAGGGTCCAGAAATTGAGGAGACGGCCACCATTTTGGTGGCTACTATAAAAAAATGAAAAATAAGTGTGGAGAAATTGGCACACTGTGCACTGTTGTCAGGAATATAAAATGCTATAGCCACAATGGAAAATGCTATGGACGTTCCTCAAAATAGAGCTGCCATGTGATCCAGCAACCTCACATCTGAATATGCACTCAAATATTTGAAAGCAGGATCTAAGAGATATCTGCACACCCATGTCCAGAGCAGCATTACTCACAATAGCCAAAACATAGAAGCAGTCCAAGTGTCCATCAATGATGAGTGGGTAAACAAAATGTGGTATGTACCGACAATGGAATGTTATTCAGCCTCAAGAAGGAAGGCAATTCTGATATGGCTACACCTAGGATGACCCTTGCAGACAGGATGCCGAGTGAAAGAAGCAGCACAAAAGGACAAGAACTGTATGACTCCGCTTACGTGAGGCACCTGGTCTTGTCACCTTCCTGGAGACAGGAAGTAGAGTGGCGGTTGCCAGAGACAGTGGGAGGGGAATGAGGAGTTAGTGTTTAGGGACTGGGTTTCAGTTTGGGAAAATGAAGAGTTCTGGAGGTGGATGATGGTGATGATGGTGATGATACAAAAATGTGATTGTACTTAGTGCCAGAGAACTGTACACTTAAAAACAATTGAGCCAAAACCGGTTTGGCTCAGTGGATAGAGCGTCGGCCTGCGGACTGAAAGGTCCCAGGTTCGATTCCGGTCAAGGACATGTATCCTGGTTTCGGGCACATCCCCCGTGGGGGTCATGCAGGAGGTGGCTGATCAATGTCTCTCTCATCGATGTTTCTAACTCTAACCCTCTCCCTCTCTGTAAGAAAATCAATAAAATATATTAAAAAAAAAAACACCAAACAATTGAGATGGTGAATTTTATATTATGTGTTTTTTACCACAGTTAAAAATTATAATAGGGAGGGCCCTTTTAGTTGCTAAATGCTACCCAATTTATTTATTGTTAATAAATAAAGCCAATTAAGTCTTTAAAAGAAATGCTAATTAACTCAAAACAAAACAAAACAAAACAAAGGAAATGAATGTGGACCAAGAGGCTCCTACAGGCCAGACTCTCACCAAGCCCTTTGCAATATTATATATGAATATGTATATATACACCCACATATATATATATGTCTGTGTGTGTGTGTGTGTGTGTGTGTGTGTGTATATATATATATATATATATATATATATATTAACCAGGGGCCCAGTGCACGAATTTGTGCACCATGAAAGGAACTGTGGGCCCGGAGGCTGTGGTAGGCACAGGGGCGGGTCTTGGCCCATCTTCTGTGCTTCTGCCTGGCTCCTCCCACAGTGGACCCCAGGCCCCTGTCTGCTGGCAGCCCCGCTTCTGCTGTTGCTGCTCCCATGTGCTGATGGCACCAGCCCTGGCAGTATGGAGTGATTGGGGCTGGCACCAGCAGTGGGTGAAAATGGTGGCTGCTTCCCCAATCATCCCTCAGGAGCAGGGGGAGGTGGAGAAGCCCTCAGGGGTTGATCAGGGCTAGCAGCCACCGCTTGCACCCACTGATGGTGCCAAGTGATCAGGTCTGGTGCTGGGCACTGGCAGCGGGTGCAAGCATTGGCTCTAGCACAGGCTAGGGGTGTGAGCAGGGCTGGCACTGGCAGTGGGTGAGAGTGGTGGCTCTGGTGCCAGCAGTGGGTGTGAACAGGGCTAACACTGGCAGCAGGTGCAAGTGCTGGGTGGGACCTTGGTGCATAATAACAAAGAATTTTCAGTAACCACAGTGGCTTGCCCTGATGATAGCGACCAGCACCCCCCTTGGTCTGGCGCCCCCACTCACCTGTTCCACCATCCTGCCTCAGCCAATGCCTGCCATGTTCTGCACATGCCCTCTGGTGGTCAGTGCACATCATAGCAACCAGTTGTTTGGTTGTTCTGCCATTTGGTCTATTTGCATATTAGCCTTTTATTATATAGGATATTTTTATTGATTTCAGAGAGGACAAGAGAGGGAGAGAGAGATAGAAACATCAAAATGAGAGAGAATCATTGATCCGCTGCCTCCTGCATGCCCCACACTGTGCATTGAGCCTGCAACCCGTGCTTGTGCCCTGACCAGGAATTGAACCATGGCCTCCTGGTTCATAAGCTGATGCTCAACCACTGAGTCACACCAGTTGTGAGAGAGAGAGAACCATTGATTGGCTGTAGTATATTATTTAATCACCCCATCAACCTCTGTGAACCAGCTCTCCTTGCAGGCAAAGGAGACTGAGGCTCAGAGACCTCATGTGTTGCCCATGCCCCTCAGCCGGGATGTGGCAGGCCAGGATTTAAATTATCTTTATGTTCTGAGTGAGAGCTGGTTCCTCTGTGGAACTGCACATTGGGTACTCAGTCTGCAGGGGTCTTAGGATTTCAGTAGGGGGCCCTCGAACTCACAAGACAACAGAATACAAGGAGCCAGTAAAAACTGGTGATGAAAATATATGGACAGATCAGAGTCACCGAGAAGGTTTCTTAGAAGAGGAGGTGGATTGGGTAAGGCTATAGTCAGGGCTGGTCCACCAAGGTCACCAGCTCTGGAAGGAATGCTCTGAGGGAATGAATGGGCCCAGGCTGGGAAGGAATCCTTAGAAGAAGGGTTGCAGGGAGCGAGGGAGAAGATGCAGGGCTATGAGGTCCTGAGAAGCAGGCCCTGCAGGGGCACCTTCCTTCATCCTCCTCCCTGAGGGTAGCCCAGCCACACACAATCTCACCTGGGTCCCCAGCAGTCCTTGTTGGGGGGTGCTTGCAAGGGAAAAGTCCCTCTGACAGTGGGGCCAGGTTTCTGGCCTGCTGCTCTGACCTCTTTTTTCCCCAGCTGCAGCTGGGCTGTGATGGGTGTGGACCACTGAGATTTGTCCACACAGAGATCCCTGAGGTTGGGTAGAATTCTCAGATTTTTCAAATGAAAGTACAAGGTGCCAGTTAAATTTGAATATCAGGACAACAATGAATACTTTGTAGTATAAGCATATTCCTAATATTGCATCTATATTTGATGTGATAACCATAGTACTATTGGGGTTTTATCTACTGAGAAAGGGGCAAGTGGATGGATGCTCTGGGTGCCACAGATTTAAATCAGCTTTATGTTGGTCATCAAAGCCCTGACCCAGCCTGTCACAACTCTGCTGAAATACCTGAGATGGTCTGGGTCAAGCCACCAACCAGTATAAACAGCAGGTAAGATGTGGGTCAGTCTGGGTGCCTGACACTGCTCTGTGCACCGTGCACAGCCTGTAGTGGGAGACTGGCACTCTCAGCACCTTTGGGGCTGTGCTCCAGATCCGACCTACTGTTCTCTGCATCTCCTGCCTATATTCCTGAGACTTTCCCAGAAAGCACTCTGGCTGCCAAGTACCCTCTCCTACTTCTACTATCTCACACCTCCTTCATCAGGACATCCCAGTTTGTGAATAGCACTTCCTCAACCCTGAGCCTCCTACTGACCTACTGACACTTCTTCTAACCACACCCTCATCCATCTGTCCAGCCAGCCAGCCACAAGTATTGAGCCTTGCAATGGGAACACAGTTGCAGGCACTTAGATGTGTTGGAGTGATTAGAGGAATTAATATTAAATGTGAGCAACTGACAGTAGCCTTCAGGTGTGACTTCTGGTCGACCCAAGGCCCCTGACTGATGGCTTGTGTTTCATCATCCAGTGATCTTGGGAGAAATTCTCTAACCAAGTCCTTTAGACACCAATTACTCCTCCAAGGAAGTTCCTGGAGATGGCTTCAGGCTGTGATGAGATGGAACCAGGAAACCTGAGCCCAGGAACCCTGAGGGGGCTCAACAGGTAGGAAGCTGAGCTGGCTCTACGGAAGGTGTGGTCTCCCTCTCAAAGGGTTAGAGCACAGGACCCGGAGGTGCTTGGCAGCTGGTGCTCTGTGTAGATGTAAGACTATCATTATACAAGAAAACCGAGGTCCTGAGACAGGTGATTTGTCCAAGGTCACACAGCCTTGCAGCCATGGCCTGGAAGGCAGTAGGGACTGGGTAAAGAGTAGTTTTTGCTGTCAGGCACATCTGTCTCCAGGCCTGGTCAGCCTCTCAACCTGACAGCTATCTATTCATGGAAATCATTCCTTCCCTTCAACTGTGCAACAATGAAGGAGGCAGAGGGCCTTGTAGACTGCTTGGCACAGGGCCTGGCAAGGTGCCTGCTTGAATTGTTGCAGGGAGAGGGTGAGTCCTAGTATTAGCTGAGAGGCTCCGCAAGGCCTCACCTGCCCCTCTGAGTTCTGGGCCTCTCCTCCTGCCTATCTGAGGGGAGGGTAGGCACAGGGCCAATGCAGGAGCTGACCTCTGGCCAGTTGGTGCTGTGGGTCTGAGGAGGCCCCGTCTGGTCTGCAGGGCACCCGGAGGAAATTGCTGCCTGTGATTTATGACCTTATGGCTGTGAACCTGCACAGGTTGTGCAAGGAGGCCTCCTGCATGCCCTTCCCCCTGTGCAGGAATGTGACCCTAGCCATCCCATCCTGCTGGAACTTCTCATGTGGGAGCCTGGTCTCCGTGGGGACCAGCTGGGGAAACAGTTCTCCTATCCCTGGGGCTACACTAAACTCATGGCTGCTTTATTTTGTCCTGTTTGCCAAATTTCTTCTTGGCCGTTGTAAAGAATTAAAACTCTACAGAAAAACGTATTCCAGGAAAGGGAACTGTCCCAACACCCCCCCGAGAGGGCGGGGTGTATGACTCTACAGATGTGTTGCTTTCTTGTCAAAGCAGGGTCTTCTGGCTCAGGGACCCCATTTCCGGTCCGGAGCCACCCCAAATTGGGCCTGGCCCTGCTTTCTTGAGCAGCTGCAAGGGAAGAGACGAGGCTGTCCATGAAAAGAAAACCACATATTTATTTATTTATTTAATATATTTTGTTGATTTTTTTACAGAGAGGAAGGGAAAGGGATAGACAGAAATATCGATGAGAAAGAAATATCCATCAGCTGCCTCCTGCACACCCTTTGATAGATCCTCCCTTCCCCCAACTGATGGGCGGAATTATGACTTAACTGGTGTCTGTCACGGGGACATCCCCAGACATTCAACAACCAATCAGTGTGTGTCAAGTGCCCAGGGCCCCACCCCTTCCTGTTCCCTCAAAAGGCATGTTTACTGCTGCACATGTTGCTGTCTCCCAGTCTGCGAGGCAGTCCAGCTGGCTCCTCCTTCTTCTCCTCCCCTCCTCTAATACTGGTTTTTCTACCTCCTCCGTAATAAATCTGGATTGTTAGTGTGGAATAAACCTCCTCTTTAGACATGCCTTGGTCTCTGACTCCCGTTTCCTACCCCCCTACCAGGGGATGGCCCACAACCAGGGTACATGCCCCTGACTGGAATCGAACCCAGGACCCCTCAGTCTGCAGGATGATGCTCTATCCACTGAGCCAAACCAGCCAGGGCAGAAAACCACATTTTTAAACTGTTGCTAATGAAAAGTCACTGGGGAGGGCTTGACATTTGTGGTGTCAAATGACGCTCCCCTGAAGTGTTCTGTGGCGGAGTCCAGTCTCCCTGCATTCATGCTTAAAGTAGCTTCCAGAGACTTTGCCAGGCAGTCAGGAGAACATGATAGCAGGGCCAGAGGAAGGGGATCCCGGGGTGCTTTCATGCTGTTCGATAGAACCAGCTTCCTGGGAGACCATGGATGATAATATAGGGTGTCCCCTCAAAAATGTATACACACCCTTTGAATAATTATAAAGGCACTGTTTATTAAAATATACTTCATTTTCGCAGAGACTGGTTTGGCTCAGTGGATAGAGCGTCGGTCTGTGGACTGAAAGGTCCCAGGTTCGATTCCAGTCGGGGGCATGTACCTTGCTTGCGGGCACATCTCCACTGTGGGGCGTGCAGGAGGTGGCTGATCGATGTCTCTCTCTCATTGATGTTTCTGACTTTCTATCTCTCTCTCTTCCTCTCTGTAAAAAATCAATAAAGTATATTAAAAAAAATATATGTATATATATATATATACTTCATTTTCAAAATTGAGCTGTTGGCTGTTACAGTGTGTACATTTTGGTAAGGGCAGAATGACAGAGGCTGCACGGGAATTGGCTGAGAGGCTGCCCCAGTCCTAGGGGGTCACTGTCCCTCCCCAGCTGCTGGGGCAGGGATGGGAGCAGCAGGTGCATGGGCTTGGGTGTTGGGGAGGACAAGGGCCAGAGAAAGGCTGGAATGAAGCCCACGTCTCTCTTGAGCTGGAATCAGCCTCAGGCACAGGAGGGGAAGGAGAATGAAGAGTCTCTGGAACCGTGGACCCCAGGATGTCACAGGAAGGCTCAGTGGTAGGAGGCCAAGCTTCAGAGTGAGTCAGGCCTGAGTCTAGCCTCAGGCTCTACCCCTTAGTCCTATGTGGCCCAGGGTCTCATCTATTGAGAGAGGAGCAGCTGCTCAGAGGCATTGCTGTGAGGGACTGTCATAAGTGAGCAAATAGCCAATGTCTAAGAGTGCCCAGCACGCAGGAGGGATTCAGCCAACACTGCTTTCATCTCTCTTCCCAATACACATTTTGTATCCTCTTTGTCTGTCTGTCTAGCTGCCTAGAACTGGATGACTCCAGGGGTCACATGCGTCTACACATCAGGGGAACACTTGGGCTGGGACCTGGATGCATTAACTGGGTGAGATGAAAACAGAGAGGTGGTTCCCCAAGGGAAGGCTGGCGCTGAGACAGGACTGGCAAGAGCTCCGGTGTCTAAGGGGCCACAGAGTCACCAAGGAAATTGAGGCGTTCTGTGGCGGAGTCCAGTCTCTCTGCATTCGTGGTCGAGGTAGCTTCCAGAGACTTTGCCAGGAGAACATGATAGTGGGGCCAGCGGAAGGGGCTCCCAGGGTGCTTTCATGCTGTTAGATAGAACCAGCTTCCTGGGAGACCATGGATAATATAGGGTGTCCCCTCAAAAATGTATACCCTTTGAATAATTATAAAGGCACTGTTTAAAATACACTTCATTTTCAAAATTGAGCTGTCAGTTGTTACAGTGTGTACATTTTGGGGGCCAGCCTGTATTTCACATTGGAGAGAGCTCAGTGCAGACTCTACACTCAAATCCCATTTTCTCTCACAATCAGTGCTTTGCAGCTGTCATCTTGGAGGGCTTGTATCTGGTTACCTGGAGGCGAGCACCAGATCCTGGTGGCTGTTTATGGTGATTTCTGGAAGCAGTGCCCACATGTCTCCATGTGGAAGGAAGGCGAGGATGCTGGCAGGTAGTGGGGATTAGCAATAATGATGAAGTCTTACTACTCAATGACAAGACCCGGTTGACTTCACTTCTGGGAGGTAGTGTTCTGTAAACGATGAGGGCAGAAAGTTAAGTCCAACTAGTTCAATGATTTAAGAGAGAAGTGAATCCTTTTTTTCTCATGTGTTTCCCAAGGAGATTATGCTCTTTTGGAAGATGAAAGCTCATCCTCTAGCTAATTACTTGGGCAGCAGCCATTCCCAGGAACATCTGGGTAGTTCCTGCTGGCTGGGCTGCAGAGAGGACATGGAAAGATGGTAATGAGGGGAGAGGAGTGCTCAATGCCTTCTCCATCCTGGTGGTGGAATTAAGGCTCTTAGGTTCTCACCTAAGGACTTGTCCTGGTCTAGGACTTCGGGTTTTCACCCAAATGGATGATACAAATGGCCAGGAAGGAGTAGGTGTCTACTGAACTGCCTGCCATTGAAGCATAGTAACCTCCATCTTGATAAAAACTGCTGTTTAAAACTCTGTTATTGTTAGATAGTTCCTAGTCCTGTAATCTCTGTCCTTGTAAACTCTGTCACTTTAAGACAGTCTATTATTCTGTAAAATGACTTTGTTTTTAGTTCAAATAATAAGATAAACTTAACTGTCTGACCTTGCAAGCTAGCCATCCAATGTAATAGACTAATACTGATAATAATTATGCCAAATACAAATTCATTATGTATTCAAGGTTACAACTGTCTGTAACAATAACTCACACAGAGCCCTTTGTAATATCTGCGAAGAGGCTTGCAATGTATAAATAAGGGAGACTTCCTGAGTGAGAGGCTCAGAGATTGGAAGAAACACCTCTCTCTGGGCCATGCACAATAAATAACTCCTAATTAATTGGCTCATTAAGGCGTCTTGTATCTCATTCGATGATTTACGATACAACACCATGAATCATTATGCCTGTGTGAATGAGCCTGTGAGCCCCAATACTGAGAATATGATGAGATAGCAGGGGTGAAGAGAGAACATTTGGACCCTGAAGACTGGAGAAACAGAAAAGAAATACAACCACAGCACAGAAGATGGACTCCACCTAGTTTTGCTCTTTATAGATGTTTTCTAGAACCTTCAGTTGCAGGAATGGCTTTTTTGTTCCCATCTATAGATTGGCAGCCTCCTTTATTTTCTAATTGAGGTAGTCACCAAGTATCAAATGCCCAGAGGGGATGCTGGACCTTGGCAGGTTCTTTTTAATACCAGCTGTTTATATAGTACTGCCAACTCATGGAAGTCCTTAACGCTGGCTGCTGCTCTAGGAAATTGGTCAGCTGTCCTCCACACCCCCTTCCGCTCCTGCCTGGCTTTGGAGTGCTCATCTTCCTGAGGTCAAAGTGCAGGGGGGAGAGGGGCAACTTCCATCCCTGTCTCTGCTTCCTCCAGGACTGGGCCAGAGAAACCCCTGCATTAGTGGTCAGGTCTCTCACTCTCCTCCCCTTGCAATCTCCCCAAATCTCCCGTTATCTCCCTATGCCTTATTACCTTGTAGCCTCTGGCCCTGTGAACCCCTGGAATAGCTTCCTAATGTCCACTCACACCTGTCCCATACTCTACACTGCAGCCAGAATGATCTTTTAAACCTAAATCAAGTATGTCACCCTTCTGGCTCACACCGCTTTCCTATCTTCCACACATGGTATAAATTCCAATCTCCTTATCATAATCTAGAAGTCCCCATCCACAGAATCTAGTTCCCACCTCCCTCTCCCTCTTGTGTGGCTCTTCCCCCTGACCTGAAGTCCAGCTAGGCCTCCTGTCTGTTCTCAAGACTAGCTGTGTTCTGCCTTAGTTTGTGCATGCTCACTACTCTGCTGGAAACAGTCTCCTCCCCTCACTCCCAACTTTTTCCAAGATTGATTCATTTTCATCCTCCAAGTCCTAGCTTAAATGTCACCTGCCAAGATAGCTTTTTGACCACCCAATTTCAAGTCATTTGCAACGATAGTTTGTAATTATGGAGTTGCTTGTTTACTGGTTTATTTATCTGTTCTTTTGAGTTGTTCATCACTGTGTCCCTAGCTTGGCACACTAAGCTATGTGGCTATTCCAAACAACTTCCAAACCTGGGTGCCTTAAAACCACAAAGGTTTGTTTCCCAGTCATGCTAAATGTCCACTCCGGGCTGGCGTTGGAGTGTTTATATGTGCTTATGGTAGGTCCCAGGCTGATGGAGCAGCCACACTCCCAAACATTCCCAGTGGCCATACTATACAGAAGAGAGCTCTGGAGTGTCTTACATTGGCAAATAAATCCTCCAGTACAAAAATGTCACTCCACTCACAAGTCATTCGTTAGAATAGATCACACAGCCTCACCCAGTAACTGGGAATTTCAATCCTACCCAGTGCCCATGACCCCATTCCTGTTCCCTGCACTACTTATCTCACTTGGACGGGCTGCTGCAGGCTCTCTTACCTAACCTGGATTTGATAAAATGGCACCACCACGCAGGTCCTTTCCACCAGGCTGCACTGAGCCTGGTTGCACTATGATCGTGTTGCACAGTCCCAGATTGGCCTTGGAAGGAATTGCTGCCCCGAGATTGGTTATAACAGGTTTGAGTGTGAATCGCAGTTTCTGGTGACAATCACAATTCAAGCTAACATCTGTTGAGGCCTAAGTTCCCAGAAAGGCACATGTGACCTCACATCTTCATGCCTGCGGCGGGAGGTGCTATTCATGTTGGGCAGCTGGAGAAACTGAGAGTTAGAGAGGGTAATTTCCTAAGTAATTGTTAGTTATATGGTGTAGAGAGTGCTTGGGAAGGCACATGGGCATTTCTTTAAATTGTCAGCTGAACCCAAGGCCACAGGTAAAGCTACATCCTGGGAACACGCTTTGCCAAAAAGGCAAGGGTGTTATCAGCTTGCCCTGTCATTTCAGCCCAGGTGTCAGGTAGTGGATTTTGATATGTAAATCCAGTCAAGTACCAGGAAAGCTCAGGCCTACTCAAGAATGCAAATAATCTCCTTTGTCTTTACTTTCAGTGAAACTTTCTGGTATTTGGGGGTATAAAATAAAAACACTGTAGGGACTCTGGGTCATTGTCTCTCCAGCCAAAGAGGGCAGTGGTCCCACCTAATTTCCAGCCTTTTCCTTCCATTTTGTGTCTTGTCCCTTTCTTTTATTTCTCAATCCCCAGCTCCTCTACTCAGGAACTGGATCCACTTGTTGTGCCCAGAGTTCAGGGTCCCCAATAATCCACCACTAAGGAGCCTTTTCCGATGCAAAAGCAAAGAATCTTTATTCAAACTCAGGTTTGGCTCTCAGCCTCTTTCTGACGCAGCAGTGAGGCGAGAGCCCGGACCGGGCGGGAACAATGAGTTTTATGGGGTAGGATAATTAGGGGGCTTGGGAAAGTGATGAAGGTTACAGAGATTGGTCACTTGAATTGGGGTCTTTCTGTGGTTAAGCCTAATTAGGGCTTTAGCTGTGTCCCTGGAGCTTCATTGGTCCATTTGGGTGGGGGTCGGGGAAGTTAAGACATTGCTGGCACACCTGTGGCCACTCCCAGAAAAGGGAGGGGTTTTAGGCAGGGGTCCCAGCCCTATAGGACAAGATGGAGGGGAGTTCATTTCCTTTTATTCCCCCCTTGTCTTGGGACACACGTCTCAACCCTGAGACGGGATGCATTTCTGCCTCTTCTGTTCCTAGAGGCTGGTACTGGGTTTGTAACTATTAATTGGACTACTCCTATGCGTTCTTTGACAAATTGGACCAGTTTGTTAATAATACAAGGACCGAAAGTTATCAGCATTAAGGGGATTATAAGGGGTCCAATGAGGGTGGAAATAAAGAGTAGTTAACCATGGGGATAAATTAAACAGTGACTCATACCAAGACTGAGACCGCTCCCTTCTAGTCTACGCTTCTGCTATCCCTCTCTTACGAGGGCCATGGATTCCTTGACAACTCTCAAGCAGTGAAGTCTGACTCTGGGTCAGGTTCCCTGTGGTGGGTGGACCCAGGTCGCGACGCAGTCTACTTTGAGGAAGGTGAAGGACGTCAGCACTACGACCTAGGGACCCTTCCAACCTGGCTCAAGGGTCTCCCGGCGATGTCTCTTGACATAGACCCAGTCCCCGGGCCTATGCTGATGAGGAGTCCGGGTTGGACCGGTTTCATAGATGGCGCAGAGGCGCGGCCAAATGTCCTCGTGCGCCCTCTGGAGCCCTCTCAAGGAAAGAAACAGTTCTTGACTTTCAAATTCTGCAAGAAATTTGGCTTTAAGATTAGGGATAACAGGGGGTGGCCAGCCGAACATGATTTCATAAGGAGTAAAACCCAGGGTGTAGGGGAAGTTGCTAACCCGATTAAGGACATATGGAAGGAGAGCCACCCAGTCCCCGCCAGTCTCCATGGTCAATTTGGTAAGGGTCTCTTTTAGAGTTCTATTTATTCTTTCTACATGCCCTGAACTTTGGGGCCTATAAACAATGTAATTTCCAATTTGCCCCAATTGCCTTGGCCACTGCTTGTGTTACCTGTGAGATAAAGGCTGATCCATTGTCCGACCCTATCACAGTGGGAAAACCGTACCTGGGCACGATGTCTTCCAGCAGCCTCTTAGCTACCATCTGAAGCTGTTTCATGCTTAGTTGGGTATGCTCCTACCCATGCAGTGAAGGTATCTACAAATACTAAAAAAATATTTATAGCCATACTTTCCTGGTTTAATTTCAGTGAAGTCGACCTCCCATTGTGCTCCAGGCTTGGCTCCTCTGAGCCGGGTTCCTTTTTCACTTGGCCTGGTTCTCGCGTTAGTGAGTTGACAGGTCTTGCAGGTGGATACAACCTGTTCTATTTTGATGTCCTGTTGGTGGGTCTTAATTCTGCCATGTCGGATTAATTCCTTTAATTTGCGTGCCCCCATGCATTCTAACACTGTGACCCAAGCCAGTCCGGTAGTATGAGCTCCTTGTTTGGTGTGTACCACCATCCTTTAATTTCCTGGACGTGGGGAAGCCTCCTGATCCGCTGCAGCTCTTCCTGAGAATATCCAGGCTGATCTGGCAAGACTGGGTCCCGGGGTCTGGTAGTTGTAAGGCCATGGTAGGGACCAAAGTGAAGGCCGCTGCTTTGGCTGCCTGATCAGCCTTTTGGTTACTTCTTGCCACTGGGTCATCTGCCTTCTGGTGTCCTTGGCAGTGGATAATGGCTAGCTTAGCTGGGAGCCACAAAGCCGCAAGCAGGTCAGGAATTTCCTATTTATTCTTTATTGTCCATCCCTTTGCTGTCAATAGCTCTCTCTCCTGATAGATCGCCCTGTGAACATGAGCTGTAGCAAATGCATAATGGCTATCTGTGTAGATGTTAAGCCTTCTCCCAGTCCCCAGTGTCAGTGCCTTGGTGAGTGCAATGAGTTCTCGCTGAGCTGATGTCCCAGGGGGCAGAGCCTTCGCCCATACAGTGTCCGTGTCGGTGACCACCGCTGCACCCGCATACCTGCACCTATTTCGCACGAAGCTACTTCCATCCGTGATACAGGTGGCCTCTGCATCAGGGAGGGGCCGGTCAGTCAAGTCTTTCTGGAGTCCATGCACCCGCTCTGGGATTCCCGCACAGTCAGGGTCAGGCAGTAGGGTAGCGGGGTTCAGGGCCACACTTGGATGGAACCGCACTTGAGGAGGGTTGAGGAGCAAGCTTTGATAGTGAGTCATATGTGCATTGCTAGGCTATTTTAGGACCCCCTTAATGGCATTCGGGGTTGTAATCCAGATCTCCTGTCCTAGGGTCAGTTTGTCAGAATTCAGAGGCAGCAATAGCCAGCCGACCCTAGGAACTCCCTGACTTCTCTTCGGGGGGTGGGGGCAGGGATCTTCAGGACAGTTTCTTTTCTAGCATCTGATAACCGCCGTTGTCCACCTTCCAGGATGTATCCTAGGTAAGTCACCCTCTCTTGGCATATTTGAGCTTTCTTTGCGGAGGCCCTATACCCTAAGGTCCCCAGGGTGGCCAACAGGTCTCCGGTCCCCTGCTCGCAGTCTTCGGCGGTATCGGCAGCAATCAAGATGTCATCTATGTATTGAAGGAGGGTGAGAGTGGGGTGCTCTCTCCTGTACTCACCGAGGTTGTCGTGCAGTGCCTCGTGGAAGAAGGTAGACGAATTCTTGAACCCTTGGGGCAGTCGCATCCAGGTTAGTTGTCCACTGTGTTCCTCCTCCGGGTCGTGCCATTCAAAGGCAAACAGGGGTTGGTTTTGAGGCGCTAGCGGCAGGCTGAAGAAGGCATCCTTCAAGTCTAGTACAGTACACCAGACTCTAGAGGGTGTCAAGGAACTTAGGAGATTGTACGGTTAGGAACATTTGGATGTATATCCATGACTCTTTTATTTACTTCCCAGAGGTCCTGCACCAGTCTATAGTCATTGGTGTGAGGCTTTCCGACCAGGAGAAGAGGGGCTGTTCCAGGCAGATTGACAGGGGACTAGTACCCCTAGACTTCACAGTCTCCTGATGTGAGGCTGGATTCCCTTCCGGGCCTCCTGGGACATAGGATACTGCTTGACTCTCATTGGGCCTTCTCCAGGCTTTAGCTCCCCCAGGATTGGGGCCCTGTGAGCAGCCAGTCCAACTCCCCCCATCTCTGCCCAAGCTGTGGGGAATTCTTGTAGCCACCCTTCCACACCCTTGGTGGAGACGATACTCATCCTCCAGTCTCAGAGTCAGAACCTGCATGGTGTGGCCTTTACCATCGGTGATCTGGGGCCCCCCTTGTCTGAAAGTTATTTGGGCTCCAATTTTGGTTAGCAAGTCCCAAAGACTCTTTTCTCCAAATCTATCTATTCTTTGCAGTTTCTTTCTGATGTCTGTACCTGACTGGTCTATAAAACTCATGACTACAGCTGCCTTATTCTCAGGGGCTTCTGGGTCCATGGGGGTGTAAGTGCGGCATGCCTCCATGAAACGTTCTAAGAAAGCAGCTAGAGGTACATCCCTTTCCTGCTGTATGTTCCCTACCTTGGTCAAATTGGTAAGCTTTCTAGCAGCCATGTGGAGACCCTCCCATTAGAGTCTGGCAGTAGACCCGGAGCCTCTCCTTACCTTCTGCCGTGTTGAAGTCCCATTCAGGTCTAGTCAGGGGAAAGGAGGTGTCTATCTGAGCCTGGTTGGAGCTAGGGTTCCCGTCCACACCTGGGACTAGCTTCCAGGCCTCATTGAGGATCCTCTCCCTCTCCTCGGTGGTGAATAGGACCTGCAAAAGCTGCTGACAGGTAGGCTGATGGGTGAAAAGAACAGAATCTAACAAATCGATAAGCCCTCTGGCTTCTCAGAAAACTTAGGATTCTGAGCTTTCCAATTATAGAGATCACTAGTGGTGAAAGGCCAGTAGTGATGGGGCTGATTGCCATCCGCGTCTGGGGGGTGCGCAGCTCGCAAGGGCAGAGTCTTAATGGTGGAGTCAGGGGCTGCAAAAGCAGTTCCCTCTGAGCCCTTTGCCTGGTAAGAGGTGGGCTTCCTACCGGACTCCGGCCATACCCGGAAGCCCGCCCCTTTCCGGTAACCTGGGGAACTGGTACGGGGGAGGGAAAATTAACTCTTCTCCTGTTCCCCCCTGTAAAACAGGGTGGAGGGGATCAGGAGCTGATGGCAGTGTGGCTTCCTGCTCCAGGAGGGCGCGGAGCTAGGAAAGGTTTAATCCAGACGGGAAGGTCCTCTATGAGATCCTGCCAAGTAATAATGTAAGGGAGTTGATTAAGATGGCCTCCCCTTGGCCGAGAAACGATTTCTCTGACCCTGCGAATGGTGGGGAGGTCAAAAGTCCCTTCTGGCGGCCATCCGGTATTGAGGGCTGGCCACGTGCTGAAACAAAATTTTTGCCATCTGCTTTTCTTCACTTCTAAACTAAGGTTGTTAGCCCTTCTCTTAACCTCTCTAAAATGATCAACCATAATACTCAAGGGGGTAGCCTGAATATGTCCAATAACTTCTGTCCAATGAGCTCACAAAAGTACACAAAAAGAGACAAACTGATCAAACAGATAAAAACATCCAAAGCAGCCTTCCGGACCCGCGGAAATAAAGCCGATCAAAAACATCCAAAGCAGCCTTCCCGACCTGGGGAAATAAATCAGATCACTGGACGATGGCCATGCGCCCACCAGTAGGAGCCACCCACTTCGTCCCAGAGGTTTGAGGGGATTCCACATCCCTCCTGTGAGGGGATTCCACGTCCCTCGTGGGGAAGCAGAGTGTCCTCTGACACCCCCCGCCCCCACCCGAGATCCACTAGTGCATCCACCTAGACCATTTCGCGCACTACAGACTTCAGAAGTGAGCTCGCACACAGAACAGAAACAGACAGACACTTACTGCGGTCAGATGGACTCTCCGGATCGGGGTCCCTCGTGGGTATTGGGAATCCAGGACGAGCCCCCAAATGTTGTGCCCAGAGTTTGGGGTCCCCAATAATCCACCACTAAGGAGCAAAAGCAAAGAGTCTTTATTCAAACCCAGGTTTGGCTCTCAGCCTCTTTCTGATGCAACAGCGAGGCGAGAGAACTGGGCGGGAACAATGAGTTTTATGGGGTAGGATAATTAGGGGGCTTGGAAAAGTGATGAAGGTTACAGAGATTGGTCACTTGAATTGGGGTCTTTCTATGGTTAAGCCTAATTAAGGCCTTAGCTGTGTCCCTGGAGCTTCATTGGTCCATTTGGGTGGGGGTCGGGGAAGTTAAGACATTGCTGGCACACCTGTGGCCACTCCCAGAAAAGGGAGGGGTTTTAGACAGGGGTCCCAGCCCTATAGGACACGATGGAGGGGAGTTCATTTACTTTCACACTCTCTAGCCATGCTGGACTCGGAAAAGAGAGAAAATAGTTACAATAAGGTAGAGCCTCCTTTGAACCTGCATCCTATTCCAAGCCTGTGCACTTAATCCTTACTCCAGAGGATACGATTTGGGTCTGTTTTCTCTTCTAGGTTATAAATACCAGAGACCTTTCTTTTTGAGAAGCCCCCTACCCTTTTCCCTTATAGTACCTAGCAGAGCTTCTGTCATATAATTAGCATGTAATATATACAAAAAGGGTAAAAACTGGATACTTGCTTTCTTCTGGTTACATGTTTTTGGTTAGGCCTGTTACTTAAGGCTAAGCTTATGTGCTTTTTTTTCAATCCTCACCCAAAAATATTTTTTTTCCATTGAGCACCCAATTTCTTTTAGAGAGAGTGGAAGGGAGGGGTAGAGATAGAAAGAAACATCTGTGTGAGACACAGGACTGGCTGCCTCCCGCATGTACCCCGACCAGGCTGGGGATCGAGCCTACAATGGAGATACTGAAAGGAAATGGACTCCCCTCCATCTTGTCCTATAAGGTCTGGGACCCCTGCCTAAACCCTCTCCCTTTTCTGGGAGTGGCCACAGGTGTGCCAGCAATGTCTTAACTTCCCTGACCCCCATCTGAAAGGACCAATGAAGCTCCAGGGACACAGCTAAGGTCCTAATTAGGCTTAACCACAGAAAGACCCCAATTCAAGTGACCAATCTCTGTAACCCTCATCACTTTTCCAAGCCCCCTAATTATCCTACCCCATAAAACTCATTGTTCCCGCCCGGTCCGGGCTCTCGCCTCGCTGCTATGCCAGAAAGAGGCTGAGAGCCAAACCCGGGTTTGAATAAAGACTCTTTGCTTTTGCATCAGAAAAGATTCCTTAGTGGTGGATTATTGGGGACCCCGAACTCTGGGCACAACATTTGGGGGCTTGTCCGGGATTCCCAATACCCATGAGGGACCCCGATCCGGAGAGTCAGTCTGACCACGGTAAGTGTCTGTCTGTTTCTGTTCTGTGTGCGAGCTCGCTTCTGAAGTCTGTAGTGCCTGAAATGGTCTAGGTGGACGCACTAGTGGATCTCGGGCGGGGGGAGAGGGGGGCTGTCAGAGGACGTTCTGCTTCCTCATGAGGGACGTGGAATCCCCTCATGGAAGGGACGTGGAATCCCCTCACAGTAGGGATGTGGAATCCCCTCAAACCTCTGGGACGAAGTGGGTGGCTCCTATGGGTTGGCGCACTGCCATCGTCCAGTGATCGGTTTTGTTTCCGCGGAATTGGAAAGCGGCTTTGGATGTTTTTATCTGTTTGATCGGTTTTGTTTCCACGGGTTTGGAAGGCTGCTTTGGGTATTTTTATCTGTTTGATCAGTTTGTGTCTTTTTGTGTACTTTTGTGAGCTCATTGGTCAGAAGTTATGGGACAGACTCAGGCTACCCCCTTGAGTATTATGGTTGATCATTTTAGAGAGGTTAAGAGAAGGGCTAACAACCTTAGTTTAGAAGTGAAGAAAAGCAGATGGCAAAAATTTTGTTCCAGCACGTGGCCGGCCCTCAATACCGGATGGCCGCCAGAAGGGACTTTTGACCTCCCCCCCATTCGCAGGGTCAGAGAAATCGTTTCTCGGCCAAGGGGAGGCCATCTTAATCAACTCCCTTACATTATTACTTGGCAGGATCTTGTAGAGGACCCAAATGTCTGGATTAAACCTTTCCTAGCTCTGCGCCCTCCGGAGCCGGAACCCATTCTTGCCTTGCAGGAAACGAAGAAGAAAAAGAAGGCGGTTACTTCAGAGAAGAAGGAGAAGGAAGCCACCCTGCCATCAGCTCCTGATCCCCTCCACCCGGTTTTACAGGGGGGAATAGGAGAAGAGTTAATTTTTCCTCCCCCGTACCAATTCCTCAGGTTACTGGAACGGGGGCGGGCTTCTGGCACCGGAAAGGGGCGGGCTTCCAGGTATGGCCGCGGTCCGGTAGGAAGCCCACCTCTTACCAGGCAAAGGGCTCAGAGGGAACTGCATGTTGCAGCCCCTGACTCCACCATTAAGACTCTGCCCTTGCGAGCTGCGGGTCCCCCGGACATGGATGGCAATCAGCCCCACCACTACTGGCCTTTTGCCACTAGTGACCTTTATAACTGGAAAGCACAGAATCCTAAGTTCTCTGAGAAGCTGGCAGGGCTTATCAATCTGCTAGATTATGTTCTTTTCACTTATCAACTCACTTGGGATGATTGTCAACAGCTTCTACAGGTCCTGTTTACAACGGAAGAGAGAAAGAGAATCCTCAATGAGGCCAGGAGGGTGGTTTCCGGCGTAGACGGGAACCCAACCACTAACCAGGCTCAGATAGATGTCTCTTTTCCCTTAACTAGACCTGACTGGGACTTCAACACGGCAGAAGGTAAGGAGAGGCTCCGAATTTACCGCCAGACTCTAATGGGGGGTCTCCGTATGGCTGCTAGAAAGCCTACCAATTTGACCAAGGTAGGGAACGTGCAGCAAGAAAGGGATGAGTCTCCAGCTGCCTTCTTAGAACGGATCATGGAGGCATGCCGTACTTACACTCCCATGAACCCAGAAGCCCCTGAGAATAAGGCAGCTGTAGTCATGAGTTTTATAAACCAGTCAGCTATAGACATCAGAAAGAAACTGCAGAAAATAGATAGATTAGGAGAAAATAGTGTTCGAGACTTGCTGGAGGTGGCCGAGAAAGTGTACAATAATCAGGAGTCCCCTGAACATAGGCAAGCCCGCGCCATGACAGCTGCCAGTGACAAGCAGACCCGAAACCTGGCCAAGATCCTGCTAGCCACCAGCACAGAATCCTCTGAGGAGCGGACCCGCTGCCTTTGCCAGCTTGCAGATGACCAAGAAGAAGGTAAGGCGGTCATCAGAGGCGGGAAAAGGAGGCTGCAGCGGAACCAGTGTGCTTACTGCAAAGAGATAGGACACTGGGCCCGGGAATGCGCAAAGAGAACCGGCAGGAAGGGAAGCAAGACAGACCGGGTAGAAGTCTTAGAGCTGGAAGGATTAAGTGATTAGGGGAGTCAGGGTTCGGACCCCCTCCCCAAGCCCAGGGTAACTCTTCGAGTGGAGGGGACCCCCATTGAATTTCTTGTAGACACTGGGGCCCAAAACTCAGTCCTTCGTACACCTCAAGGAAAGCTAGCCAACAAGAAATCCTGGGTGCAAGGGGCAACTGGCATAAGCCAGTATTCATGGATTACCCGAAGAACAGTAGATCTAGGAACGGGCTGGGTATCCCATTCATTTATGGTAATACCAGAATGCCCCTACCCCCTACTAGGACGGGACTTGCTAACCAAGATTGGAGCCCAAATAACTTTCAGACAAGGGGGGCCCCAGGTCACTGATGGTAGAGGCCATCCCATCCAAGTTCTGACCCTGAGACTGGAGAATGAATAACGTCTCCACCAGGGGGCACTCCCAGTAGAAAGTACTGTGGACAGATGGCTATAGGAATTCCCTACTGCTTGGGCAGAAATGGGGGGAGTTGGACTGGCTGCTCACAGGGCCCCAATCCTAGTGGAGCTAAAGCTTGGAGAAGGCCCAATAAGAGTCAAGCAGTATCCTATGTCCCAGGAGGCCCGGGAGGGAATCCAGCCTCACATCCGGAGGCTGCGAAACTTGGGGGTGCTGATCCCATGCCAGTCTGCCTGGAACACCCCCTTCTACCTGTCAAGAAACCACACACAAATGACTACCGGCCAGTACAGGACCTCTGGGAAGTAAATAAAAGAGTCATGGATATACATCCAACTGTTCCTAACCCATACACTCTCCTAAGTTCCTTGACACCCTCTAGAGTCTGGTGTACTGTATTAGACTTGAAGGATGCCTTCTTCAGCCTGCCGCTAGCACCTCAAAGCCAACCCGTTTGCCTTTGAATGGCATGACCTGGAGGAGGGATACAGTGGACAACTAACCTGGACACGACTGCCCCAAGGGTTCAAGAATTTGCCTACCATCTTTGACGAGGCATTGCACGAAGACCTCGGTGAGTACAGGAGAGAACACCCCAATCTCACCCTCCTTCAGTATGTAGATGACATCTTGATTGCTGCCGATACCGCCGAAGTCTGCGAGCAGGGGACCAGAGACCTGTTAGCCACCCTGGGGACCTTAGGGTATCGGGCCTCCGCAAAGAAAGCTCAAATATGCCAAGAGAGGGTGAGTTACCTGGGATACATCCTGGAAGGTGGACAACGGCGGTTGTCAGATGCTAGAAAATCCCCACTCCCACCTTCCGGAAGGAAGTGAGGGAATTCCTAGGGTCGGCTGGCTATTGGATTTCAGGTTTTGCTGAGATCGCCAGGCCCCTATATGAAGCTACCAAGGAGGGGAAGGTATTCGAATGGACTAAAAAGGAAGAGGCTGCCTTTAATCAGATAAAGACAGCCCTCTTGGCTGGTCCAGCCCTGGGGCTGCCAGACAGTACAAAGCCCTTTCGCCTCTTTGTAGATGAACGCAAGGGAACAGCAAAAGGGGCTCTAACTCAGGCTTTGGGCCCCTGGAGCCGCCCAGTAGCATATTTGTCCAAGAAGCTAGATCCAGTAGCTGCCAGCTGGCCGCCATGCATGAGAATCATTGCAGCAACCGCGCTCTTAGTCAGGATGCTGACAAACTGACCTTAGGACAGGAGATCTGGATTACAACCCCACATGCCATTGAGGGGTCCTAAAACAGCCTCCTGATAGATGGATGAGCAATGCACGTATGACCCACTATCAAAGCTTGCTGCTCAATCCCCCTCGAGTACAGTTCCATCCAAGTGCGGCCCTCAACCCTGCCACCCTGCTGCCTGACCCTGACCTAGATGCCCCGCTACATGACTGTGCGGGGATCCTGGAGCAGGTGCACGGACTCCGGAAAGACTTGACTGACCGGCCCTCCCTGATGCAGAGGCCACCTGGTTCACGGATGGGAGCAGCTTCATGCGAGACGGGTGCAGGGCACCAGAAGGCAGATGACCCAGTGGCAAGAAGTAACCAAAGGGCTGATCAGGCAGCCAAGGCAGCGGCCCTCACCTCGTTCCCAACAATAACCTTACGACTGCCAGACCCCGGGGACCCAGTTTTGCCAGATCAGCCGGGGTACTCTCAGGAGGAGCTGCAGTGGATCAGGAAGCTCCCCCACGTCCAGGAAATTAAAGGTTGGTGGTACACATCAAACAAGGAGCTCATACTACCGGACTGGCTTGGGGTTAAGGTATTAGAACGCATGCATCAGTCCACCCACCTGGGGACCTGGAAATTAAGAGACTTAATTCAGCATGCTAGAATCAAGATTCACCAACAAGACTCAAAAATAAATCAAATTGTAGCCTCATGCAAGACCTGCCAACTCACAAACGCAAGAGCCGGGTCAGGTGATCAAGGAACCAGGCTCAGAGGTACCAAACCAGGGGCACAATGGGAAGTTGATTTCACTGAAATCAAACCAGGGAAGTATGGTTATTAAATATCTTTTAGTATTTATAGACACCTTCTCTGGCTGGGTAGAAGCGTACCTGACCAAGCATGAAACAGCCCAGATGGTTGCCAAGAAACTACTGGAAGACATCCTACCCAGGTATGGTTTTCCAGCTATGATAGGGTCTGACAACAGTCCAGCTTTCATTTCACAGGTAACACAGGCGGTAGCTAAAGTCATTGGGGCAGGTTGGAAATTACATTGTGCCTATAGGCCCCAGAGCTCAGGGCAGGTAGAGAGGATGAATAGAACTCTAAAAGAGACCCTTACCAAATTAACCATGGAGACTGGCGGGGATTGGGTGGCTCTCCTTCCATATGCCCTTTACCGGGTAAGGAACTCTCCTTACACTCTCAGTGTTACCCCTTATGAGATCATGTTTGGCAGACCACCCCCGCCCCCCGCCAATTATTCCTAACCTTAAAGCTGAGCTTCTTGCTGAATTTGAAAATCAGGAGATATCTTTTCTCTTAAGAGGGTTGCAGAGGGTGCATGAAAACGTTTGGCCACGCCTCCGAGCGATCTACGAAGCTAGCCCAACCCCGACGCCTCACCAGTACAAGCCAGGGGACTGGGTGTTCGTCAAGAGGCACAATCGGGAGACCCTTGAGCCATGCTGGAAAGGCCCCTACATCGTCGTGCTGACCACATCCACCGCTCTCAAGGTTGATGGCATCGCGACCTGGGTCCATCATACGCACGCTCCCCCAGCTGACCCCTTTGCAATCCAGGAGGACTTCATTGCACAATGGAAAATCGACCAGGACCAGGACCAGTGCAACCCGCTCAAGCTCAAGCTGCGGCGCACTCGACCTGCCTGATGTTGGTAACTTTACTCGCGATCACTCCTACCACCGGGAGCCCACACACTCCCTATAATATTACATGGCAGATCATAGACGCCATCTCAGGGACAATACTTAATCAGACCTCCCAGATACACCCTAAGAACACTTGGTATCCAGACCTCTACTGTGACTTGCTAGACCTCATCCCCCTTAGCTGGAACCCTAGGGTTATATGGGGCCACTATTTCTATGTCTGTCCCGGGCACTCACGGACTCCCCGGAGGCACACCCAGGACCCATGCGGAGGAGCTGAGGACTACTTCTGTGCCTCCTGGTCATGCGTCTCGACTGGACACATCTGGTGGACCCCTCCCAAAACAGATGACCTAATAACTGTGGCCTGGCCGGCAGCACCCGCCTGTCAGGATCATCCCCACACCCCATGCAACCCTGTGCAGATATCCTTCACAAAACAGGGGGAGAAAGCAATAGGATGGGACACTGGCAAAACCTGGGGAATTTGCATGTATGATACAATCAGACTTGGGGCTAGGGATCAGGGAGGATTATTTACCCTCTGGGTTCAAAACACTCCCCTTCACTATCACCCCCCTGTGGGAGTAGGGCCCAACAAGGTATTGGCAATGGCTCCTGCTCCCTGGCCCCAGCCAACTACGCCCCTAGTGCTCCCCACCAAGAGAGCATGGGTTGCACCCACCACGGGGAGCCGGGCCCAGAGTCAGACTTCACCACCTAGATAGACCCTCTCTTAAGCTTGGTCATAGGAGCCTACCATGTCCTAAACGCCTCCAGGCCTGACCTAACCGAATCTTGTTGGCTCTGTTTAGGCATTGAACCACCATATTATGAAGGTGTTGCGGTCAAGGGCAATTATACAATGGCCCCGAATGCCAGTTCCTGCAGGTGGCAGCAAACTGCTGCAAGGCTAACCCTCCAGGGAGTGCTAGGGCAGGGATCGTGCATAGGCAAGGTGTCCTCAGACCAGTCACACCTTTGTAACAGAACCCTGGCCATTCCCGGGAAAGCAGTATATCTCCTGCCCCCTGAGAACGCATGGTGGGCATGTTCCAGCGGCCTCGTTCCTTGCATCCATTCTTCAGTCCTTAACTCCCAAAAGGAAGGCTTTTGCATACTCGTGCAGTTAATTCCCAAGTTAATATACCACTCGGAAAAAGAAGTATTTGATAAGTTGGGGGCCACTAATTCACAAAATAAAAGAGAACCCATCACGGCCCTAACCATGGCAGCCCTCATGAGGTTAGGACTGGCGGGAGCAGGGACTGGGATATCCTCACTCGTCATGCAGGACAAGAACTATAGGGCCCTAAGAATAGCCATTGACTTGGACATAGAAAGAATTGAAAAATCCATCACCCACCTGCAAGAATCCCTCACTTCCTTGTCTGAGGTGGTGCTCCAGAACAGGAGGGGACTGTACCTACTACTCATGCAGCAGGGGGGCTTGTGTGCAGCCCTAGAGAAAGAATGTTATTTCTATGTTGACCATTCAGAGTTGTCAAGGAATCCATGGTCCTTGTAAGAGAGGGACTGCAGAAGCGTAGGCTAGAAAGGGAGCGGTCTCAGTCTTGGTATGAATCACTGTTTAATTGGTCCCCATGGTTAACTACTCTTATTTCCACCCTCATTAGGCCCCTTATAATTATTTTAATGCTTTTAACTCTTGGTCCTTGTATTATTAACAAACTGGTCAAATTTGTCAAGGAGCGCATAGGAGTAGTCCAATTAATGGTTTTACAAGCCCAGTACCGGCCTCTAGCAATAGAAGAAGAGGCAGAAATGCAGCCTGTCTCATGATTGAGACGTGTACCCCAAGACAAAAGGAAGGCTTTTGAAAGGAAATGGACTCCCCTCCATCTTGTCCTATAAGGGCTGGGACCCCTGCCTAAAACCCCTCCCTTTTCTGGGAGTGGCCACAGGTGTGCCAGCCATGTCTTAACTTCCCCGACCCTCACCCAAATGGACCAATGAAGCTCCAGGGACACAGCGAAGGTCCTAATTAGGCTTAACCACAGAAAGACCCCAATTCAAGTGACCAATCTCTGTAACCCTCATCACTTTCCCAAGCCCCCTAATTATCCTACCCCATAAAACTCATTGTTCCCGCCCGGTCCGCTCTCTCGCCTCGCTGCTGCCTCAGAAAGAGGCTGAGAGCCAAACCCGGGTTTGAATAAAGACTCTTTGCTTTTGCATCGGAAAAGGCTCCTTAGTGGTGGATTATTGGGGGCCCCGAACTCTGGGCACAACAATACCTGACCTTGATGGCAATCAAACCCTCGAACCTTCAGTCCGGGGGCTGACGTTCTAACCCGAGCCAAACCGGCCACGGGTAAACTTCTGTGCTTTTTGATACAGCTGTTGCTGGAGGTCTGTTAGCTGCTTATACATAACAATCTAATCAAGGCACAAGGCTTCTCATATAATACACACGTATCCTGATGTATAATTACCAACAATGAAGAATTACATGGTGCCAGCTGCTGTGGATATCAAATTGAACAAGGACTAGCTTCCTTCCCTAGAGATTATACAGGCGGATAAACAATAAACGGCAACACAATGTGTTGTGCCATGAGGTTTGTGTAGGGGTCAAGTGGGGCCACAGACCCTGCGGAGGCGTGGGGGGAGGATTCAGCTCTAGGAAGGGGCGGTTAGTTGGGAAAATCAACCCGGGGTGAGGCCTTATTTGATAGAAAGCTGCAATTTCCCGGGCTTTGGAGGACGATGACAGGGGCAGGTTGTGGAAGAAAAACCTGTCGGCCATGAGCTTTCCCACTGCACTTCCTGCATCAAGGTTAGGGCTGGGGTTTGGACTCTTAACCTGTGACCTGGGTGAAGTAGCTTCAGGAATTTGTCAAGGAACTCCATTACTGCTAATGGGACGTCGTCTTCAATCCAGCGAGTCGTGGCTGCTGGCGGAGATCTTCCTCAGGAGACCCTGCCACCCGCCCCAGCCGCGGGGACCCTTCGACACCCGCGAGCAGCATTGTAACTTGGCTTGGTATTCTGCTTCGGATCTGCCCTTCCCTTTTGCTTTCCACTGCTTTGGCCTGGCTCTTTCCTAAATCCACTAGGGGAGCACCCTCCGCTCGTCCACTCCCGCACCCAGACCAGCTCCACACTTCTCCACTGCAGCATCGGTCACGCGCAGCGCGCCCGGCGACCGGAGGAAATGAGGGGGCGGGGCCGGCGTGCTGAGCCCGCCCTCCCGCCTCAGGAGGCTTATCATTGGCCAACCATACCCCAGCCTTCCGAGGCTTGGCAGGTCCTCTTCAGATTGGCTAATAGGCACCCCGGAGGCGTGGTCTCCCGGAGTGGGAGCGGAAAGGAGGGCGCGCTCTCGAGGCGGGGTTGCCGAGGCGACTCCGGGGGCGCGCTCAGGGTGGGGAAACGATCCCGGCAGCTCCGTGACAAATCGGCTGGGGACTGCTGGGGTCCGGCCGCGGAGGAGGCCAAGGAGAGGGCGGGGCGGGGCGGGTTTAAGAGCGGCGTGCGGGTTGCGCACGGCCGAGGCGGCGCTGGACGTGTACCAGGTGAGACTGTTCGGCCCGCAGGACCCCCTCGGGGCGGTCTGGGGCCCAGGTTGAGGAAGTGGGTGCGCTGCCCGGCCTCGGTGGCCTCTCGCCCGGCTCTCTCCGCGCAGGGCTGTTGCTTGCGGTCGGACACGTCGCGCCTTGAGGCCGGCGGAGGGCGGCGCGGGAGCCGTGGCCAGGGCAGACCGACCCCCCTGGAGAAAGCCTCCGGCCTCCTAGACCGGTTTGGAGCTGAGGAGATGGGGGCGGCGCCCCAGCCTCTCCCTTTCCGCCGCTCCTTCCCTTTCCCACAAACGGCCTCTGCTTCCACTTCCTGCCCTTTGCGGCCTCCAGCCCGAGGATGTTCACTTCCTCAGCCCGGTGGTTGCCGTTGTGGGCAAGGGAAGAGCTAAAGTGTTGCAAAAACTTCCAAGTGTCTTCAAAACTTCTGCTTGGACTGAACAGGGGCCATGCTCCACAAGTTGTGGGGTCCTGTCTTGAAAAGGAGCATGGAGCTGTTTCTCTGCAACCGCCCCGCCCCTTTCCCCTTTAGTGTCTTTCTGACGGGGGCTGGCTCGGAAAGTAGCTTCGGACGAGGAGGAGCGCCGTGGACTGAGCTGTGAGCCTGGGCCAGGCGTCAGCACCGCCCCGCGCCCCGCCGTGAGGCTGTCAGTCCTTCCGCCTCGGCGCAGGACTGCTGGTGGCAGGGGCGGCCGCGCCAGGCTGCTTGCTGGAGCGGCGCCCTTTCTGTGCTAATTTCAGGTGGATCCTGGAAACGCTGTAGCTTGGAGGTTGTAATCAGGGGAGTCTTCTGGGGAGAAAGAAGCTCGTGTGTTTGGCGGACCCATTTAGAACTGCCAATGGAAGAGGCTTGACTGATTGTTCCTTTGAGTCAGTCATCTGTGCCTTGACTTCCACCCTTGTAGAACTGAACTTTCTACTCTACCCCAGCTTCCTAACCTCATTTCTCTTTAAGTTTTGGGGATGGGTATGGGCCCGGATTATCAAAGGGGGCAGCGCGTCTTTCAGATGTGTAAATGAGCCCCATTCTAAACCTAGCAGCAAGATTCTTGGATGTCAAAGTTTGCAGCAGGTTAAGGCAATGCTTCTTAAACGCGGAGCAGTACAATTAGAATATCAAAGATCCCCGAAATGGGATGATTGTGAAAGGCAGCACTGACTGTTGGGAAGGATTGGAGGGCAGGCTGTGGAGACCTAGGCTTGATGCTTTATGAGTGGTGTGGTTTTGAGCATAGCTTTCACCTCTCTCTGCTGCAGAGTCCACAGCTGTAAACAGGTGATAATAACTGTCCTACTTTTAGGGTTAAATGAAGTAAGGAGCGTTGAGGGTGTTTGTGTCAGTGGGGGTGGGATGGGAACAAGGGCAGCGATGTCCTACATCTCCTGTGCGTGGTTTTAG
The DNA here is from genome assembly GCA_011751065.1 of Lasiurus cinereus. Taxonomy (NCBI): domain Eukaryota; kingdom Metazoa; phylum Chordata; class Mammalia; order Chiroptera; family Vespertilionidae; genus Lasiurus; species Lasiurus cinereus. Next base: position 60,101,409 of record JAAGEH010000393.1, read on the forward strand.
TCCCTTCATCTAGTCTGCTTTCTTCTGACCACAAGTGGGCCGTCCTTCTGTTTCTGTTCACTTTATCATTGGAAAGTAGATACTCTTATCTGAGATCTCAGCAAGGTTTCCCTATGCCTGAGTAGAACCTTTCTCAAGATTTTATGTAGAAAAAAGTGGGAATATAAGTTATTAGATATGTTTTGGGACTATGACACATGAAGATAGGAAAATAAGAATGGGACCTAAATGGGTCTTGGTAGAAAAAGGTGGAAGAAGTGAAAACGTTTTAAATCCTTGTTTTAATTCTTCAAGGCTCTTCTTTTCTTGCCTGAAGATAGCTTGAGACTGGAAATTTTTAAATCAGATTTGAAATCATCCTTTGTGCCACATCACCCAATCCCACAACATCTTTTTGCATATCAAATTTGGGAACATCATTGGAAACCTTTTCTAAAAGCTAAATCTGGAGACACTGTAACAGCCTAGAATTATTGTGTTGGAAGAGATTTTAGTGAACTCTTCTAATATTTCCAGTGTATTTTTCTCAAGATGTGCATGACTCCCACTTTTCATTGGCTCCAAATACTTCTAAATAAACAGCTCCTGCTCTTAGATATGCAAGACGCCTGGATTTGTGCTTTATTTTTATTTTTTAAAATATATTTTATTGATTTTTTTACAGAGAGGAAGGGAGAGGGATAGAAAGTCAGAAACATCGATGAGAGACATCGATCAGCCGCCTCCTGCACGCCCTCTACAGGGTATGTGCCCACAACCAAGTACATACATGCCCTTGACCAGAATCGAACCCGGGACCCTGCAGTCCGCAGGCCGACACTCTATCCACTGAGCCAAACCGGTTTCGGCTTTATTTTTATTTTTTTTAAAAAGTGAATTCATGTGGCTAAGAGTAAGTTTGACTCAGAAAGGCAGAGTATTAGAAAACATGGAACTCAGTGGAGGATCATGGGTGATAAGAGGCAGAGGGGAACTAATGTTTATGGAGCACCAGCTATCTGCTTGGCACACAGATCCACAGACCTAAACAATACAACATAACTATCTGGCCTTGGAGACAACATCTGACCTTGAGCTGTCTCCTTTAGCTCTTCAGTTCTTTTGGTACCTAGGAATACAAGTAGGAGTGTATATGTGTATATTCTGAGATGTTTTGAGAGGAGAAGGGCCAATAGGCCAGAGGGTGTATGAGCCTTTTGTTGAGTGAGAATGGAAAGAAAGATGAAGACACGTCATTAGTCTTGTACTGACTTATTTGGTGTGCGCAACAGGAAATATTTTGCTTTTGGAGAACAAGAAAAATAGGTTTACTTGTGTTACACTTACTGTACAGTAATTTAATGTCTGGTAAGTTAATGTTCAAGAAAAATATTACTTTTTATTAAAATGTTCTATTTTATGTTAATGATGACTCATTTATTTCAGTCCTTTGTATTAAGCTTGTCTCTATCGAAATAAACCTATGTTTCCATGAAAATTGAAGCTTTTGTTTTTTTCTGGCCCACATACACTTAAACCTTGCTTATTTGGCCCGTGTTACCCTTTGAGTTTGACCTGTCAGCTCTACAACATGGTAGCTAACATTTTCCCCAGAGCAAGTGATCAAAGAGAGAGAGAAGGGGAGAGGATAATCAAGATGGAAACTTGATATCTAATGTTGGAAGTAATGAATCATAATTTTTACTGGCACATAGACCAAACCCGGTACATTGTGAGAGAGGACTGACTACACAAGGGGAGATTGAGGACCACTGGCATTCTTAGATGCTAGCTCTCACAATTTCTTTTTAAAGGTTGTTCAGATATTGAGAACATTTTTCTTTTATAAGCTTACTAAAGTATGTACTGTAGGAGATGAAAATACAGCTGGAATTTTTACTATTCTAGAAACTTAATTTTATACAGGAAACTTTGTTATTTCTCTGGTTCTTCACTGTCAGATGCTAGAATTAATTAGCCAATATGCAGTAAGTTAGAAAATTAGAAATTTAAATCTTGCTCATCCTTGGACCAAATGGAACAGCCAAGTATTTTTTTTTTTTTAAATCCTAAAACAAATTGGTAAAATTTTATTGCCAAAATGATCTCCTTGATGAGCAGTTTAAAATTAGTCATTAACCATCTGTGTATCTGTGTACTTTCAGAAAAATATTTTTGTTGATTTCAGAGAGGAAGGGAGAGGGAGAAAGAGACAGAAATATCAATGATGAGAGAGAATCATTGGTCAGTTGCCTCCTGCATACTCCACACTGGGGTTGGAGCCCGGGCATATGCCTGACTGAGAATCGAACCATGACCTCCTGGTTCATAAGTCGATGCTCAACCACTGAGCCATGCTGTCTGGGTTATTTGTGTATATTTGAAAAAGAAAACTCACTGGCAAAGTAACTGAAAAAAATGTTGGTGAACCTAAATCAAATCCCCTACCCCCAGTTATTTTAAATCTTTGGGCAATAAATATTTATATGCTTAGCAATTCTTAATTTCTCTTTTGAGACCCTGATACATTTTAATTATCCACATGGATAGAAGGGCTTCATTCTTTCAGCTTCTAGATGAAATCTTGCTGAAGTGTCTGTAGGTGGAAAGAAGAGTTTAGGAATCCTGAGCCTGAAGCCTCATTAAATGACCTCTCAGTTTCTTCCATCTCTAAAAATTCTGGGACTCTAATATTTTCATGTAACAAATATCCTTCGAATTTAGCATATTTATAACAAGAGCTCATAAATTATGTTACACTGTAACTTCAGATAATGAATTCTTAGAATCATTTTTGTTCATCCTGACCCAGTTAGGGTCACCATCTGGTTAGGCAGACTTGAAAAGTCAGCACAATGGATTTCCTTTCTTCTGGTTTGTGGCCCCTTTCCCATCCACTGTTCTAATTTATAGTCTCGTATCTTTCTTTTCTTTCATCCTACCTCTCCCATCATCCCTTTCCTTCCTTTCCCCTAACAACCAGGAAAGGATTGGTGGGCAGTCATATATTGTAGACTAGCTGACCCTGTTAGGAGAGGGTTTTAGCTAATGTGCTTCTATTTGCATAGTGAGACTTTAAAAAAAAAATCTCAAATTATATTTGGTCAGTAAGTTCTGCCACATTTTTAAAAACTTCTAAAAGGGTTTTATATTCACTTCCAATGTGATATGTTTTTATATATGGGGTGGAGTTTTCCATACCACCAAGTAATTCTCAGACACCAGTGGGGTGTCCTACAATTTAACTCAATTCTGACACTGTTTATCTGGAGACATCATCATATTCTACAGGTTAAGGGCTCCGTCCCATAAGACTATCCTATACTTCAGATACCAGTTATAAGCTCAGATTGTTACTGTGCTTTTGACCAACTGGCTACTGATTGGAGGCTTCCATGACCCTTCCTTGGATTTCAGATGCTAGTCTCCAGCTCGGGTTGTTACCCGAACTTTTCTGACCCATGACTGGCTATAAATCAGAGGTTCTCACAACTCCTTTCCTGGATTCCATTAATTTGCTAGAGTAGCTCACAGAAGTCAGGAAACTGTTTTACTCACTAGATTACCGATTCATAGCAAAGGATATTAAGGGACACGAATTAACAGCCAGAAGAAGAGATGCATACGGTGAGGTCCCAAACAAAGGGGCTTTATCCTTGAGGAGGTTGGACCTAGGTGGCGGCACGAGAAAGCATTCTGGGTCCCCAGCCTGCAAACTCTCTGAAGCCCTCTAGGTGGGCTCTCATGGAGGCTTCATTACACAGTCCTGACTGAAGGAATCATTGCCACTGGTGGCTGATTCAACCCCAGCCTCTCTGCTCCCCAGAAATCAGGTGGGACTGAAAGTTCCAACCCCAGTTCAATAGCCTCCCTTAGGTAGTTTCCAAACATCACCTCATTAGCAGAGTAACCCAGTTGTGGAAAGGGGCCTGTTATGAATAACTAGAGGCCTGGAGCACTAAATTCATGCATGGGGGTTGGGAGTGTGTATGTGTCCAGCCTGCACCCTCTCCAATCTGGGACATCCCTCTCACAATCCAGGACTCCTGGCTCCAAAACCACTTTCTTGCTTGCCTGCCTGATTGCCCCTAATTGCTTCTGCCTGCCAGCCTGATCACCCCTTAACAATTCCTCTGCCAGCCTGATCGATGCCTAACTGCTCCCCTGCCAGCCCAATTGCCCCTAACTGCCCTCCCCTGCTGGCCTGGTCGCCCCCTAACGGGTGCCCCTGCAGTTCTAGTCATCCCTAACTGCCCTCCCCTGCTGGCTTGGTTGCTCCCAACTGCCCTCCCCTACAGGCCTGGTCCCCCCCAACTGCCCTGCTGGCCTGGTCCCCCCCAACTGTCCTCCCCTGAAGGCCTGAAGTCCCATAACTGCCCTTCCTTGACCATCTCATGGCAGCCACCTTTGGCCACATGGGGGCAGCCATCTTTTGTATTGGAGTTATGGTCAATTTGCATATTATCTATTTATTATATAGGATGAGACCATCTCACCTTTTTGACTCAGGCATTTTCAGGAACTGAGGGAAGAGGAGACACCAAATATTAGAACTAAAGGTACTCCCACTGCTCTCATCACTCAGGGCAGTCCAAGGGTTTGGGGAGTTGTGAGCCAGGAACTGTGGCCCAAGATAAAATATATTTCTTATAAATCACACTATTGCAGCCTCCTAAATAGTGTAAAAGCTAGATAGGTTCCCTGTCTGTTCTCATCTCTAGGCCACCCTTGCCTCTGGCCTGTTGTATCTCCCACATTTGCTTAAGACCTTTCTGTTTTCCACACTATATTTAGAATGATCTTCTCAGCATGCAAGTCTAATTATGCCACTTATTTGCTTGAAATACTTCAGTGGCTCTCAGATGTTCTCAGTAAAAAGTCTAGGATGCCTAAATTGTAGGACTCACTGTGTGGTAAATGACCCCGCCCTTACTTTCCTCTAGTTTTATCTCATATCATATTCTGCCATTTTTTCCTGCTCCAGGCAACCACAAAAAACTTTTTTCAGTTTCTTGATGGCACCTTGCTTCCTCTTGCTTCAGGTCTTCCCACAGGCAAGAGAGCAGAGCCTGTGAAAGGGGCCGGAGCACTTGGCATACTCATGGAGCTGAAAGAAGACAAAGCTGGCTAGAGAATGGTTGGTGTAGGGCAAGCATGTCAAACTCAAAAGCTAACAAGGGCCAAATAAACAAGGTTTAAGTTTATGTGGGTTGCAAAAAAAAAAAAAGCTTCAATTTTCATAGAAACATAGGTTTATTTTGATAGAGACATGCTGGATACAAAGAGCTGAAATAAACTGAGTAATCGTCAACATAAAATAGTAGAACATTTTAATAAAAAGTAATATTTTTTCTTGAACATTAACTTACCAGACACTGAATAACTGCGCAGATTAATAAGTATAACACAAATAAACCTATTTTTCTTGTTCTCCGAAAGCAAAATATTTCCTGTTGCGCACACCAAACAAGTCAGTACAAGACTAATGATATGGCAATCGGTTGCTAAAATATTCACTGTTAGTATTAGTGGAGATACTAATAAATGGTGAGTCTGTGCGTAAGGTGCATAAGGCGTGTAAGGGAAATGTATGCAACACGATTATAGTAATCAGTCATTATGTATAACAGGATATTGTAAAAATTAAGTTATGAAATTTTTATTAAAATGTTTATTACCATTATATTGGCTGGGCACAAAAATATTCATTGTGGGCTGCTTGTGAGCCTTGAGTTTGACATGCTTGGTGTAGGGTCTTATAGGCCATGGTGAAAAGAGGGTTTGGATTTTACTCATGGTGAGCCATTTACAGGCTTTAAGCACATTTTTTTTTTTTAAATCCTCACCTGAGGATATAGTTTTATTTATTTGAAAGAGAGACAGAGAGAGGGAGAGGGAGAGGGAGAGGGAGAGGGACAGAGAGAGGGAGAGGGAGAGGGAGAGGGGAGGGAGAGGGAGAGAGAGAGAGAGAGAGACAGAGAGAGGGAGAGGGAGAGAGAGAGAGAGGTGAGAAACATTGATTGGTTGCCTCCCCTATCCATGATTGAACCCACAACCTAGGTATGTGCCCTGACTGGGAATTGAAACCACAACTTTTGGTGTACAGAATGATGCTCCAACCACTGAGACCCCGGCCAGAGCAGCACACTTTATTTTATTTTATTGCTTTTATACAGAGAGGGAGAGAGAAGGATAGAAAGTTAGAAACATTAATGAGAGAGAAACATTGATCAGCTGCCTCCTGCACACCCCCTACTGGGAATGTGCCCGCAACCAAGGTACATGCCCTTGACTGGGACCTTTCAGTCCATAGGCCGACGCTCTTATCCACTGAGCCAAACAAGAGCAGCACACTTTTATTTGCATTTTTAGAAAATTCACAGTTGAGGCTCTGTGAAGAACAGATGGAAGAGAAGCTAAAGTGGCGCTGAGAAGTCAGTCAGGGAGTTGGCTGTTCAGTGGTTGGGGGCTGGGACTCAGGTGTAGTGGAGGAGATGGACAAAGCAGATGGATTTAAAAAGTGTTTTGGAGATGGAGTCAGTAGAATTGCACTGGAAAGGGACTGGGACCAAGGTGGGTATGCCCCAGCATGGTCTGGAATGTATGAATTATTGACTTAATGCAGGAAAGATTTTATGATTGAAGTCCAGTGATTTTGACACTACATTTATTAAAGTTGGACAGTAAAACAGAGGAAAGGCTTAAGATAGAAGAGGCAAGATCGCAGAAACAGGAGTGAGCCTCGACAGAGTTGCCCAGGCCCTTTGGGAAGTAAGTCACAGGCAGAAGAAGTGAGCCAGCTGTGTTTCATGGACTCGGGAGACAAGTTACAGAGGCAAAAAGAGGGCCATTGGAGACAGATTCAGGGAGTTAACCTGGGACAAGCTGCCAACTGCCTGTTGCCCACTACCCCCCTGGTTGCAAGTCTAGTGGGAACCCTTAGAGCTTAGGAGAAAGAAAGCAAAGATACACACCTGAGGAAATAAGGGGGAAAGGCACAGATGTATGAGCACTGGGTCCTTTGTCTTAAGAGTTTTTATCTGTTTTCTAAAGTCAGGAATTTTAGGGGAGATCTCAGGGAAGGACCTCAATAGAATATTCATTGGCTTTCCAGGGGTGTCCTTTAATATGCTGATGCATCAAAATGATGGTATCTGGGTCATTCTCTGGTCAATATCACCTTCAAAGAATCTCAGGGCATGGTCTGAAACGTGTAATTCATTTTCTCTAAGTATCCTTGGTTAGGGAAAATAAGAACTTGTGATTTATTATCTGGCTGTAAATTGCTAGACCAGTGGTTGGCAAACTCATTAGTCAACAGGGCCGCAAACCGAGGCTCAAAAGCCGCATGTGGCTCGAGAGCTGCAGTTTGCCAACCGCTGTACTAGAACATTTAACTATCTGTCTCAGTTTCCCCATACCACTTGCCAAGGAATTGTCTTAGTTTCTTACTGTCCTGCCTCAGTATTGGTCATGAATTGAGTTTGGGGAGAGGAAAAGGGAATCAAAGATGACTCTCAGGTTCTTGGCTTTTTAGTAATGCCTCCTATATGACTAGTTATATATTTATGTATTTAGTAATGCCTCCTATATAAACTACTAGATGAGGATTATTGGGGAAGGTGTATATTTAAGGGGGGAAGAATCAAGAGTTCTGTTTTTGGAAAGGTAAGTGTGAGGTTCTTGCCAGATACCTATGTGGGGAGACGTGGCAATTAAACAGTTGGATGAGTCTGGCTGTCAAGTAACCTGGGCTGCATTTGAAAACTTTGGGAGCTTCATATAAACTTGCTGGTATAGATGAGACTATTGAGTGGGAGAGCATAGGGGTATACTGATGTTAAAAGCCCGGTGGAGGAAGAGACCTGGCAGACGATATAGAGAAAGAACTGCTGGGGGAACAGTGGCACTGTGGGGGAATATGCTACAGAGGCTGGAGGGACAGAACCTAGAGGGAGATGCCCAGAGGGATCTTTGAATTTTCCAGGCAAAATTTTATCACACTTGCTACATGCTCTTTTTTTAAAAGGAGGAGGAGGAGGAGATGGAAGAGGAGAAAGAAGCGTTTTCATTGGCATTTGCAACATAGAGTTTATTGGCGGTTTGACCAGACCAGTTTCCATGAAGTTATGCAGGGGGAGAAGCCTGTTTAGAAGTAGCGAGGGAAGGAATCGGCCTTGCTGCCAGAGTGGGGTCTGTGGGCCAGCAGCAGCATCTTGGATTAGGTTGGCAGTACACAATCTTGGGCTCTACTCCTGACCCACTGAATCAGAATATGCATTTGAACAAGATTCTCAGGTCATCTTTATCTACATTAAAGTTTGAGAAGCCTTGGTATAGATAACCAGGGCTATATAGAAATTGTGTCACCTGCTAGGGACATGTGGGGATTAAAAAGGTGTGTGTTTAGGGTGAAGATGAAATAGAGGAGTTTGTGTGCTGTTGGGGGATGATCCTGTAGAGAGGTAGAGAGTGACTAATGATGCAGGAAGAGAAGATAATGGCTGGAATGATGCTCTTGGGCTTGGGGGTGATGGCTGTAGAGGGTCCAAAGCCGGTGTGGAGGGTTTGGCTTTTGCTAAGAGCAGGAACATGCTCTCTCTGTAGCCAGAGACAAGGAGGAGGTGGGCATGGATGTTGGTAGGTTTGTAGATTTGGTGGAGGAACAATGAGGGTGTTTGTGCTTAAAGATTTCTATTTGGGAAAAATGATGTAATGTCATTTCTGGAGAATGAGCATAGGGAGGGAGTAGGGCAGAATCTCAGTAAGATTTCTAGGAAGTGCTGAGTGGATGTTCATTTCTGGTTTATGTTCATAAATGCATCTAATGTGAAGGTTCGTAAGGCTGGTTGCATGATTTCCCCCCTCCCCCGTAACAGCACTTGCTTGCTGGGCCCAGGTGCTGAAAAGCATGGTGAAAGGGCAAGGGAGGTAACTGTATTTGGAGGACTGTGGGGTTGAAGCTGCTTAAGGAGATAAGTTGAGCCCTGAGGGAACTGGAGCACAGAAAGGTTTGGAGGTCAGTGTTTGCAAATATGAAGAAGACAGAGAATTGGTAGGTATTTAAGCAAGTGGTCTAGAAGGAGGTGGCTGAAGCTGGAGGGTTAGGGGAAGAAACTCCCTGATGATGAAGTTCATAGTATACCCCTAGCAGAGATAGGTAGAATGAAGGAAAAAGTTTCCGGAGAAGAGGAGGTCAAGGACTTAAGAGAGACCAGGCTTTTACATAGGTCATCCATATGAACATAGAAGTTACTGAGGAAGATACCAGGGGTTGGATAGAAAGGAAGTCTGTGAACCAGAAGCAAATATTAGTAGGTCTATAGATGATATCAGCAAGGTGGGAAAAGGGGTATTAACCAAACTCAAAGATAAAGGGCTTTTGTAAAAGAAAAGATTATTGGATGGAGAGAAGTACTGAATTGGAAGTGACAGTGGGGAAAGAGGAAGGACTCCTATTGCTCCTGAACCCCGTGGCAATGCCATGAGAGGAAAGACTGCTTAAGATGCACATCTGAGCCTCAGGGAAAGCCAGAGTAGAGAGACATTATTAGAAGAGGTGGGAGGTCTAGAAGAGTTTGCTGGTGTTCCCACTAAGTTAGGGCTGGGTAGCAATGGGATTAGCCGCCTGGGGTGGATGCAGTTCTGTTGGTATGGAAAACTCTCTCTGAAAGAGGAAGAGTGGGAATGCCTACACTTCTGGTGATGACTCAGTGGAGGGATGCTCTGCACTACTCGGCCTCCTAGAGAGTGGTAGACCCTGATCTAGCACTGTGGGTTCTAGATCTTGGCTGGTAGGTGACAATTTCCTAGTGCTGGCTCCCTAAGGCTCATACACTGACCCAGCAGTGAAAGGAATGAAATGCAAGACAGTTTCTGTTAGAGAAATTTCAGGTCCTGCTGGGGGAAATTTAGGGTAGGTCATGAAATGCCCATCAATAGTGCCTCAGAGGGCGAGTGACATTGTCTTTGGGGTGATAGAGAAGAAAGAGGGTCTGAAGGACCTCTGTTGATGATGATGATACTCTTACTCTTATTTCTGTACTGAAAATGCGCTTGGGCCTCTCAAAGCCTTTAATACTATTAAAAAGGAACAAGAGATGGAAAATGGAGTCTAACTACAGTTCTAGCCTCTTCCAGGAATGGAATTTTAGACCAATCAATCTGAAATTTCCTGGTAAGCACTAGTGAGATCATCTGCCTGATAAGACCGCTACATTTTCCCCAAAGGAAGGTGACCTTGGCTGAAATAATTATCTCTTTTAACTTTGTTGCCCATCTGCTTTCTGCCTATAAAAACCTTCCATTTTGTACAGTCCCTCCATGTGCCCTTCTAGTTAGGTGGGATGCTTAATAAAGCCAATTAGATCTTCATATTTACTCAGTTGAATTTGTTCTTTAGTAGCACACTCCCATTTATTCCTCCCCAGGTACTCTGGGAGACAGGCAGGGCAAATGTGGAGAATTGAGGTCCATTGGGCTGAAGTGACTTGCCTAATCAGTACAGTGAGTAAGTGGCTGAATGAGGTCCAGAAACCAGGCCTCTGCTTTCTAGTGTGATGCTTGGAAGGGGTCACCCCGGCTGTCAGGGCAAAGAAATCTCCCGGGCCTGACCTCTTCCTCCTTAAAGGACTGGCAGCGCTTCTTGCCTTGTTAGCAGAGCCTTGGCTCCAATTTCTTTCTCAAGACTTTCTAAATATCCGCATGATATTCACAAAACCCGTAGGTGCTTACTTAGAGCCAGGTGTTTTCTTATTTCACCTCCATAGTAACCCTGAGGATACATATAGTGCAGACTGAGACTAGAGAAGCAGCTTAGCCAAGGTTTCATAATAGCAGACGCCAGACTTTGAGTTGAGTGTTTTTCCTCTTGTCCCACACTGTAGTTGGTATATAACTACTTTAAAAAATTGTATAATATACAATAACTACTTTAAAAATTGTATAATAAAAAATAAAAAAAATTATCATATTTGCCATTTATAAGTATACAGTTGGTCAGTGGCATTAAGTATAGTCACATTGTTATACAGTCACTATCCATCTCCAAAACATTTTTTATCATCTTATCCCAAAACTCTGTGCCCTAAACACTAACTCCGCATCTCCCCTTCCGCTAGCCCTTGGCAATGATTGTTCTACTTTCCATTGCTATTCACTTGACTATATGACTTCTTATAGGTGAAATCACGTGGTATTTGTCCTTTTGTATCTGGCTGTTTCACTTAGAAAATGTCTTTAGGATTCATTCATTAGAGCAAGTGTCAACATTGCATTCCTTTTTAAACTGAACAATGTTCCATTGTGTGGGTATACCACATGTTCTCCATTCATCATTGATGGACACTTGGGTTGTTTCGGCCTCTCTACTGTTGTGAATAATGCTGCTGTGAACATGGATGTACCAATATTTATTCAAGTTCCTGTTTTCATATTCTGAGTACATAATAACTGCCTTTTGTTACACATTTCCTCTCAGGTCTTTGCTTTGAAACTTGTGCTCTAGTTGCCTATGCATTTTAAAAATCTGTAACCAGCTTTCTGATCTATTGATGGAAATTCCAGTATTTCACACCAAGTTTGAAAGTCTTCTCCACCCCACTACAGTCCACTAAGGGGGCAGCCTAGTGTCATGGCTCAGTGTGTGGACTCTGGAGCCAGGCTGCTGGGGTTCCGATACTAGCCCTGCCATTAATTAGTTAAGTGATCTTGAAGTTATACAAATTCTGTTTGAGTGCATGCGATATCCTAGTAACAGTAGAAATAGTAGTACATCTCTAAACAGGATTTTACTTAGATAAATAATTTGGAGCAGGGATGTGTATGCTAGTTCCAAATTCAGCCTTCAGCTGTTGAGAGATGAAGTAGCTCTAATGTCCTGAGGCTGCTTTGCAGGTGGGAGGAATTGGAGTTTGTATAAATTGGTAGAACTTTCTAGGGCCAGTGAGATCCCCAAATCCACCGAGTAGGAGGGCATGGTGGGAAAGGACTTCACTGCAGAAAAACTATACATTTTGAGAATATCAGAGTTTGCAAATCCCCTCCCAGCATTTCTTGTTGCCTGTAGTTCAGGAAAGTCATCATAAAAGTGAATTAACTTTTCAGAGTTTACCAGTTGTCACCAGTCTCTTGCGTCCTCACAGCCTTTTCTGTTCAGCGTGTACTGGGCACCTCCAAAGTACCAGGCACATTGGGCACTAAGGATGGATGGGCAGCTCCCAGTGTAGTGGGAGAGACAGGCACCTTGGAGGAAATTCTGTTGCACCTGAGTGCAGCATAGGTGTACTGTGGGCCTGGGGCTGGATGGAGAGGCGGGAGAGGCAGGTATGCTGGGGGAGATTGGGAAGGTGGTGGGAGAAATACTTGCAACTGAGTGTGAAATGAGAGGGGCCCTTCACCTGGAGGCAGGACAGCCCTGGCAGACGAGTCGCATATCATGGAGGTATAAACCAGAAGCAAGGTGTTTTCGATGAGCAGCATTAGAGCATTCTGGGTTTTGTTTGTTTTTGAGTTTGTTACCTTTTTTTTGTTCTTTTGGTGGGAGACCAGATAGAGAAATGTTCCTTACGGACAGAAATAGCAAACAAATTTCCTTAGGCATACAGCATCACTGATTTAAGTTGTTTGGGGAGGAACCTAGATTATTCAACTTCCTTATTTTGATAGGCATGGAAACTGAGTCATACATGTATGGCCGTGTGAACATATTCTATTCCCCGATGCTAATAGCAAGAGCAGCTGTGAGAGGGGAGTGGGAATTGAGTCTCCTCCTTTAAGTTAGTGTGTGGGGAAGGCTGAGTGGGCAGAAAGAGAAACTCTGAGAACTGGGATAACTTTAAGTATTTCTTGCCTGGACTTTCATTACTGGAATGCCCAGTTAATGAAAAGCAGTGGAAATACACAAACTTACCAAATAGAGCAGGTCCCACAGCAGCCCTGAGGAGTTTGTGTCTGTTAAAGATGTTAGCCAGCCATTGGAGAGGCTTCTCTGGGTGGCCACGCAGCCAGAGCTGAGGGGCTGTGCGCCACTTCCCTGTGTTCCCTCACTTAGCCATGCCGGGTTGGCTCTCCACTTGAGGGTCTCTGTTCCTTTATGAGATGGTCAGTCAGAAAAATCTGCCCATTAAATAGCCGTCAGCTGGTTGGAAATCTTATTTAAATCAGTGGGGGAAGTGATAGGTTCTTATAAAAACTAGGTTGCTTTGAAGAGTTTTCTGGTAAAACTGTAGTAACCTTGCATATTGTATTGAGATACCTCACCACTAGGGCTACAGTTTTTTGTTTTCTCTGAGACTTGTTTAATAAATAAACTTAACTTTACTTGATGATCTGGTAATCTGTTTTAAGGGCCTGTGTCATAACTAGTAGTGATGACCTCATAGTAAGTTCAAATAAATACTTAAGTAATAAATATTATTAAGAGATTCAAATTCTTTAGTGACAAATTTTCAAAGCTAGAAAAAAAAACCAGTCCTGGCCAGTGTAGTATAATGGTTAGAGCATCAGCCCATGCATCAAAGGGTCATGGATTCAATTCCTGAGTTGCAAGTTTGATCCCTGGCTGTGGTTGGGTGCATGTGGGAGGCAACCAATTGATGTGTCTCTCACTTTGATGTTTCTCTCTCTCTCTTCCTCCTCCTCCACCCCTACCCCTCCTCCCACTCTCTCTAAAAATCAATGGAAAAAAATACTTGGGTAAGGACTGACAACAACAAAAATTAATGTTATCTACCTGTCAAACTTTGCTTTTAAAATAACATATAGTGCCTTAAACTTTTTATGTTTTTGATCGTAATGGAAAGAAGATATGGATGAATCCAAGTGTTAAATTTATACTATATACTAGATTTTATGATGATCATAGTTTGGGTAGAATTCATATTATTTAGGTTGCAGCATGATTCATATGATCATAAAGGAAAATATTCCTACAGTAAGGAAAAGGTGGACTTGGTGCCTGCCTCATGGAAGTGGAGTAGAAGAAATAAGTGAAAAGCAGAGAAAGAAAGGAATTGATCTGCAGTGAAGGAAGCAGAAGGGCTGAAGTGGAGGCTGGTGCACAGGGGCCTTTCTGAGGTGCTGAGGTCCAGAAAGGCTCTAGGGCAGTGGTTCCCAACCTATTTTTGGCCATGCCCCACATAAGCATCTCTGAAATCCTGCTACCCTCCCACCCCCCGTGACATATAATTCTTAATATTCAAATAAGTGAACTCCTGTTCATATGGAGGAAGTCTAAAAGGCTATTAACTTGGTCTAAACAAGCTTCTAAAGAACATGGCATCCATGAAAGAGAAAACTCAAAGAATGGAAGGACAGTTGAAGTAGTGAGGAAGAAATCACTAAGAAATTATTAAAAAATAATATATAAAGTGATATAAAAATAGCAAATAAAGTTTCAAACATAATAGAGAACTGAAATACATAAATGTCACAATAAATATGTATATACTGTATATGAGGCCCCTAGAACCATAAGAAATGCAAAAAATTCAGTTAATAACTCATTCTCAAATTGCCCTGTTAAAAATCAAACTGCTCCCTTGTGGGGCATGTGCTCCACGCTGGGAACCACTGCTCTAGGGAAAGTGACACTGAAGTTTGTGAATGTTGATTGTGAAAGACTTGGATTGGGAGGTGTAAAAGTAGGTTCCATGAGATTGGAGACATAGGGACTGTGATAGGGAGAGAAAATTGGGTTCTGGAGACATCATTTGTGCCTGACATAAACTTTATTACTGGGTATGTGGTTATATGAGCCAGTAAGTAACTTTTTTTGCTTAAGCTGTTTTCACTTGGGGTTTCTTTCATTGTGGATGAGAGCCCTACAAGGGGACAGAATATTTTCATTCTCTGAAAATACCATTAGTGGAGTTGGCCATATGTAGAGTTCAAGCTTTATTCATTCAGAAGGAAGTGTTTTGTGTCATATTTTCCCCAGGTCCCTGCCTGGGTCTGGCTCCCTGGACTGAATTGTATATATATTTTTAAAGCCGTAAGTATAGTCAAGTTGGACTCCCTTGGTTGGAAGTGATAGAAACTTGAGGTAAGCGAACTCATGCCACAAAGGGTGACTTATCGGGGGATAGCAGTGTATGTCATTGGCTTGGAGGAGAAATAAAAAACCAAGCAAAGGAAGGGGCTGGGGATCCTGCAACCTGAGTGCTGCCCAAGACTGTTGTGTTGTTTCTCTTCATGTGCTAATTCTGTCCCTCCTCCTTGTTGTAACTCAGAATTTACTATTTGGCCAAAAATACACCATAGCTGCCAACCTGTAAAAATGAGCGGCCTGTAGACATGCTTTGTTTGCTCAGAGTGTTTTTGAAAATTGATTTAGTTATTAGCTTTTAAAAGGGGAGATTTCACATAAAAATCCAAATTCCTGGCATCTCTGAAAAAATCAGGAGTCTGGCGCTGATGAATCCCAGCACTGAGCTGGGGCTGAGGAGCTGTCCCTCCTCTCCGAAGGGGCGCTGTGCTGTCTGAAGGCTGAAGCAGTCAGGCCGCTGTCTGTCTTCTGCCTGAGGGCTCCCTCTCCCAGCTTAACCTTCATGGCCTCGGCCCACTTAGTGTGGTGTCCACACCTGACTTGGGTCCAGTGCCTTCTTGGGACCACTCAGTTTCTCCCATACTAACCTGGCACGTCTTATCGCTCTTCCTCTTCACCTCTCACCTCTCCTGGAATAATCATGAAGGTGGCGGAAGGGAGCATTTTCTAGAAAAGGAATGCTAGGCTGACAGTCTCTTAAATTTCCTATTTGGAAAAAATTGTGTTCTCTAGTGAAATCTTTTTTTAAACTCATTTTTACCAGATGTACTTTTGCCCAAATGGCCTATTATTGTTTTTAATGTGTTATTACTATAAGTAGGCCTTTGCTTTTTTATTTTGGAGGAGAGTTGGGAGCATTTTAGAGAAGCTTTAGTGATTTATGGCAAAAATTAAAAATAGGGTATGAAAGTATACACCCATTGTTTGACAGTGGTAGAAGTGTGGTTTGACAGCACTCAGTCTGAAGATTTGAAATTTTGTCATAGATACTTCTTCACATAAAATGGAAGATTTAGAGTGTTCAAGCAAATCTTTAAAACATTGTCCTGAATTGAATTTCTAGTTTTTGTCAAGAGAAGATGAGCAACCTATAATTTTTTTCTCAATGTAAAGATTCATAACTGAAGCCACGGCCCGTGTGGCTTGGGTTGAGAAGCCTGAAGAAAGAGTGGATGTGCAAATTAATACACAAGACAAGAAATATAAATTTAGAAAATTATGGGGAAACTACAGAAAGCTTAGTTCTAGTGACTAAGCTCCACTGAATCTCCAGCCCCCCATCTCCTTATTTACTAGAATACACAATTGCCCTTTAGGAATGCAAACAGGCATATCAAAGGTAATTTTTAGTAAACGTGAAAGACCATCATGTTAGGGGGATTGCCTTTGGCCATTCATTCAGCAGCAGGTAATATGCAGATATTCAGCCTTCTGAATATCAAAGTCCATTCAGCCTTCTGACAAGACTTTTCACATTTGTATACTAATTGTTGTTGATATTTGCTTCCAGTAATAACCATCTTCAGGAAACTAAGTAATAAGTCCATGAGTATATGCATCAGAAATAATAAGCATTTCAGCTGGAACTTAACAAAGTAACATGGCTTATTCATTTGTTTTTATGGGTGATTTAAGCTAGGACTACAAAACGTTGTTCCAAATGTATACTAACAATCTTTCACACCTGATTTAGTTTTAAAATTAAAGTATTGATAGTATTTAATAAAGTATTTTTTAAAACTTGTTTTCTGATTTATAGAATTCCTATTCTGTTCTAAATTGTGAAAAACCAATATATTTTCAAATCAGAATTACTTAAAAAAATTTATTTCATTATTTGAAGTGAACATACCATTTTCAATTTTTATTATTTTGTCCTATTTTTAGTAAAATTTGTTTTCCCAAGGCCTAAACCCAAGACTACTTTATCCAGAAAGGCTATCATTTAAAATTGAGTGACATAAAGAACTTTTCAGACATAAAGAGGTTAAAGGTCTATTTACCACCAAACTAGCAACACAAGAAATGTTAAAGGGATTGCTTTAAGTAGAAAAAGAAAAGGAGAGAAAAAGGATCATAGGTATAAAGAAAATAAAAATGGCAATAAATAAATACCTATCAATATTCACCTTAAATGTAAATGGATTACAGGCTCTGGTAAAAAAGACATAGGGTAACTAAATGGATAAGAAAATATGACCCACATATATGCTGTTTACAAGAGACCTACCTTAGAACAAAAGATACACACAGATTGAGAGTGAAGGGATGGAAAAAAATATCCCATGCTAATGGAAAGGAAAAACAAACTGGGGTAACAATACTCATATCAGACAAAATAGACTTCAAAACAAAGGCCATAAGAAGGGACAGAGAAGGCTACTTCATAATACTAAAGGGAATGATTCAACCAGAAAATATAACCCTTATAAACATACATGCATTCAATATAGAAGTACAAATACATTAAAAAACGCTTGGTGGACTTTTAAGGGAGAGATTGACAGCAATATAGTCATAGTAGGAACTTCAACACCCACTGACATCACTGGATAGATCTTCCAGACAAAAAATTAACAGGGAAACAGGCCTTAAATGACACAGTAGATCAGATGAATCTAAATGATATTTATAAAACATTTCATCCTCAAACAACAGAATATACATTCTTAAGTGCACATGGAACATTGTCAAAGATAGACCACATGTTAGGGCACAAAACATGTCTATACAAATTTAAGAAGATGGATATCATACCAAGTAGCTTCTCAGATCACAATGGCATAAAGTTAAAATCAACTATAATAAAAAAAAGAACACTCAAAACTACTCAAATACATGAAGGCTAAATAGCATGTTATTAAACAATGAAAGGGTTACCAGTGAGATCAAGCAAGAAATTAAAAACTTCCTGGAAACAAATGAAAATGAACAAACAACCACCCCAAACCTCTGGAACATGGTGAAAGCAGTCCAAAGAGGAAGTTCATAGCACTACAGGCCTACCTTAATAAACAAGAAAAAGAACTAATAAACCACCTAAACCTACAACTAAATGAACTGGAGAACAGCAAGAAATGCCCAGAGGAAGTAGAATGAAGGAAATAATAAAGACCAGAGTGGAAATAAATAACAAAGAGACAAAACATATAGTACAAAAGACCAGTGAATCCAAGAGCTGTTTTTTTTTTTTGTAAAGCTAAACAAGATTGATGAACCCCTTGTCAGACTCATCAAGAAATAGGACCCAAATAAATAAAATCAGAAATAAAAGAGGTGATATAACAACGGATACCACAGAAGCACAAAGGAATGTAAGCAAATACTAGGAACAGCTTATATGCCAACAAACTGTACAACCTGGGTAAAATTCCTAGAAATACACAATCTTCCAAAACTCAATCAGGAAGAATCAGAAAACATGAGTAGGCCAGTAACAGCTGATGAAATTAAAGCAATAATTTAAAAACTTCCAGCAAACAAAAGTCCTAGACCAGATGGATTTATAGTGAATTTTACCAAACATTCAAAGAAGCACTAACACCTAGCCTCCTTAAACTATTCCAAAATATTCAAGAGCAAGGAACACTTCCAAGCTCTTTTTATGAAGCCAGCATTATCCTAATTCCAAAACCAGATAAAGACACTGCAAAGAAAAAAATATATAGGCTAATATCTCTCATGAACACAGATGCTAAAATCCTCAACAAAATATTAGCAAATCAGATCTAGCAATATATTAAAAAGATTATGTACTATGATCAAGTGGGACTTATTCTGGGGATGTAAGGCTGTACAATATTTGTCAATAAATGCGATACATTTTCATATTCTCATTTGACAACTCTGTGATACAGACAAGGTGGCATTTGGACTCTACCTACCAACTCATTTTCTTCCAGTTTGTTGAACAAAAGGCTACTGATTAGGTTACCCTGAGACTAAGATTCACTTAAAACCACCCGTTCCTGCTGACATTCTGCTTTGTGTTTATATACTGTGATTTGCTTTCAGAATTTTACTTCTCAAGTGAATATGTGTTCTGGTATTTTAATTAATGCTAAATGGTAGAAAGTATTATCTACTAGTAATGTATCAGAATATTACCTAAAAAGCATTTCCCAGCTCCCTGCCGAGCCATTCTTGGTTGGGAGTAACTTGCTTCTCTGTATGTGTTTATTCTTATCCATCCAATGCCTTACTAGAAGGTCCATCTTGCAATGGCCCCTCACATTTTCTAGGGTACATTTCTGCTTTTGTTTAGTTTTTGTTAATCCTCACCTGAGGATCTTTTTCCATTGACTTTTAGAGTGAAGGGGAGGGAGGAAGGGAGAAGGAAGAGAGAGAAAGAGAGAGAGAGAGAGAGAGAGAGAGAGAGAGAGAGAGAGAGAGAGAGAGAGACAGAGAGAGACATCGATTGCCTCCTGGCAGGGGATCAAACCTGCAATCCAGGTATGTGCCCTTGACCTGGAGTCAAACCCATGAACCTTTAATGTGCAGGCCAAAGCTCTAACCACTGATCACACTAGCCAGGGCTACGATACATTTCTTTTTTTTAAATATATTTTTATTGACTTCAGAGAGGAAGGGAGAGTTAGAGAATCATTGATCAGCCGCCACCTGCACACTTCATACTGGGGAGGGAGCCCACAACCATGTGCCCTTGAATCGAACCAGTGACCTTTCAGTCCACAGGCCAGTGCTCTATGCACTGAGCCAAACCAGCTGGGCTAGGATACATTTCTTAATACATCATTTTAGGCCCATTTGTAGATGAATATGTCATATCTTTTGAGAGTCATCACCCCGTCAGTTCCCCACCACACCTTATGTTTCAGTACTCTGGTGCCTGGTCTCACTCTGATGTTCATGCCTTCACATGTGCTCTCTCTGATGTGTGTGTGGGAAGCTCCCCTCTCTCATGCCCACCCGCTGAGTAAACTTTTGTTTAATGTTCAAGTCTTTCCTGATTCTCTTTTCCCAGAGTTCCTTATGCTTCACTATGCCTTATGTTGTCTTTTTCATTGCAAGAAATTGTATTAAAATGTCTTTCCTGGAGAATCCAAGATGGCGGCATAGGTAAACACCTACACTGCTGCCTCGCACAACAATTTCAAAACTACAACTAAAAGATAAAACGAACATCATCCAGAACCACAGGAAAGCTGGCTGAGTGGAAATTCTACAACTAGAGGGAAAGAGAGGGGCTCACGGAAACCCAGAGGAGCTGCAAAAAGCTGAGGTACGGAGATGCGCGCGGAGAGAGTGGGTGCCGGAGTACCTGGCTAGTTTTCTCTGGCAGGAGGGAAACGGAGACTCTCAAAGGCATTGAACCCCTTATCTTACGACACTAAACCCCAGATCCAGTCGAAACTCATACGGGGGGAGTTTGGACTGTGAAAAGGGA
Source organism: Lasiurus cinereus (assembly GCA_011751065.1). Classification (NCBI taxonomy): domain Eukaryota; kingdom Metazoa; phylum Chordata; class Mammalia; order Chiroptera; family Vespertilionidae; genus Lasiurus; species Lasiurus cinereus. The sequence goes on from JAAGEH010000393.1 coordinate 60,121,841, forward strand.
GAGGTGCACAGAAATTTAGGGGAGTCGCAAAAGATCAGAGGGCTGGTGGCACGCACAGCACTGCGCAGAGGACAGACTGCTGATTGTGCCGCTGGCTTTCACTAGTGGGCGGGAGACAGACCCTCACAACTGTGCCACTTCTGACTCCACTATGCCCCAGTTTCAGGTGAAACCCTGGGGACCTAAATTCGTGTGGTCCTGGAGCGCAGGGGAGCCGGAAAGACAGCTGTCTAGAGGCACTGCGGGCATGCCCGCGCAAGGACTGCTCCAGCGATTACCCAGTCACATGAGACTCATTAGCCATGGAGGGGGGGGGCTGAATGGAAGGCAAGGCTGTCCCTTAAGCCCTAAGACTCCACCCCTCTTAAGCTCAAAAGAGAGGCTTCTGCGGTTTTGCAAGTCTGGTATCATAAGGCTGAATCCAACACAGAATTTCTCCCGGCATAGTGAAAATGCCGAGACAAGGGAAAGGATCACAAACAAAAGAAATGGAGGAAAAGAAACAACTGGATATAGAGTTCAAAACCATGCTTATAAGGTTTTTCAAGAATATGCTAGAAAAGTTGGATAAAGTTAGCGAGAGCCAAGAGGAGATGAAAAAGGACCAACTAGAGATGCAAAAGATTCAACTAGAGATGGAAAAGGTCCAACTAGAGATTAAAAAGGACCAACTAGAAATTAAATATACACTGACTGAAATAAAAACCGTTATACAGAGTCTTAACAGCAGACTAGAGAAAGGCAAGAATCAAGTCAAAAATTTAAAATATAAAGAAGCAGAAAACATTCAACTGGAAAAGCAAGAAGAGAAAAGAATCCAAAAATGTGAAGATAATGTAAGGAGCCTCTGGGACAGCTTCAAGCATACCAACATCAGAATTGTGGGGGTGCCAGAAGAAGAGAGAGAGCAAGATACTGAGAAGCTATTTACAGAAATAATGACTGAAAACTTCCCACATCTGGTAAAAGAAATAGACTTACAAGTCCAGGAAGCACACAGAACCCCATATAAAAGGAATCCAAAGAGGACCACACCAAGACACATCATAATTAAAATACCAAAAGCAAAAGACAAAGAGAGAATATTAAAAGCAGCAAGAGAAAAACAGTTCATTACCTACAAGGGAGCACCCATATGACTGTCAGCTGATTTCTCAACAGAAACGATGCAGGCCAGACGGGAGTGGCAAGAAATATTCAACGTGATGAATAGCAAGAACCTACAACCAAGAATAATCTATCCAGCAAAGCTATCATTCAGAATTGAAGGTCAGACAAAGAGCTTCACAGATAAGAAAAAGCTAAAGGAGTTCATCAACTCCAAACCAGTATTATATGAAATGCTGAAAGGTACTCTTTTAGAAGAGGAAGAAGAAAAAGGTAAAAGCCAAAAAATTATGAACAACAAATACATATCTATGAACAAGTGAATCTAAAAATTAAGTGAATTAAAAATTTGATCAACAGAATAAACTGGTGAATATACTAGAATCAGGAGCACAGAAAGGGAGTGGACTGATAATTCTCAGGGGGAAAGGGGTGAGGGGTGTACAGGGAGAGACTGGACAAAAATCATACACCTATGGATGAGGTCAATGGGAGGGAGGTTTAGGGCAGAGGGAAGGGTGGGAGCTGGGTGGAGGGGTGCTATGGAGGGGAAAAAAGAGAAACAAATGTAATAATCTGAATAATAAAGATTTAATTTAAAAAAAATGTCTTTCCTTAGGACAGTGAGTTTTCTAAGGGCACAGATCCAGAGTGTCGTACAAAGTTAGCACTTCAGTATTTTGGTGACAAAAATGAATCAAGCTATGGAGCTTCTGTGTTGATGAGTAGAACACGTTAAAGGGTGTCTGTTGGCGTGCTTTCTCAGGTCCCCTGTAGAAGACTTCTCTGTATAGGAATTATGCCAGAACTTGATCTTATGGGCCCAGGTCTGTGTATGGCTTTTAAGAACTATTGGCTAAGAATCCAAGTAGTCCACTGGAGAGATCAGGAAGTTTGCCAGCCTCTCAGAGAGAGTTCTGAATTTTTTTAGCAAAGGCAGTGGGGGGATTAGAATTTCTTTGCAAACAGTGGTGTATATACTGAAGTTAGGGATGAAGTGTACTGAGTCTATAACTTACATGAAATGCAATGCGTCAGAATTTAAGATTGACAGGTAAATAGAGGGATGCCAGATGGCTGGGTATATGATAAAGGAAATGGAGTGAAATGTAAATTGTGGCACCCAGGTGATGGGAACATGGATTCACTGTGCAGTTCCGCCAACTTTTCTTAAAGTTTGAAACTTTTCATAATAAAATGTTGGGGGAAAGGGATACTTGCATTATTTTTAAGAACACATTTATTGGCTAGGCATAACTATAATAAACAAATCATTAACATGGACTTACTGAGCCTGAATTATTTTTCTTCCTGGCATTTCTTTGCCTTTCTTTAGTCAAATCTCAGTTCTTATGGTGCTCCCTTAAAATTTCCCTGGCCTTCAGTCTAATGTAGAAGTTTCTCCTGTGTTTCCAGAGCTCACCTCGCATACTTCAGCCATGGGATTTAGTATCCTGTGTTTATTTACTAATCTGCCTGAATCACTCAACTTGGAGTTTCTTCATTACAAAGACTGTTTCTGGAATGCTTTTGGTATAAGTAAAAATGAAAACGATAACAATAAGTAGACTAACAGTAGTTTAAACAAATGAGTTTATTATCTCTAATAACAGAGGAGGGTGGGGGCAGCATGTCCAGTGTCTAGTCCAGGACTGGTTCAGGGTGGGCACCTTGGTGCTCTGCCTCTCTCCTGTTTCCCTCATCACCTCAGGTGGCAATATGTGGATTGGAAATAAGCACCATGGTCATTCAATTTCTGAGCTTTCAGCCAACATCAGTGAGTTTGTTAAATAGTCTTCAGTTTGTTTATTATGGTTTCTTCCAGAAAAATTGATTTAAAAAAAAATAACAGCTCAGAATTTTATAAACAGCTCACATGTTTATAAAAGCCCCTCACTTGGGAAGTTATTTCTCCATTTTCATACAGCTATAGGAATTCATAGCAGCAAGGTTGCTTCAGAGAAACTGAGTGACAGCTTACCGGTCTGGAGGCTTCAGCCTCCACCGCCAGCCTCAGCTCTGTGGGCCAGAAGAAGTTTCACCTCCTAAACCAAGGCCTTTTGGGAAGGCCTGCTCTTTATCCTACTTATTCTATTTTAGTTACAGCTCAAATGTACGTAATTACGTAGTTAATTACTTAAGACACTTATTAAAAAGTACATAATTAGAAAAAGGGACTGGAAAGAGGGAGTAGAGGCAGGGGAAAAAGGGGTGGTGGGTCCCATTGAAGGGGGAGGGCCCCAGGCATGACCCACTCAGGCCCAGATCACAGCGCTGATTTCTGCGGTGATAGCAATCCTTAACTCAAGAAAAGGTTTAAGTTCAGTTTAATAAGATGGATAAATAGGTGAAAAACATTAAAAGCTATGTAGCTATGACCTCAAATAGGTTTTAAATAGCTATACTAATAAAAGGGTAATATGCTAATTAGACTGGAGGTCTTCCTGACAAAGCCTGGTGGGCACATGGGTGTTACTTTTAAATGGAATGTAGTGCTGGCTGCTAGGAGGGTGGCAGGGACCTAGGAGCCGTTGCTCTAGCTGGGGGATGTGGCGGCCCACACCGCGACTTCCCCAGGAGGCTATTTGCTGCCCATTGACGCTGTCCCCACTGCAGGCTTCCAGCCCAGTCCGAAGCTTGGGTTAGGAAGCTGATAGTGAGTTTCATGCTCTGTCCAAGCCTTGGCGTAGATGACGAGTTCCGGCCAGGGAACATTATCTTCTCTAAGCCGGGCTCCGCTCCCTCATTCACATTCTGGGAACAAAGCCACTTGCTTCTCTTCAACCTGGAAGCCACACCAGGCCCAACTGCACGGCCACATAATCACTAGCACACAGCACCCTGGTCGCAGGTGGACTGTTATCACCTTGTGTGGTTTGTGCCCACACTCTCTTGCTTTGAATGTTCCCAGTCCATATGTGCCCGCCCATCTCTTTGGCTTACAGTTCTGTCCATGTACAAATGCACTTCTGTTACTGTGGGTTATCTTCAGAAGCGGATGCTGGAAAGGTGGCGTCTGACTGCTTTCTGAGGTTGCTCCTCTCCCCACTCCTCTTGGTGTGGGCCTATCCGCTGAAAAGCCTGGAGTTTGCATTTGGCTTATAGCCTGGAGGTGCAGACCCTGATGCAAAACAGCTGTCACCTTCAAGTGCCCATGCAGTGGGGGTGAGGGTGAGGGTAGGGGCAGCTTTATTCTTGAGATTTGTGTACAGGGAGACCTGCGCTTTGCACCATGATACCGCAGAAAATCCAAAGAACTCTCACTGGCTTCATTTCCAATACTTTAACACACTAAAGTAAATCCACTCTTTTTCTTCTCTAAATCTAAATCTTTTGTCATTAAAGTGAAGACATAGAAAGAATGTGTTTATACTAGCTGGGCTCTTGGCCCTTAGCTTTTCATTAAAAACATGTTATGTCCACTTGCAGAATGCATATCCTAAGTGCGTTCCAAAAAAAGAAAGAGTTCAAGGTTCAATTCAAAGTTGACCCTCTTGGAAAGGAATGGAGGTGAGGGGCATAAAACAAGCATTTCTCTCCAAGAGCTTACAGTCTTAGTTGGAGGGAATAAGACATACAGTATTAAAAAGTTCAGTATTTCAAGAGTTAAAAACAGTACAAGACAAACACAAGAGGTCATATAGTATTAGGCAAGTTTCAAATGAATGGAGGTTCAAAACTTCAGATGGCAGTGGCTATAAATGTTCAACTTGGTAAACGTGCATCTTACCCAAAGAACTTACCATTGTATTTGGCCCTGTGGCAAACCTTTGAAAACTCAGAGATTGAATCTTAGTAATTGTTTTCTTTTATCCTAAAATTGCTTTGATTTTAAAGGCTTCCTTGGTCCTTTTCCAAACCCTAAACCTTTACTCTCTTCACCCCCAAGTTTTTAGTATAAGAAAGCTGAATAAGTTAAGGTTGTCGGTCAAGAAGTAATGCCATCATGGTCTTTGAGGTAGAATTTTTGGTTGAAACTTCCCCCACTTTCTTTTTATACTCTATTTCTACAAATTAAGGTGGTAATTGTCCACTCTGTTTCTAAATTTAGTTACTGGAGGAACACATTTTTTTTTTAATGTTTCACCTAAATAAACTGAGTAGATTCCAGAGCCCAAATACTAGGGACTGGGCATGCTGCCTGTCAGCAAAGTGCTCATTTAATCACTTGGGTTGGCTTTTATGTCTGTCTCAGCAATGAAGACAGGAAACGCAAATATAGTATAAGCCTCCAGATAAATACAGTGTGGGGCCAAAGTAGACTTACAATTGTTTATATGGAAAGTAATACAGTAATTTATATATATAAAAGGCTAATATGCAAAGTGTCCCCTCAGGAGTTCCACCAGGAGACTGGGAGTTCAATAATTGCACTGACCATCAGGGGGCGGCATGGAACAAAGGAAAGCCCCAACTGGCAGCCAGGGAAGGAAGGTCTCAGCTGGCAGCCAGAAGGCCCCGATCAGCCTGATGGCTGGATAGGCCTGGGGACCCTACCCGCACACAAATTTTGTGCACCAGGCCTCTAGTAGAAATATATAGATTAAAATACTGGCAGCAGACACCCTATTAATAGTGAGTATTTGTGGGTGCAGGGTCATAGGTGATTTTTTTTTAAAGATAGTTTTGTGTATTTTGTAGATTTTTTTTTTTTTCACTATTGAAGGGGTTTAGAATATACCACCCCCTAATCTGCCACTTTGGCATAAGGATTATTTTGAAATAAAGGCAATTGAGAAAGGAATCAACACAAAGAAAAACTGCCTATCCTCCCCCCTGTACCAGGAGGGGCAGGATGATTCTGCCTCACCTGAGATAATTCTAGATGCCAGTGAGCGCAGAGAAGGAAAGCACCGGAGGAGTCTCCATAGAGACTTACCTCCCATTAGTTCCCACAGATTTACCTTCCAAGTTCACCCCCTGCAAGTGCACAGTCCCTTCCCATGCCTTGTCAGTTCTCTACAAAGTGCCTCCTTCTTTTGTTGGGATGCTCCTTAAGCCCAGGCACCAACCCCCTTGATCACTCCTCACTGCCCTCCTGTGTGTGCAGGGAACATGGTTAATAAGCTTGTTTATTTCTTTTCTCTTCTCTTTACTTTCTCATTAGTCTGTCTTTGTCAGTCTCATTTTGGAGTTTCTGCCAATGACCTAAGATAGGTTTGTTTTCCTTCCTCTATGTGTTTTCATTACTTTTTATTTTTAAATACTTAAAAAAGTATTTTAGACATTCAGAGTGCTTCTTGTCCAACTCCTAGTCTTTTGGTAATGCACTTCTTCTCACATTTTGATTTTGTCTTTGTTAAAAGTGATCACTAGTACTTCTTTTAACAGCTGCCTGAGAAGCCCTGCTTGTGTATGCTGCCTCTTCTGTGGGGTGACTTTCTCTGGGGTGTGCTCTGATGGGCTTTAGCTGTGAAGTCGCTGAGCTGCTGTGACTGCATGTTACCCCCAAGAGAGGATGTGTTAGTGCCTGGCCTTGCGCTCTAGCACTGTGCGGCTAGGTTACTTTCTGTGTTGATTTTTGGCTTGAGGAGTGCTGTGGTGAAAGTTTTCAGAATACACATCCACAGTCAGGGCTCAGGCTTCCTTGTCATCTCTTCCAGTTGGTGGAAGATGTCCTTCTAGTCCAGTCCTTGCCTGAAGATGTGCTGCTTCCAGGGCTTGGCTTCTCAAGTCTCAATACAGAAAAGGTTGGGGTCCTGAGGCCCACCGGCACAGGGCTGGCCTATTCCCCATGTGTTTATTAAATATGAAGTTACCAACAGCAGCTGCAGACTGTCCGTTCTCACTGCTGCCTTTTCTTCCCAGTGTGGGGATTTCTTCTTTTTGAGCCCATTGTGTATTGAAGACTTCCCCACTTTGGAGGTTGTCTGCAATCACATGGGAAGCATTTAGATGTTCCAGCTCAGGCTGTGCCTAGGAACCGCTGATTTAGTGTTTTTTTTTATGTTACCCAATGATGTATGTTGTGTGTATTTATTTTTCAAGGGGGTTATTTTCAGTTACTTTATCAGAAGTGATAGAAATAGGGGCTCGTGTATTATAATTAGAAAAAAATCCTCTTGGAGAAATCAAGATGGCAGCATAGGTAAACACCTAAACAACTAAAAGACAAAACGGACATTATCCAGAACCACAGAAAGGCTGGCTGAGTGGAAATTCTACAACTAGAAGGAAAGAGAAAAGCACACTGAGACTCAGAGGAGCTGTGGAAGTAAAGGCAGAAGTACGGAGTTGTGTGAACGGAGTGGGCTAGCAACTGAGTATGCGGCTGGCTTTCTTAAGCAGGAGGGAGATGAAAGCTCCCAACTGCTCTGAACTCCAGTTCTAGGCAAGACTCTGGGGACCCAGACTCATTCAGAGAGAAACTGGACAGTGGGTGAAACTTGAGGGCGGTTTTCTCTCAGAGATGCTTGCTGCGATTACCGCGGGACACTGAGACCCGGGGGTATCTTAGGGCAGGGGACAGATTCAGCACCAAAGCCCCACTGAAGCATCTCTTGTCTCATAAGGGTGTCTTCAGCTCAGAAGTTCTCCCATTATAGACACAGCTGATCCTCACAGTCAATTGGCCTGGAGGTCAATTCTTCCCAGTGATACCAACAACAATCAAAGCTTAATTACAACAAGACTGTGCACAGCCACAAAGAGATGCACCAAGAGTGTCCAACTCAGGTAACTGGTGAGGTTGAGCCACTGTGCCCTATAGGACACTTAGCACATAAAGCCACTCTGTCAACTCGGGGAAGCAGCCAAAATGCAGAGACAAAGATAAAGGTCACAAATGAAAAAAATGGAGGAAAGCAAATGCCTGGATATAGAGTTCAAAACCACAGTTATAAGGTTTTTCAACAATTTTCTAGAAAAGGCCAATAAATTTAGCAAGACCCTTGAGGATATGAAAAAGGACCAACTAGAAATTAAGCATATACTGACTAAAATAAAAAATAATATACAAAGATCCATCAGCAGACTAGAGGATTACAAGAATCAAGTCAAAGATTTGAAATACAAAGAAGCAAAAAAACAGCCAACCAGAAAAGCAAAAGAAAACAAATCCAAAAATATGAAGATAGTGTAAGGAGCCTCTGGGACAACTTAAAGCATGCCAACATTAAGAAGACTGAAATCATATCAAGCATCTTCTCAGATCAGAATGGCATAAAACTGGAAATCAATTAAAATAAAAACAATCCAAAAAAATCAAACACATGGAGACTAATAGCATACTATTAAACAATGACTGGATTACCAGAGACATCAAAGAAGAAATGGTAACAAACGGCAATGAAAATACAACAATCCAAAATCTATGGGACACAGTGAAAGCGGTCTGGAGAGGGAAGTTAATAGCTCTACAAGCCTACTGCAAAAAAACAAGAAACAATGGTAATAAATTACCTAGCTCTACAACTCAAAGAGTTAGAAAGAGAGCCACAGGAAAAGTCCAGTGTAAGCAGATGGAAGGAAATAATAAAGATAAGAGCAGAGATAAGTGACAAAGAGAACAACAACAACAACAACAAAACCAAAACAAAAACAATACAAAAGATCAACAAAACCAAGAGCTGGTTCTTTGAAAGGATAAACAAGATTGATGAACCTCTAGCCAGGCTCACCAAGAAGCAGAATGAGGACTCAAATAAAATCAGAAATGAAAGAGGAGAAATAACAAAAGACCCCACAGAAATACAAAGGATTGTTAAAAAATACTATGAACAACTGTATTCCAAAAAACTGGACAACCTAGAGGAAATGGACATATTTCTAGAAAATACAACCTTCCAAAACTCGATCAGGAAGAATCTAAACATCTCAATAGATCAATAACTATGGAAGAAATTGAAGCAGTCATCAAAAACCTTCCAACAAACAAAAGCCTGGGGCCAGATGGCTTCACAGGGGAGTTTTACCAAACATTCAAGGAAGAAATAAAACATATCCTCCTCAGACTATTCTGAAAAATTCAAGAGGAAAGAACACTTCCAAGCTCCTTCTATGAAGCCAGCATTGCCCTAATACCAAAAACCAGATAAAAACAACACAATGAAAGAGAATTACAGACCAATATCCCTCATGAATATAGATGCCAAAATCCTCAACAAAATTTTAGCAAATTGGATCCAGCAGTACATCAGAAAGATCATACACCATGACCAAGTAGGATTTATCCCAGGGATGCAAGGGTGGTACAATATCTGCAAATCAATAAATGTGATACATCACATAAACAAATAGATAAAAATCACATAATCATGTCAATTGATGCAGAAAAAGCATTTGACAAAATCCAACATCCTTTCTTGATAAAAACTCTCAACAAGGTGAGAATAGAAGGATCATACCTCAACATCATAAAAGCCATATATGATAAATCCACAGTTAACATCATACTCAATGGGCAAAAACTAAAACCATTTCCCCTAAGAACAGGAACAAGACAGGGATGCCCACTCTCACCACTTTTGTTCGACATAGTACTGGAAGTATTAGCCATTGCAATTAGACAAGAAGAAGAAATAAAAGGCATTCAAATTGGAAAAGAAGAAGTAAAGCTGTCCTCATTTGCAGATGACATAATATTGTACATAAAAAACCTGAAAGACTCCATCAAAAAACTATTAGACTTAATAAATGAATTTGGCAATGTAGCAGGATACAAAATTAATGCCAAGAAATGTATGGCATTTCTATACACTAATAGTGAATTTACAGAAAGAGAGACTAAAAAAGCAATTCCATTTATCATTGCACCAAAAAAAAAATTAAGATACCTAGGAATAAACTTAACTAAGGAGGTAAAAGACCTATATGCGTTAAACTATAGGACACTGAAAAAAGAGATAAAGGACATAAAGAGATGGAAGAACATACCATGCTCATGGATTGGGAGAATCAACATCATTAAAATGTCCATACTACCCAAAACAATCTATAGATTCAATGCACTCCCCATTAAAATACCAACAGCATATTTCACAGACCCAGAAAGAACTCTCCAAAAATGCATCTGGAATAACAAACCCCGAATAGCCACAGCAATCCTGAGAAAGAAGAGTAAAGTAGGTGGGATCTCAATAACAGATTTCAAGCTGTATTACAAAGCCACTGTTCTCAAAACAACCTGGTACTGGCACAAGAATAGGTATATAGACCAATGGAATAGAATAGAGAATCCAGATAACAACCCAAACCACTATGCTCAATTAATATTTGACAAAGGAGGCATGAACATAAAATGGAGTCATTATAGCCTCTTTAATAAGTAGTGTTGGGAAAATTGGACAAATACATGCAAAAATGAAACCAGACCATCAACTTACACCATACACAAACATAAACTCAAGATGGATAAAAGATTTAAACATAAAGCAGGAAACCATAAAAATACTAGAGGGATCCACAGGCAGCAAAATCTCAGACATATGCTGAAGCAATTTCTTTACTGATACTTCTCCTAGGGCAATGGAAACTAAAGAGAAAATAAACAAATGAGACTACATCAAAATAAAAAACTTTTTCATAGCAAAAAAAACCATTAACAAAACAACAAGAAAGCCCACTGTATGGGAGAACATATTTGCAAATGTTATCACTGATAAAGGTTTAATCTCCAACATCTTCAGGGAACTTATACAATTTAATAAAAGGAAGATAAATTATCCAATAAAATAATGGGCAACGGACCTAAATAGAATCTTTTTGAAAGAAGACAAAAGGAAGGCCTAGAGACATATGAAACCATGCTCAAAGTCACTAATTTTCCAAGAGATACAAATCAAAACGACAATGCAATACCATCTCACACCTGTCAGAATGGCAATCATCAACAAACAACAAGTGCTGGCAAGGATGCACAGAAAAAGGAACTCTTGTGCACTGCTGGTGGGAATGCAGACTGGTGCAGCCATTGTGGAGAACAGAATGGAGTTTTCTCAAAAAAACTAAAAATGGAACTCCCATTTGACCCAGTAATTCCACTCTTAGGAATATATCCTAAGAAACTAGAAACACCAATCAGAAAGGATATATGTATCCCTATGTTCATAGCAGCACAATTCACCATAGCTAAGATTTGGAAACAGCCTAAATGCCCATCCGCAGATGAGTGGATTAGAAAACTATGGCACTTCTACATAATGGAATACTACCCTGCTATAAAAAAGAAGGAATCCTTACCATTTGCAGCAGCACGGATGGACTTGAAGAGCATTATGCTAAGTGAAATAAGCCAGTAATGAAAGAAAAATACCACATGATCTCACTCATTTATGGAGAATAATGAACATTATAACCTGTTGAATAAAAAGATAGATATAGAGGCAGTAAAGCACCAAACAGACTGTCAAATTACAGCGGGAAGACTGGGGAGTGTTGGGGGGGGGGGCGGGAAGAGATCAACCAAAGGACTTGTATGCAAACATTTAAACACACTAATGGACACAAGACACTGGGGGTGGGGAGGGGTGAGATGAGGGCAGGTGACGGGAGGCTAGGAGGAAAAAAAAGCATATATGTAGGGGAGGCTAGGGGGAAAAAAAGGATATATGTAGGGGAGGCTGGGGGGAAAAAAGGATACACAGGGAGAATCCAAGATGGCGGCATAGGTAAACACCTATACTGCCTCGCACAACAATTTCAAAACTACAACTAAAAGACAGAAGGGACATCATCCAGAACCACAGGAAAGCTGGCTGAGTGGAAGTTCTACAACTAGAGGGAAAGAGAGGGGCTCACGGAGACCCAGAGGAGCTGCAAAAAGCTGAGGTACGGAGACGCGCGCGAGGAGAGAGCGGGTGCCGGAGTACCTGGCTGGCTTTCTCTGGCGGGAGGGAAATGGAGACTCTCAAAGGCATTGAACCCCTTATCCTACGACACTAAACCCCAGATCCAGCCGAAACTCATACGGGGGGAGTTTGGACTGTGAAAAGGGAGAAGTGCACGGAAATTTAGGGGAGTCGCAAAGAATCGGAGGTCTGGTCACGCACGGCACCACGTGGAGGACAGATTGCTGATTGTGCCGCTGGCTTTCGCGAGTGGGCGGGAGACAGACCCTCCCAACTGTGCCACTTCTGACTCCACTAAGCCCCTGTTTCGGGCGAAACCCTGGAGACCTAGACTCCTGTGGTCCTGGTGTGCAGGGGAGCCGGAAAGGCAGCTGTTAGAGGCACTGCGGGCGCGCGCACAAGGACCGCTCCAGCCATTACCCAGTCACGTGAGACTCAGAGGCCGTGGAGGGCGGGGCCACTGGAAGGCAAGGCGGTCCCTTAAGCCCTGAGACTCCAGCCCTCCCAAGCTCAACAGAGGCTTCTGCGGCTGAATCCAGCACAGAAGTTTCCCCGGCACAGTGAAAATGCCGAGACAAGGGAAGGGATTACAAGCAAAAGAAATGGAGGAAAAAAAAACGACTGGATATAGAGTTCAAAACCACGCTTATAAGGTTTTTCAAGAATATGCTAGAAAAGATGGATAAATTTAGTGAGAACCAAGAGGAGATGAAAAAGGACCAACTAGAAATTAAACATACACTGACTGAAATAAAAACTATTATACAGAGTCCTAACAGCAGACTAGAGAAAGGCAAGGATCAAGTCAAAAATTTGAAATATAAAGAAGCAGAAAACATTCAACTGGAAAAGCAAGAAGAGAAAAGAATCCAAAAATGTGAAGATAATGTAAGGAGCCTCTGAGACAGCTTCAGGCGTACCAACATCAGAATTGTGGGGGTGCCAGAAGAAGAGAGAGAGCAAGATACTGAAAACCTATTTAAGGAAATAATGACTGAAAACTTCCCACATCTGGTAAAAGAAATAGACTTACAAGTCCAGGAAGCACACAGAACCCCAAATAAAAGGAATCCAAAGAGGACCACACCAAGACACATCATAATTAAAATACCAAGAGCAAAAGACAAAGAGAGAATATTAAAAGCAGCAAGAGAAAAACAGTTCATTACCTACAAGGGAGCACCCATACGACTGTCAGCCGATTTCTCAACAGAAACGATGCAGGCCAGACGGGAGTGGCAAGAAATATTCAATGTGATGAACAGCAAGAACCTACAACCATGAATAATCTATCCAGCAAAGCTATCATTCAGAATTGAAGGGCAGATAAAGACCTTCACAGAGAAGAAAAAGCTAAAGGAGTTCATCAACTCTAAACCAGTATTACATGAAATGCTGAAAGGTACTCTTTTAGAAGAGGAAGAAGAAAAAGGTAAAAGACAAAAAATTATGAACAACAAATACACATGTATCAACAAGTGAATCTAAAAATTAAGTGAATTAAAAATTTGATCAACAGAATAAACTGGTGAATATAATAGAATCAGGAGCACAGAAAGGGAGTAGACTGATAATTCTCAGGAGGACAAAAATCATAAAGCATCAAACAGACTGTGAAATTACAGCAGAAAGATTAAAGTTAGGTGAGGTAGATCAATGAAAGGACTTGTATGCATGCATATAAGCATAACCAATGATCACAGACACTGGGGGGTTGGGGTATGCCTGGGAGGGAGGGGGGGCAATGGGGAGATATGTATAAAAAATTAATAAAAGTTAAAAGGATACACACACACACATATAGATACTACTATATGTAATACTTTAAAGAAAAATTTAAAAAAAAGAATGAAAAAGTAAGTAAGTAAATAAATAAATAAATAAATCCTCTTAAAATTAGGCAGTGTTCAGGTCAGTTTGGACAGTGGTTACAGCCTTGGCTTGTGGACTAAAGATTGTTGGGTTCAATTCCTGGTCAAGGGCATGTACCTCCATTGCAGGTTTGTTCCCTGGCCCCAGAAGGGGTGTGTATGGCAGGTTGATGTGTCACCTCCATATTGATGTCTCTCTCTCTCTCTCTCTCTCCTCCCACTCCACCTGCCTCCACTCTCCCTTTCACTCTCTAAAAAGCAATGGGAAAAATATTCTTGGGTGATGATTTAAAAAGAAATTAGATAAGAAGGAAACCAGCCTTTATTAAGTTCCTATTGTGTACTAGGCTCTATGCTTGGTTTTCACATGTGTTAACTTATTTTAATGCTCAGAAATGTCCTGCGAGCTAGGTGGTGCTTACTGTTTTTTGCAGGTAAGAAAATTAGCTTGGAGAAATGGAATAACTAGTTCTAGATCACATAGCTCACAAATGGCAGAGCCAGACTTGTGCCCATGCCCTTTTCCTTCCTCTGTTGTACATGGGAAATAGATTATCCATACAAATTATTAAAGTAAAAATAAGTACTTGGGTTAGAATAAGTTGCAGGTACAGTGGTACCTCGAGATATGAGTGCCCTAACATACAAGATTTTTGAGATACGAGCCATAGAGCGAGCGATTTTTTGCTTTGAAATACGACCAACATTTGAGATAGGAGTAATCGCCAGGATTGGCCCGCCGGCTGCACACGACCCACCAGTTTACCGCAGCTCTAGTGTCTCATAGTTTCCCACGCCTCAGTCAGTGTGCTTGTTTACCTCGTTGTCGAAGCATCTTTTGTGCATTTACATACTTCATCACATTTCTTTTTATAACCATGGGTCCGAAGAAAGCGAGTGGAAAGGTCAGTGCTCAGAAGAGGATGATGTCTATTGAATTAAAGCGTGAAATCATAGAAAAATATGAGCAAGGTGTGCGAGTGGCTGACTTGGCGAGGCAGTACGGGTGTAGTACTTCAACGATATGCACTGTGCTTAAACAGAAGGAGTCAATAAAGGGTATAACACCAGCTAAGGGAGTTACAATAATTTCTAAGCTCCGTAGCTCTCTCCATGAAAAGATGGAGAATCTACTGATGGTGTGGGTGACGGAGAAGCAGCTTAAAGGAGATACATTAACACAGGGCATCATATGCGAGAAGGCGTGAGCGATTTACAGTGATTTGCTGGAGCAGACCCCACGCACTTCCACGGACGAAGCATCGAAAGGCTCATTTAAAGCCAGTAGAGGCTGGTTTGATAACTTCAGGAAAAGGTCCGGCATTCACTCCATCGTCAGGCATGGTGAGGCAGCAAGTTTGGATGTGAAGGCAGCTGAGGATTACCTCAAAACTTTTTCTGAACTGATAGAAGCCAAAGGATATATCCCCCAGCAAGTCTTCAACTGTGACGAGACAGGGCTTTTCTAGAAGATGCTGAATAGGACTTATATAATGGCAGAGGAGAAGGTGATGCCAGGCTACAAACCCATGAAGGATAGGCTAACTCTCGCACTGTGTGCCAATGCGAGTGGTGACTGCAAGATCAAGCCTCTGCTCGTATACCATTTGGAAAACCCCAGAGTCTTTAAGTCACATAAGATTTTAAAAGATAAACTGCAAGTTATATGGAGGGCAAACCCGAAGGCATGGGTCACCAGGCAGTTCTTTGTGGAGTGGGTAAACCTGGTTTTTGGCCCTTCTGTTAAGAAATATCTACAGGAAAACAACCTAACCATGCAAACCCTCCTCGTCCTCGACAATGCTCCTGCTCACCCACTGAACCTCAAAGATGAAATCGTCGAAGAGTTCAAGTTTATAAAGGTTGTCTACTTACCTCCCAACACCACTCCTATCCTGCAGCCCATGGATCAGGAGGTGATTTCTAATTTTAAAAAGCTGTACATCAAGCACCTGTTCCGGCGCTGCTTTGAGGTGACGGAGAACACAAACCTCACCCTTTGAGAGTTCTGGAAGAACCACTTTAACATCGTGATATGCCTCAGAATTATTGATCAGGCCTGGCTGGGTGTTACAACGAGGACTTTGACCTCTGCTTGGAAGAAGCTGTGGCCTGAGGCCGTAGCCGAAAGGACCTTCAAAGGATTCGAACCCGAGGTGCCAGTGGAGGAGGAGATAGTGTCTCTGGGAAAATCCATGGGCGTGGAGGTGGATGAGAGAGACGTGAATGAGCTCGTCGAAGAGTACTCTCTGGAACTCACCACAGAGGAGTTACAAGAGTTGCAGTCTTAGCAACATGTGGAGGTTCTCCAAGAAATTGGTTTCGAGGAGGAGCCAGAGGTGGAGGAGATCTCTACAAGTGAGATAAAGGAGATCTTAGGAATGTGGGAGAGGGTGTCACACTTCGTGGAAAAGAAACACCCCGAAAAAGTTGCTACTGGTCATGCATCGGAGCTGTTCAATGAAACTTGCCTCACCCATTTCAGAAACATTCTGAAAGGGAGGAAGAGGCAAACCTCGTTGGACACGTTTTTTTTTGAAATCGGCCAAAAATGCAAAGACCAGTAGCAATTAAGTTTAGTGAAGATTAGTTAAGTTACATTCAGTTTAGGGATAAAGTGTAGCATTAAGAGTGTAACGAGTAGGTAAATACACTTTATAAAACCAGTTTATTCCTTTACGTTCTCTTTTATTATGTTTTTATAGAATATTTGTCATTTATAAATACATTTTGGGGGCTGGAACGGATTAACAGCATTTCAGTTGATTTCAATGGGGAAATTTGCTTTGAGATACAAGCAATTTGATATATGAGCAAGGTTATGGAAGGAATTAAACTCGTATCTCGAGGTACCACTGTATTATCTATTAAATGTACTTACTCAGAATACCTTATCTTCCCAGAGTTCCAAGGGCAATGAACTGTTCCAGTTCCAGTTCACACTGATGAAGTTGAACTGATTTTGACTAATCAGATTGTTATTTTTAGAAAAGGTTAACTCATTTCAGTTCATCACTTTAAACATCCTTGAAGTAAATAATTCTCCTTGGTGAAAGATCTTTATAGAAAAACACATGTACTTACCCTTTTCAGTGACCTCTGAGTGTTGAATCTTGAGGGCTGTGTGGGGTGTGTGATGGGGGGTGGAGTGAGGATACAGTGCCGGCGTTCTCTGTGGCTCCAGATGACTTGGGCAGGTAGGGCACCGGGCTTGGGGCATTCTCCCTGGTGGGGCAGTGCTGAGGGTGTGTTGACCTTCATGGCAGGCCGTCTCCCCGCTGTCCCCCTAACAAACCCATCCCCGTTCTCTCTTGACTTGGCTGCTCTGGCTGCAGTGTGGTGAATGACTCCGAGGGTTATTCTGAAAATGTCTGGGTTAGGTGTTCCTGGAGTGGAGGGATTGCATTGGGTAGAAACCAAACTGCCTCTCATATCTGTCTTCCGCATTCACAGCTCTTCAACTTGTTGCAACCTCAGCAAACCGGCAGGATGGCTGCAAATAAGAGTAAGAGTCAGAGCTCCTTGGCCCTGCACAAGGTGATCATGGTTGGCAGTGGAGGGGTTGGCAAGTCGGCCTTGACGCTTCAGTTCATGTACGATGAGGTAAGCCCTGCCTTCTGTCTGCGGTCAGGGTCCCCTCCCCAGCCTGTGCATGTGCTGTCCACCTACATGCAGGGAGGATCATGGGCCAGTTCCTGGTGAGGTGCTTTCCCAATAGCTTCCTAAGGGGTCTAACCAGCAAACACTCTGGATTGCTGATTTTTGTTAAGTCTGGCAGGGATGTGAGTGCCCCTGTGTGCATTATTTCCCTTGTTACACTTTGAGCTGTTTTTCTGCCAGGAGCAAGAGCAGGGAGAGACCTTCGTACAGGGATTTCTGAAGAATGGGTCTGATACTTAGCTTTGTGACAGGTGATTTTGGGAGCTGTTGAAAGGGACAGCTAAGCTGTCATAAGACGTAATTTTTTTCTCAAGTGATAGACAGCAGGTAAAGCTTGCACCATCCTTGCTCAGGTTTCCATTCCTTGAGGTGGGCAATGCTGAGTTGAGAGTGACAGCACAGTCTTGGTTTCTGTGACCACAGATGTCCCTGCTTAGTGGCCATTACTGATGCCACAGGTAGTGTTTGGAGCAGAGCTCAACCCAGGGACCTCTCATATGATCACATTTCACATGGGTACATACTGTACAGAATGTGTGAAAGGAAGCTTTCAAAACTACCATCTATTAAGATCATCACCCCTTTTCACCAGACTTTCCATCTGTCCAGCTTCCCCTGCTGTTGGGTGGAGGTGGAGTGACCATGGCCATTTTTGGGACCTTGCTGAGGGAAGAGGAATTAAGGACAGTTTAGTTGGGTTTTGGTGGTATGTGTTTTTGTGGTTTGGAGTTGCTTGGGCCTGTGGTGGTTATCACCAGCCATCCAGTGCAGGAATGGCTTCCAGGGACTTGAGTTCAGCCCAGGGGTGTATCTTGGTGTGGGCGTGTCCTGTGACACCTGGCACTGAATGAGTGGGTGGTGGAGGAAAACAAGGGTGGAAACATGGAGCTAGAAACTAGTCTGTAAAGTTGTTCCGTATCTCACAGGAAAGCTCAATCAATAGAAGTATCCTAAATTTGATAATTGTCCTAGAAGTTTCATTACTGGTAATGTCGAATAGTTGTGAAACTGAAAAAAACTTTTCTCAACTATTAATAAAAAAGAAATTTGATCAACTAGGCTATAGGAAAGACTAAATTATATTTTTAGTGGAGGCCTTAGGCACGAAATTCGTGCACGGGAAGGAGGGGGTGGCTCAGCCAAGCCTGTGCCTTTTCACAGTCCAGGAGCCCTCAGGGGATGTCCGACTACATTTTTAAATATATATTTTTAATTGATTTTTTACAGAGAGGAAGGGAGAGAGATAGAAAGTCAGAAACATCGATGAGAGAGAGACATCAATCAGCCGCCTCCCGCACGCCCCACAGTGGAGATGTGCCCGCAAGCAAGGTACATGCCCCCGACCGGAATCGAACCTGGGACCTTTCAGTCCGCAAGCCATCGCTCTATCCACTGAGCCAAACTGGTCTCGGCCGACTACATTTTTAAAAAAATCACCCTGCTAAATCCAGTTTGGCTCAGTGGATAGAGCGCCATCCTACCGACTGAAAGGTCCCAAGTTTGATTCTGGTGAAGGGCATGCACCTTGGTTGCAGGCACATCCCCAGTAGGGGGCGTGCAGGAGGCAGCTGATCGATGTTTCTCTCTCATCCATGTTTCTAACTCTCTCTATCCCTGTCCCTTCCTCTCTTTAAAATATCTATCTATATCTATATCTATATCTATATCTATATCTATATCTATATCT